>CM053334.1:22247725-22595225 GCA_028583605.1 Dastarcus helophoroides
TACCTAATACTTAACACTCAATATTCAATACCTAATACTTAACACTTAATACCTAATGCTTAGTACTTAATACCTAATACTTAATACTTAATAATTAATACTTAATACCTTGATACTTATTACTTAATATCTGTTTCTAGTGTATTTTCTATGATCTTCGGTTGGAAAGAGGAGGATATAAACCTGATTAAACTAAATCGGTTTAATGTCATATTAGTTGCATGAAACTATTTTTTATGGTTTTTGTTTGGGCGAACTCATATCAGACAGATTTCTTTCGTCACGAAGACGCAGCCCTGAAAATTCGATATATCAAATTGATTGGACCGCAAAGAGCGGGAGCTCATTCTTTTCAACATTTAGATAGATTCGTCCCTCGAGCGACACAAGTAATAAATATCTATATTTAAATACGTCGAAATACTTGAAGCGACAGGAACGTTCGGGACGAATTCTGTCATACCAACAGTGACATATGATTTGTGGTCACAAATGTCGTTTCTCCTCTCCGGCAACTTTATATGCCCCGCTTAGGCTCCGCTGTGACATTAACCATTGTGTGCGAGGGCGATATTTGGATATATTTGAATATATACTGACATCTGAATAACGCTGATCGATATAAATAATATCGCCAGCGTCATTTCTCGTCTCCGACGTCCCCCGAAATCAAGAAGCTGCACCAAGTAAACTTAGAATCTTCGTGTTTGTTAATTTTATTTATCATTTCTGCGACCAAGTTTGCTAAATAAAATTAATAAACATAAGGTTTCCGACGAATAAGAGTCTACTACGAACTATAATCTTCGGCCTTGAAAAACTTGAAAAAGGGAAGAAATCAAAAAGTCATTTTCTTTAGCGGTTGCTTTTTACTGTCCACCGTTTTGAATTTGACATGAATTGTCATTGAAGAATTTTAAAATATTGCATTAATCATGTGTCAATATTTTTTTTTTAAATTTAAAATTTGTTATGACTTTTATTTTTATTTCTTCAATTAATTTCTAATTTTTTAACGTAGAATTCTTTACGTCCAGAGAAAGAACAAGTGTCAAATTTTTAAAAGATAATAAGTTATCAGAGATTTATCTTCTGTGGTTGCGTGATTGACCAAATTTGTCCACAAACGCGATATTTGGAAAAAGTAAGAAACGTTTCCAGTTTAAAGTAAAACTTTTCACATACTTCCCAAAATTTTGACTTTAAGGTTGGAATTTAGGCTTCTTTTATTTTTGTATTCAAAAGTAAACCCCGACTTTTGTCTTGAACCAAACATTTCTAGAATAAAATAAGGAAAAATATTTTTCATTGGCCTACCAGAATTTTAAATAGGCATAGCTTATCTAAAACACACAGGCTACAAAACTTTTTTCTACACCGGTCTTTTGATTTGAAACATTTCTAGAATAAAATACGGGAAAATATTTTTCATTGGCTTGCCAAAATTTTGAATAGGCATAGCTTATCTAAAACACACAAAATACAAAACTTTTTTTACACCGGTCTTTTGATTTGAAACATTTCTAGAATAAAATAAGGGAAAATATTTTTCATTGGCTCGCCAAAATTTGAAATAGGCATAGCTTATCTAAAACACACATATTACAAAACTTTTTTTTACACCGGTCTTTTGATGACTAAATTCGAAACTACTGAGACGCGGCCACGAGATATATTGATTCTCAGAAATCACAGAACCCAACAAGTCAGTGAGACCCCTTGTCCACACTTTAAGGTTAAACTCAAAAATTGAAAATTTGGTTGACAAAAATTTAGGTTTATGGTATCCTAGGCCTAAACAAAACTGAAACTTCTGTTGGTCCCTACTTCTTAAATTTAAATTAAAAGTATTAAAAAAATAATAAAATGATTGGTTTAACTCTTTGGCAAATTAAGGGTTGTTTGGATTAACCTCAAAAATCTAAATCTTTCTTGGTTTCAGGGGACAAGATTTGTATTTCTGATCTGCAAAACGGAATCTTTACTTTAAAATAGAGCAACCTATGTTGTGTTTTTCATTCTTTTTGGTTTTAGAGAACATGATTTGTATTTCAATTTTTAAAGATAACCAAGTACCAGTTCATTCTACCAAAAAAAATCGAAAATCTGAAAAAAAATTTTTAGGAATGAAATTAGTTTGTTGATAAACGCAATATTTGGAAAAAGTGAGGAAAATTTTCAGTTTAAATTTAAAACTTTCACTTACTTCTTCAAATTTTTGGTTATACGTTTAAAATACAACTTCCTTTAATCTTCATATTTATATACGAAATCAAACTGGCGTTTAAGGCTCAAAATTTCAGAAATAAGGTTATACAAAACATTAGAAATTTAGAGCTTAAAGTCGACATTTCAGAATTAAAATTGATGCTTCTAACTAGAAATTAAAATGTAGAAATTCGAAATCTGAATGTAAAAATTCTAACTCAGAATGTAGAAATTCAAAATTTTGATATTAATGTTGAAATTCCGAGGCAATTTTTCTAGATCCAACAAAAAATTTTAGGTTCTTTTAGTTCTAGAAAAACAAAAAAAAATTAAATTTAGCTATCCATCGAATTTTTCATTTCTTCCGGCAATGTCGAAGGAAACGTCAAATATTAATAATAGCCCTCGCAAATCCAGAAATAAATTCTTTCAAGATCTAACCTAAAATTGGACTTTAAACGAGATATTTGGAAAAAATAAGAAAAATGTTGCGTTTACGAGGAGGTTGTTGAGTTTGTGAGGAAAATTTCAAGTTTATGGTTAAAATGTTTACCACTTCGAAAATTTTGAGTTTTAAGAATTACCTAATCCAAAACGACTTCAACCATCGCAAATCCAAGAAACAGATCTTGTAAAACTTAATCTAAAATTTTGAATTCAAACAAAGTATTTGGAAAAGGTAAGGAAAATTTTAAGTTTAAGAGGACATTTTTGAGTTTTAAGGACAAAATGATTCCTTACTTTAAAAACTCTTTGTGATTCAAAAATTCTTCTTCTTCTTCTTCTTCTTCTTCTTCTTCTTCTTCTTCTTCTTCTTTTTAGAGATCTTGCTATCTGTTAATTCTGGTTGTGCCTCTGTTGTGGTTCCTGGGATGTTACTGCTAACTATTCTTCCATCTTTTAGGTGGTCTCTCTTTTGGTGGCTGTTGGTTTTCCTTCCTGCGATACGTGGTAATCGATCTTGTATCATTCTGTTAACGTGAGCGTACCATTGTCTCCTTCTTTGTCTACCCCATCGCATGAGATCCTGTATACCGTAGTGCTCTCTAATCTGTGTGTTTATTACACTCTCTCTTCTGGTCTTTTCGCCTGGTGGAGATGGTGGGTGCATTGAGTAGCCCATCATCGGTTTCTGCCGGTCCCACGCCCGCACAAGGGAGACAGCGGAGTTCTCAAACGAGGTTACCTACCTAGCCGAGGTAAAAGAAGCCATAGCTCACAAAACTAAAGTTTTAACAAATTCTTACATTAAGTTAGGGAAACCGACAATCGTGATTGAATTTAAAATTTTGGCTGAAGACCCACAATTTTAACTGAATTTTAGAAGGTCTTCGCTTGAGGGCGAAGTTTTTGCGCAGTTTAGGTGTCGAAATGTTCTAAAATGTTAAAAAGGCGAGAAAAAACTGGACCATGTTTGGACTATAAAACGCGTACTTTAGGGTTTATTAATGATTTATCATTTCTTATGTACTTAAAATACTCTTTGATGGGTTATTGGAACCCTGAAGAGTTTTTTAGTTTTCTATCCGATGAGGTTGTCTTGTTCTCCAAGATTATCATAAATGTCTACAGCGAATTCGTATTAGCCTACTCTAATTTTGACACAAAGGTAATCCTTGTAGATGTAATAGGTTAATTAGCAAGTCGTGTGTTAATTGGAGTAAGGAACGCAGTAAAATCCAAAGTCATATATAAATCCATGAAATATGCAAGCAACGGCTCGGTTCGTCATTGTGTAAACAACAATCACAGAGCGTATTCGTCTCAATTAGCGCTAACCTCAAACTCTTGCAAGTTATATGTCTTTGGTCTACGCGACAAGATTTAACATCCAAATATGCTATAAATCCCGACTTACATTCGATACAACACGCACATCTTACCTTACGGCATTTACCTCACTTAGTACACCGCAAAATGGCGCTAGAGCACAACTAACACACGCCTGTACAAATTTCATTAGGCCGAATGCTTCATGTAAATCTGAACTAAAAAAATACCAGATCACTATAAAACCAAAGAGCCTAAATATTTGTTATATAGAAGATGTATCAACTATTTAGCGCTAAGATTTTTTCAGATTATAAAATTACGTTCTAAATCACGAAATTACCGAAATAGTTGCTGAAAGAAAACTCAATTTAATATTCAAGACTTAATACTTAATATCTAATACCTAACACCTAGTACCGAGTACCAAATACTTAATGCTTAATACCTAATACCTAATACTTTATACCTAATGCCTAATGCTTAATATTGTACTTTATACTTAATACCTAACACTACTACTTAATACCTAATACGTAATACCTAATATCTAATACTTAATACTTAATACTATATACCTAATACTTAATACTTAATACTTAATACTTAATACTTAATACTTAATACTTAATACTTAATACTTAATACTTAATACTTAATACTTAATACTTAATACTTAATACTTAATACTTAATACTTAATACTTAATACTTAATACTTAATACTTAATACTTAATACTTAATACTTAATACTTAACACTTAATACTTAATACTTAATAATTAATACTTAATACTTAATACTTAATATTTAATAATTAATACTTGATACTTGATACTTGATGCTTAATACTTAATACTTAATACTTAACACTTCATACTTCATACTTAACACTTAATACTTAATACTCAATACTGAATACTTAATATTTAATACCTAATACCTAATACTTAATACTAAATACTTAATACTTCATACTTCATACTTCATACTTCATGCTTCATACTTCATACTTCATACTTAATACCTAATACTTAATACTTAATACCTAATACTTAATACTTAATATTTATTACTTAAAACTTAATAGTTAATACTGAATACCTTATATCTAATACTTAATATTTTATACTTAATACCGTATACCTAATACTTAATACCTAATAATTATTACTTAATTTCTGCTCCTAGTGTAGTTTCCATGATTTTTGGTTAAAAGGACGCATATTAACCTGATTAGAATAAAACAGTTTAATGGCATATTAGCTGCCTGAAACTGTTTTTTTGTAGTTTGAGCGAACTCATATCAGACAGATTTCTTCGTCACGTAGGCACAACCTTCCTACTTAATACTTAACAGTTAATACATTAGACTTCTTACTTAATAGTTAACACTTAATACTAATAATTTTTATATCCATCAATTTTTGTATCTTGTATCATTTTTCTGTTAATATTTTTATTTATTATGTCCATTAATTGAAACACAGAACTTGAATCAGTATCTTTCTGAATATAATAGCTTGGTTGTCGAAACGCGTTAGCAACGTTTGTTATGTTTTTTAATCTTTCTTGGTTTCAGGGGACAAGTTCTGTATTTCAATTTTTGAAGATAACTAAGGACCAGTCTGTTCCACCAAAAAGATAAATATATTATATCCATGGAAAGTAATTTTATAAATTGTTAAGTGAGTGGTTTTTCCTAAAGATTTTATGCATTACAAACTCGAATTTGTAAATTGTAAACTGAAAAATTCTTATTTTTGTTTTTTCGAAATATTTTTCATTGATTTTGATTTTTACTAAATATTAACGTTAACCCCAAAATGTCCAATTAAAAAAATTCTTATTAGGTTTTATTTCAAAGTTCTAGCTTTTCCCAAAGCTTACATTCTCATTTTTTATTATGAAATATTAACTTTTTCTACAGATTTTACTTCAATATCGTAATCTGAAGTTTTTTCAAGGCAGATTCAAAATTTACTTGCTTATTCAACACGAATTACTTATATAGGACCATTACAGCCTTATATACAATAAATCATTTATCATTTCGATCGATGTATCCCAAAAGGAAATAATTGGGGACAGAAGAGAGTTAATGATCAGAAGCTGTCTATTGAATACTTGAAAACGAAAAGAACTTCAATTTCGTCGAACAAAGGAAAAGAAAACAATATAATACATTGCCGGCTGTCACTTTGCTGATAGTAGAAATCAATTTGGAGAATTTACTGACAGAAATAGAGCGAAATATGTACGTTGGGAATACAAAAACGGAAAACATATTGCCGATACTATCCCACGAAAATGTTCTTTATGAAACCATTTAGGAAATTATATCGCCGACATCGTACGACCATGTAAAATTCGTCCACTTTCTCTTACTATTTTAATGGAGATAAAATTGATAATTGTTAAGTTTTCGTAGTCAATAAATTTAAATGTTAACTCATTTATCATCTAAAACGTTTTGTCAAGCGACCAACTGCTAGTAGCATATAAAAGATAACAATTCAGTTTTGGTGAATTTCTCATTTATTTGAATTTCTCAAATTTTTTCATAATTTCGACTTTTCTCAAAACTTCAAATTTTCTTGAAGATTATGAATTTCTGTTGTCAATACCACTTTAAATTTTAACTTAAAAAAAACATGTTTTTGACAATTTAAGGGTTTTTTAAGTTTTTTATTATTTTGAAAATGTTCACCTCAAATTTGAAACCCATTTCCAGAAGTATGGACTTTTTTAAAGTTTAGATTTTTCTTCAATTGTTGATTTCGATTTTCCGATTTCGATTTGCCGATTTCGATTTTTCGATTTCTCTTTCGATTTTTCGATTTTGATTTTTTGATTTCGAGTTTCAGGTTTTGATTTTTTGATTTAGATTTAGATTTTTTGATTTATCCATTTCGATTTGTCGATTGCGATTTTTCAATTTCGATTTTTCGATTTCGATTTTTCGATTTCGATTTTTCGATTTCGATTTTTCGATTTCGATTTTTCGATTTCGATTTTTCGATTTTCATTTTTCGATTTCAGTTTTTCCACTTCGACTTTTCGACTTTCATTATTCGATTTCGATTTTGATTTTTCGATTTCGATTTTCCATTTTCGATTTCTCTTTCAATTTTTCGATTTCGATGTTTCGATTTTCAGACTTTGATTTTTCGATTTAGATTTTTAGATTTGTATTTTCGATTTCTTTTTCGATTTTTCCATTTCGATGTTTCGATTCAGATTTTGATTTTTCGTTTCAGATTTTTAGATTTTTCGATTTATCCATTTCGATTTGTCGATTTCGTTTTTTCGATTTTTCGATTTCCATTTTTCGATTTCAATCTTTCGAATTCGATTTTTCGACTTCGATTTTTCGATTTCGATTTTTCGAATTTGATTTTTCGATTATTTCACTTTGATTTTCGATTTCGATTTTCATTTTCGATTTTCGATTTTCGATTTTTCGATTTGATCTTTTGATTTTTATTTCGTTTTCCATTCATTTTTCGATTTCATTTTTTCGATTATCGATTTTTCGATTTCAAATTTTCGATCTCGATTTTCGATTTTGATTTTCCGTTTCGTTTTTCGATTTCATTTTTCGATTTTCGATTTTTCGATTTCGATTTTTCCGATTTTTCGATTTGATTTTTTCGATTTAGATTTTTCGATTTCGATTTTCGATTTTTGATTTCGATTTTTTCAGATTTTGATTTTTCGATTCAGATTTTTAGATTTCTTTTTTATTTTTCGATTTCGATTTTCGATTTTCGATTTCGATTTCATTTTCGATTCATTTTCGATTTCGATTTTTCGATTCGTTTTCGATTTTCGTTTTTGTCGATTTTCGATTCGATTTTTAATTTCGATTTTTTGATTTCGATTTTCGTTTTTCATTTGATTTTCGATTTCTTTATTATTTTTCGATTTTTTTCGATTTTTCCGATTTCGATTTTCGATTCGATTTTCGATTTCGATTTTTCGATTTCAGATTTTTCGATTTTCGATTTTTTCGATTTCGATTTTTCGATTTCGATTTTTCGATTTCGATTTCGATTTCGATTTCGATTTTTCGATTTCGATTTTTCGATTTCGATTTTTCGATTTCGATTTTTCGATTTCGATTTTTCGATTTCGATTTCGATTTTTCGATTTTTCGATTTCGATTTTTCGATCTCGATATTTCCATTTTTCGATTTTGATTTTTCCGTTTCCCTCTTTTGACTTCGATTTTTCTATTACCATTTTTCGATTTCGAATTTTCGACGTCGATTATTCGATTTAGATTTTTTGATTAGATTTTTCCATTTTAATTTTTCGATTTCGATTTTTTCATTTCGATTTTTCGACTTCGATTTCGATTTTTCGATTTCAATTTTTCAATTTCGATTTTTAGATTTAGATATTTCGATTTCTATTTTTCGATTTGTCGATTCAGATTTTTCGATTTCGATTTATCCATTCTGATTTATTGATTTCGATTTATTGATTTCGATTTTTCGATTTCGATTTTTCGATTTCGATTTTTCGATTTCAATTTCGATTTTTCAATTTCTATTTTTCGATTTCGATTTTTCGATTTCTCGATTCTGATTTTTCAATTTCGCTTTCGATGTTTTGATTTTTCGATTTAGATTTTCAGATTTAGATTTTTCGATTTCGATTTATCCCTTTTAATTTGCTTCCAAAAATACCTCTTCTTTAAATATCTCGATTTTTTTAAAGTTTAAGTTCTTTTTTCAATATTTCGACAGATTTTTGAAGAAAAAGACTTTGTAATTCCGAAATTTTGAATGTGTCTTGATTATACTTCAAAATATGAAAGATAAGTAACATTTTCTTCTTAAAATTTTACTTTACACTTTAAATATCGAAAAAAAATCAAAATGTTTCAAATAATTTGTTTTTGTCAAAATTTCAAATATTTATGGAAACATTGAAAACATTTAACCTTGAAATATTGAATTTAATGTTCAACATTTTTGACTCGGAAGGCGAAAACTCAAGATTAATATCGACAAAAGTTAAAATTTTGGGGGAGAAGTGAAAATTTTAATACTAAACAACAGCACAAAGCAACATTTTTTTAATTTAAATTTAAACTTAAAAGTCTAAATTTCTAGGATTATTCGAAATTTTAGGAATGACAGCGAAATTCTAGAAGAGAGGTTAAAATTTCGGAAAAAACAGTGAAGAACAGGTTGGAGCTCAAGTCGAATCTTCACCTTTAAACCTGGCTCATCAATCAATGTGATTCCAAAGTTGAAAACCTAAATCAAAATTTTCAAGATTCAAGATGAACTTAAAAAAAATGAAAATTTGAAAAAAGTCAACACCTCAAATTCAACCTTGCAAATTCTACTTTTTTTTAGAGTTTTTCTTTAAATTGAATCATGAATCTTGAATCTTAGAAGCAGCATTGAAATACCGAGAAAAGCTAGCTTTACGATAAAAGATAAGTTTTAGTAATTGTTTTAAAATTTCGACTATTTTCTATTTAAAATTTTAATTTGGATCTTAATTTATGTTAGTTTATCATATTTTCTTTATTTTAAGTATAAGTTTCTAATCAGTAGCTTAGGTTCGATAAAGCAAGAAAAATTCAAAATTTGGAAAAAATCGAAATTTTAAGTTTAAGTTCAAAATTTTGCATTTTTTTTATTTCGAATTTCGACCTCGAAATCAGAATGTTAAGAAAAGTGGTAAAATGTTGAGATTTAAAAATAATGTCTCTTACAATTTAGAATGTTATTAAGAATGTGACTTTTTCACATTTAAAGATGAAGATATTTTTGATTTTATTTCAAAAATTCTGACTTGAAAGCAGACACTTCAAGAAAGGTCACAATTAGAACACTAAACTAAATATATCATTTTTTATTTAGATTTTAAAATTTAAATTGAGAAAAACATCAAACCTTTGAGCTCTAAATTGTAATTTTTTTGCAATTTCGGTTTTTTAATTTAACCTTTTTTTATTGAAAATTTAACTGCAAGCTTGAAATTTTAATTTTTTTATTTTTAAATGAAAAAAGGTAGATCTAACAGGTTCTATAACAAAGTAAAAAATTTCAAGTGTAAAAATAAAATTGTCATTTTTCTCCCAAAATGTGTATTTTTGATTGTTTCTCCAAGAATTCAAAAAATTAAAATGTCTCAAATTTTGGATGTTCCACGAAGCTATAGAAATTTCTCATTTTCGATGTTGTTTTTTAAACAGTTCAGTCAAAATTTTGAGCTTTTATAAAGTGAAAATTCCAGAAAAAGTTTTATAAGATGAGGTAGAAATTTTGAATAAATATTTGACTGAGAAATGTCAAACTGTGAAGATAAGCACTAGAATTTTTTTTATTTCTCAAAAGTTGATTATCTTAACCAAAGGTTCTCTAACCACGTTCTCTAACTTTTAAACAACTGGTTGTAATTGCTCTATATAAATAACAACCAGTGATTTGAGTCCTGATAAATGAGCTCATTTTAATATTGCGCCAAAATCTTTCCTTATCGAGTTAGAAAATGCCTTGCAGGCTCAATGTATATATTTTAAAAGCTGCAAACATTTTTTCAGAGTGAAATTAAATGGCGTGTAGCGATATTAAAATAGAATATAAATGGGCTACCATTTATATTAGCCAAATAATAAGCTTTATGGTAATAGATATAGTTTCAAATTGCTGGCATGTTACGCACCCCCCATTTTCATCTCGTTCCATCCCGCCTGTCGAGAGAAGGATTTCCGAACGTATTAAGGCTTTTTATAATGAGAGGTTATTTTTTATTATTAAGATGTTTTAGGTTTAATACCAAAATTCCCTCACTTCAATTTATGCGCGGATAAAGGATCGTTTATATCTTTGATGTTGCATAGCACCGTAATGTACTTTTTTTTTAATTACGTTATTTATAAATTACGTACAAATCTCATATCCATCTCTTTTTAGTTTCCCCATTGTAAATAAAACAAGACCGACAAATATCAGATTTTAATGAAAAAGTCGCTAATAATAAAATATACATGCCACAATTATTCTTCATTCAGTATATTTGCAAGTTCCTTCATTAACCCCATATTAGACCTCATATAAACTTTCGTTTCCCACAACATTTGACAAAGCTTTTCATCCGATTTTTCATCTAACCCAAATTCCTCGGACATCCGCGGAGAAAATCGAAAGAACGGTACGCCAATCGAAGAACACCAAGCTCTTGCTCGATCAACAACCCTGCCATCGCTAGCAGTCGCTTGGTCAACGAGTAAATTACCCAAAGCGGATATCCCAAATACTAACCTGGCACTATCCAGAAGTCTTTCCGGTCTAAAGACGTCAATGTTCCTGATTTGGGTCACTGGTACCACCCCCGTGCCCAAACTCACAACTACCGAAACCGGCGAAGCTTCTTCTTCTCGCCCGGTGGCTTTCAACGCTAAAGTATGCTCATAAATTTCCGTAAGCGCATCAAGCGTCGGATTATTGGCCACCAACCCACCATCCAAATAAGGCCCGAATGCTCTAAAGTAAGTAGGGGCTGCCCCAGTCGCCCTACCAACCTCCCAAATATGCTGCTCTTCCGGTGGAAGCGGTAACTCATACGAAGACTCATTTTTAATACCCAATATCTCACTAGCGCTTTGATAGTTCCTAAATAGGTGTAATTCTACAGGTCGACGATCTGCCAGTACCCCAGTTATCATAACTCTGGGGTGCTTAATAGCAGTCATCACCGTGTCTATACCAAAACTGTCTTTCAGGATGTTTTCCAGTGGGTCGCTCGGGTACGGTCTCATGCCGACAAAAGTCATTTCTTTGAGCCGAAAATAGAGACGAAGACATTCACGCATAGTTCGCCCCGTGGCTATCCCCAGGGCTAATATACCGCCAGTGCTGGTTCCAGCTAACCAGTCGAAGCACTGCACAATGGGTTTTCCGAATGTGTCTTCGAGCTCCAGCAATATTTGAACCAGTATTAGACCTCTTATGCCGCCGCCGTCCAAACAGAGTAATCTTCCTTTTTTTTGGTTGTTGATGCTTCTCGCAGAAGCGTTGTCTTTGGCCGCTATGGACAGTATTTGGTCTAGTATGTCTCGGTTGTTCGACTCCATGGCTTTCGGTGGGGGTACTCCGTCGAAGGTTCCGTTGTGGACGCAGCCTTCTGTACAACCTAAGAAATAGAAAAAGCTAGATTATACTTTCTTCGGCTAAATGAATTCTCAGAGGCTGATTCCTGCAAATTTTAAATTTTTAACATTTATACCGGCAGCTATAAAGAAACAGGTGTGCTTTGGTAGCTAGCTTCAGGATGAATTTAAACTTGTGGTACTATAAGAGTATCAAACCCAATTGATGATAATAAATTAAAATTGTTTTTCAATCCATTGAATCAGAAGTAAAATTAAATCCTGCGAGTTCTCAAAGCCAATTCTCTCGCTGTATCTCTTCCTGTACAGTTGAATTTCTGATCCTTTCATACACAGTTAGAATCCTTGATATATTCAAAAGATTGGTACATTGAATTCTTCACCGATTCATAGTTAGAACCCTTCGATGTATTCAAAAAATTGGTACATTGAATTCTTTACCGATTCATAGTTAGAACCCTTCGAATATTTGATTAATTAATTTGGCTCGAATTCTTCATCGAAAACTGTTAACTGTCGAACAATTTAAATAATTGCCATTTCCAAACCTTACTTCGTGAAATTCTTCAAAATTCATAACTATTAAACTTTATTAACATTATGGAATTTTTAATATCTGTTGCTGTTTTAATCGTTAATTAAGTTTAATAGTAATAATATAACTATTGAACTTTATTTACATTATGGAATGTTTAATATATGTTGCTGTTTTAATCGTTAATAAAGTTTAATAGTTATGAACAATTTAAAATCAATTGAAACGCATTCCATTAAAAACAATTCAAAGCCCTTGAATGCTCTAGTTAAAATATGATTTATACTAATAATTAAATTAATTTAATAAACTCGAATTTCCAATCGACTCGATTCATAAACAGTAAGTTCGAATTTTTTGTTAATTCAAAAAATTTCTACCTTTATCGGTTCAAAAATATTTTTTTTCAACCACAACTTTTTTGGAGAAGTTTTTTTTGAAAATGTTGGCTTGTTTCGAAATTTCGATGTTTCGGAAAACTTCAATGTTATAAAATTTCCACGTTCACTTGAAGATTATTTCGATTTATTTTGGAGGTTTTAATTCTTTTCAAAATTTTAACATTTTCAAAACTGTTGCTTTTAAAATTTTTACTGCAAAATTTTTCGATTTCGATTTTTCGGTTTCCATTTTTTGATTTCGATTTCTTGATTTCGGTTTTTCGCTTTCGATTTTTCAATTTCGATGTTTCGATTTTTGGATTTGGACTTATCCATTTTTACTCTTGGAATTTTCGATTTCGATTTTTCAATTTCGATTTTTCGATTTTGATTTTTCGATTTCGACTTTTTTATTTCGATTTTTCGATTTCGATTTTTCGATTTCGATTTTTCGATTTCGATTTTTCGATTTCGATTTTTCGATTTCGATTTTTCGATTTCGATTTTTCGATTTCAATGATTTCGATTTTTCGATTTCGATTTTTCGATTTCGATTTTTCGATTTCGATTTTTCGATTTCGATTTTTCGATTTCGATTTTTCAATTTCGATTTCGATTTTCTAACTTTGATTTTTCGATTTCGATGTTTCGATTTTCAGATTTTGATTTTTCGATTTAGATTTTTAGATTAAGGTTTTACGTTTTATCCATTTCGGTTTGTCGACTTCGATTTTTCGGTTTCCATTTTTTGATTTCAGGTTTTCGATTTCGATTTTTCGATTTCGATTTTTCGATTTCGATTTTTCGATTTCGATTTTTCGATTTCGATTTTTTCGGTTTCGATTTTTCGATTTCGATTTTTCGATTTCGATTTTTCGATTTCGATTTTTCGATTTTTCTGTTTTCCTTACTTCGACTTCATTTTTCGACTTCGATTTTGATTTTTCGATTTCGATTTTTTGACTTCGATTTTTCGGTTTAGATTTTTAGATATTGATTTTACATTTTTAATTTTATAATTTTGATTTTTTGATTTAGTTTTTGATTTTTCGATTTCAATTTTTCGAGTTCGATTTTTAAATTTAGATTTTTTGATCTCGATAATTCATTTCGATTTGTCGATTTCGATTTTTCAATTTCGATTTTTCGACTTCGATTTTTTGATTTCAATTTTTCAATTTCGATTTATCAATTTGGATTTTTGGATTTCGATTTTTTGGATTTCGATTTTTCGATTTTGATTTTTCCGTTTCGACTTTATTTTTCGACTTCGATTTTTCGATTTCGGTTTTTCGATTTCGATTTTTCGTTTTCGATTTTTCAATTTAGATTTTTCGTTTTCAATTTATTGATTTCGATTTCGATTTTTCCGTTTTCCTTATTTCCACCTCGATTTTTCGATTTCAATTTTTTAATTTCGCTTCGATGTTTCCATTTTTCGATTTTAGACTTTTAGATTTAGATTTTTCGATTTCGAATTATTCATTTGTCGACTTCGATTTCGATTTTTCGATTTTCATTTTTTGATTTCCATTTTTCGATTTCTATTTTTCGATTTCGATTTTTCGATTTCGATTTCGATTTTTAATTTTCGATTTTTTTTAATTTACTTGAAGTTTTGACATTTGGCCAATTCCAACTCTTCCAAAAATACCTTTTTATTAAATATCTCAACCTTTTTAAAAAGTTCAACTTATTTTCAACATTTCGATTTCTCGATTTCGATTTTTCGATGTTGATTTTACATTTTTAATTTTCTAATTTTGATTTTTTGATTTAGTTTTTGATTTTTCGATTTCAGTTTTTCGATTTCGATTTTTAGATTTAGATTTTTTTGATTTAGATTTTTTGATCTCGATTATTCATTTCGATTTTTCAGTTTCGATTTTTCGGCTTCGATTTTTGGATTTCGATTTTTTGGATTTCCATTTTTGGATTTTGATTTTTCGATTTTGATTTTTCCGTTTCGACTTTATTTTTCGACTTCGATTTTTCAATTTTTCGAGTTCGATTTTTCGATTTAGATTTTTCAATTTAGATTTTTCGATTTTTTCATTTCTATTTTTTGATTTCGATTTTTCGATTTCGATTTCGATTTCGATTTTTCCGTTTTCCTTATTTCCACTTCGATTTTTCGATTTCAATTTTTCAATTTTGCTTCGATGTTTCCATTTTTCGATTTTAGATTTTTAGATTTAGATTTTTCGATTTCGAATTATTCATGTCGATTTGTCGACTTCGATTTCGATTTTTCGAATTCCATTTTTTGATTTCCATTTTTCGATTTCGATTTTTCGATTTTTCGATTTCGATTTTTAATTTTCGACTTTTTTAAATTTTAAACATTACTTGAAGTTTTGACATTTGGCGAATTCCAACTATTCAAAAAATACCTTTTTATTAAATATCTCAACTTTTTTAAAAAGTTCAACTTTTTTTCAACATTTCGACAGATTTTCGAAGACTTTGTAATTTCGAATTTTCCAATGTCTTGAAAATTTTGACTTTCTTAAAAATTTGAACCTAGTTTTAAATTTTAGCGCTTTTTTTGAAAATGTACATTTATTAGGACTTTTACTTTTTGTAAAACTTCCACCTGTTAAAATTTGTCACTTTTTAAGCTTTGATTTATTTTCAAAATGCCAACTTTCACATTTCCGATTACTTCAAAATTTTGACCTTTTCTGAATATTTTCTTTCTTGAAAATTTGGACTATCAAAATTTCGACTCTTTTTTAAGATTTTGACTTTTTAAAAAATTTTAAGGTTTTCAAATTTGACTTTATTTAAATGTATTCATATTTTTCTTAAAAAATGTTAATCATTTTTTTAAGTTAGACTTTTCCTGCAAATTTTCACGAAACCTGGTCCGGTATTAGCAAATATTTATCGAAACATTGTGGAATTTTTTATATCTGTTGCTGTTTTTATTGTTAATAAAGTTTAATAGTTATCAATTTTCACTTTATTTAAAAATATAGTCCTTTCTCGAAAAAATCCGCTTTAATTTCAAAATTGAAGTTTTTAAAAATGTCGACTTTGTTGAGAATTTTGGACTTGTAAACTTTGTTTATGTTTCGATGTTTCTTTTAGTTCTTTTTTTTAATTGAAAGTTGTAGAGGTTAACTTGAAAACATCAGTTTTTCTGAAAATTTGAACTTTTCTTTAGAAATTTTTCATAGACTTTTGTTTAGAAACATCGATTTTTTTTAGAAATTTTAGTTTTATTTTTAAAGATTTTAATACATCAAGATTTCCACTTTTTTCAAAATTCAGTTTTTTTAACTTTCATCTATTTTGATAATATTGGCTCTTACACTTCCTTCTTTTTCTCGAAATTTTAAAATTTTCGCTAAATTTTGTCCTTTTTTTTTTAAAAAAAATCATTCAATTTATGATTAAACATAAATTATTCTTTTGAAAATTTAATCTATCAAAGTCTCAACTCTTGATTTGACTTTGAAAAATTTCGACAAAAATTTAAAAATTTCGTTTTATTATTCAAAACTGATTTTTTAAGAACTCAATTTTTTGTACAAAATTTTACTTTATTTAAAAATATTCAAATTGTCATCTTTTTTTGAAAATTTACATCATTTTTAAAAATTTAGACTTCTGGAAATTTTGACTGTATTTGAAAATGCCACATTTTGAAATAATTTAAATTTTCGACTTTTCTCCAAAATTCCCGCCCTTTTAGAAAATCTCGAATTTTTTCCGAAAGATTTTCTCGAGCTGAAAATTTTGACACTTTTCAAAATGTTGACTTCTTAAAAATTACGACTTTTTTTAAAAATTTTAAATCAATATTTTAAAAAATTTTAAATCAATATTTTTACAAATTTTATTTTGAAAAATGTGGAAAATGTGGCCTTTTGAAAATTTTGATACCAAAAAAAATCACGACTTTTTTGACAATTTGACGGCTTTACAAAATAAAGATCTGTTTTCAAATTTTCGCCATTTGTATCTTTTACTTTGATTTCGACACTTTTTGTGTGTTTTAATATTTTTTGATTTTGACTTTTTCGTGAACATTTCGATCGGTTTTCAAAGTTCCCCCTATTTTAAACTTCTACCTTATTTTTTGATTTTCCACCCAAAAATTTCGACTTCACATTTATTAGAATAAATGTGACTTTTTTGAGAATTTTGACCTTTTTTTGAAAATTTGTCTTTCTTTAAATTTTGACTTTCTTTTAAAGCTTTTTTTTTGGGGATTTTTTTTTCAAAAATTTGTACTTTTTTAAAATTACGGTTTTTTGACAACTCAATAAAAGCAATCTTTCATACTCATATTTTCGAACTCCGAGTTTATTTTTTGGTGTTTTGGATAGAAATTTGGAGATACCTTATTAGTAATAAGGTATCTCCAAAAGAAATAAGTAATAAGTTATTACTTTTAAGTCGATCACTACTTAACTTTCAGCCCTCTCGCAACGAACCACATTTAAAAAAATATAACAAGTACATGGCTGACCAATAGATCCTAGAAATATGTATTAGGATACTTACTTACCACTCATGCCGAGAGAGCACCTTTTGGCGCCTGCCGCCGCCAAACAGTACAGCAGCTTCGCCTCATTTACTTTTGTTACAAGATGCCTGGCAGTCTCCCCCTTATTATTCAAAATATTGATATCGGCCCCGAAAATAACCAAACATTGTATCAAGGGCACACTTCCCTCTTTAACCGCAATGTGTATCGGCCTATTGCCCTCGTTATCACCAATATCGGGATTTGCCCCCCGACACAACAACGCCACAGCGCAATCTAATCTTCCTCTTAGCACCATCACATGAAGAGCCGTCTTATGCTGAAAGTTAACAGCGTCTATGTTACAATTCATGTCGATCAGAGTGTCGATGACCGATTTTGAACAAGCCCAATGCAACGGAGTCCCCCCATACTTCATATCGTTTTGATACAGGATGCTGTTGGGGCTGCTTTGGAAAAAATTTCCAACGTAGCTCGGCTCAACGTTATCCTCGCTTATATTCGTAGCGGTTTTGTTGACATCTGCACCGGCGAGTAACAGCGCCCTAACGCACTCCGGTTTATCCGCCAAACAAGCCAGATGTAGCGGCGTGTAGCCATTCTTGTTTCTACAATTTAGACAATTAGGGGGCGCATTCTGAATCAAAGCTTGTATGATGTCCTTCGTGTTACTGGCGGCGTAATGAAAAACTGAGCTACCGGTGTGATCGAGATGCTCCAACGAGCATTTCGACGCTACAAGGACTTGAACAGTTTTCAAATTCCTTCGAATTACAGCGATTTGTAATGGGGATAGACCGGTGGTTTCTTCGTTGCTGTTGATGTAGCTGTTTACGTTAGGGTTTTTAAATGCGTCATTGAGGCCGAAATGCGCGGCGACGTGCGCCACAGTCCAGGTAGGGTGCTCGAATAAGACGTCGCAGAGGCTCTGGAGGCCGCTCGTGTTGTACATTTCCTTACAAATCTCAACTAATAGGGGGAGTTTATCCTTTAGGATGCGGAATTTCTCCTCGGCGTCTTGCTGGTTGAAGGTTCTGAATAAACTGAATGTTTGATTTATGGTGTCTGTGATTGGTCTGTGGAGAACTATTTCGAATTGGATGTCTCTTTTGGTGGATACATTGCTCGATGGGTAATAAAGGATTAATCCGTCTTCGCGAGAACCTACGTTTCTGGAGGAATAGAGGTCTGGCTTAACATCTTTGACTTTATTAGGGGCCACTTCGCAATTTAAAATCTTGTTAAGTACCAAATGTTTTGCTGGAACCAGACCCATATGTTAGTTGTCATTATTCTGTCAGATTTTGATCAGAATAATATCTTCTGTCGCCTCTCCAAAAACCATAGACTCATCAGAATATCAAATCATCTTTAATTGGTTATAATTCGCAATAACTCTATAAAGGCCAAATTGTTAAAGACAGAATAGTATTGTTGCGTGTTATCGTTTCGAAAATTAAAACTTCGTGAATTGTAAACACTATTTCAAACTTATTTCGAAACACTACGATTATGATTCACTTAACTATCTATCTGTCTATCTGACTAATTGGCTGAGAGAAAGACGACTGCGTATTTATACCCTTTCAGTTTTCTAGAACGGATTTCCGTACATCTGGAGCGTTTGGAGCGCTTATCTGCCGTATGATTCATTCTCGCGACCATCTCCCATTATCAAATGTCTCTAGAGAGTTCCTTCACTACACAATCACTAATACTAATTTTATTACTTTATTTTGTTACAGTATTTTGGCTTTAGACTATCTTAAGGAAATTGTTATCAATTAAGTGAATAATGTTGCTCGAATGTTTTAAAAAATATCAATGCGTTAATGAGAATATACTAAGAAGGTTTCCAAACTTATTGTTAGTCAGCGATTGCAGACAATACAATTGTAATCATTTCATTTAGATATTTCAAGCTGTTTTTAAAAATATCAATTTTTTTGTCAAAATTTCTACTTTTCCTCAAAATTTTTATACTTTTTTCTAAATTCCTGCAGTAAATTCGATATTTAGAGCTTTTCTCTCAAAATTTGTAATCACAGAATTTTTTTCGAAATTTTTATTTTCTCCTAGAGGCATATTAGTTTTATATTAAATATTGATTACTCAAAAAAATTTTTTTTGATATTTCAATTTTACGCTCGAAAATTTCTTTTGTAAATTAAATTTTTTTTATATTTTGACTTCTTGATTCCTTTTTCAAAATTTTAAGGCTAAGTCTACAATTTTCTTATTTTTTCTTTCGAAAACTTTTTTGACTTTTTCTAGCTTTTCATTAAAAATTTCGAGTTTTACTAAAAATGTCGGAATTTTTTAAATTCAATATTTTTGAAAATTTTGATTTTTTTCAACTAATTTTGTCTATTTCTCGACACTTCGCCTTTTTTAAAAACTTTGGACTTTTCTTTTAATTTAGATTTTTAAATTTAGCATTTTTTTTTTTTGAAAATCTTGATCTTTTTCAAAGTTATATTCTGAAATTTTTGACTTTTTTTCGACTTCTAGAGACTTTGACTTTTTTGAAAATTTCGGCCTGCTTCGAATCCTTTTTGTTTGTAAATTTTTAGATGTTTGGATATTTCGTTATTTTTGGAAATGTCGAGTTTTTTAACGTTGTGCCTTATTAATTTTTTTATTATTCTTTACTTTTGAATTTAATCCATTTTTGGAAATTTAAGATTTTTTTACAAATTTCAACTTTTTGCATTTTTTGTTTTAAACTTTTTTGATAATATTGAAATTTGAATTAGAAAATTGAATATTTTTTTAAATTTGCACTTTTTAAAATTTTGACTACTCTTTGATGTTTCTTGACTTTTTGAAACATTCTAATTCAAGTGAATAAAAATATTGACATTTCAAAATTTCCATTATATTCCAAAATTTCCATTTTTTAAAAATTTTTGACATTTTATTTAAAATTTGACTTATTTTACCTATTTTCATTTTATTTTTTAATGTGCACTATTTTTCAAACATTTTTTTCAACTTGATTGAAAATTTAAATATTTTTTTAAATTCTAACTTTTTTTAAAATATCGACTCAAATTTTCGAATCTTTTCAAAAATTTTCACTTTGTTTGAAAATGTTCACTACATTTTACAGAAATTCTAGAATTTTTCTATAAATTTTAATTTTTTATTTTAATTTCGATCATTTCAGAGTCTTTTTAGACTTAAGAAATTCTAAATCTTTCGTACATCCAACTTTTTTTTTCAACATTTCCAAAACCTTTCTTGTCTAAAATTATCGATTTTTTCTTGAAATTTTACCTTTTTTGGAAATTTAAGATTTGTCTACACATTTCAACTTTTTGCATTTTTCGTTTTAACTTATTTTGACTATATTGAAATTTAGATTAGAAAATTGAAATTGTTTGAAAATTTGCACTGTTAAAATTTTGACTATTTTTTGATTTTTTTGATTTTTTGAAAAATTTTAATTCAAGTAAATGAAAGTATTGACTTTTGATTTTCTTTTGAGAATGTTGACATTTCAAAATTTCTATTATTTTCCAAAATTTCCATATCTTCAAAATTTTGACATTTTATTTAAAATTTGACTTATTTTGACTATATTCATTTTATTTTTTTAATGTGCACTATTTATCAAACATGTTCAATAGGGTGGTCTTTATTTAGGAAATGTTCGAATTTTTTTCCACGATAGTCCTAAATCGGTTCCAAATATATAAAAAAAAATTCATGCCAAGTTATAGCTCTTCATTTTAATATCAACCCGGCCCCCCCGATAGCCAAAGTTTTAAATGGAAATAACATAGGAAAAGTTCTGTTAATACTTTGGACTTTTTTATCCCATAAACCAATAAATATATCATGTCGACAAATGATTATTTTTATAGAAAATTTACCGCTGTACAAAAAAGGTGTCTTATGATTTTTGGCGAACTTGACTGGTTTAAAAGTTATTCGAGGTCAAAATCAAAGTTCTAATCAATCTAATGGTTTTTTTCGTTTTTACCATCATTTTATGATTCAAAAATGAAAAAAGGGTTATAATTTTTAATCTTGATGATTTTTTTTCAGAAAAATTCCAAGGTGACCGTGACCCTAAAATAATAGTTACACCAATTTTTTTTTATTTTTGAACTGTCATAAGTTTCAACTATATTTCCAATTTCAAAATACACAAAATATTTTTGGCAAATTAGTGAACGATTTTAATTTTGATTGATAAAAATATTGATACAATCTGGTTTCAAATTTAAATTTCAAGATAAAAACATTTCAGAAACTGATTATGCCGCCATCTATTAGATTTTACTTCAACTTTTCACATCACAATTTATTCTAAAGTACTCATAACCTATATTTATTATCTCAACTCTATTAAAATCGTTCACGAATATTTACTAATAGTTATGCTTTCTCGTTGTTTAACGAAATCCTTAAATTTCATCAATTCGATTTTAAAGTCATCAGACAAATATGGAACTATCACGTTTACGTCAAAACATCTTTTTAATTGGTGATGTTGACGTCCAAATAGTGGGTAATAAATTACCATCGAAATTGCAAGCTCTAAAAGTGTTCTTTTTTCATACACGTATTTTAAATACTTCTGTACCAGAAAGTATCGCTGCAGTAATTGATGAAATTATTGTGTTTTGGAAAAAAGCTCAAATTCCCGTTCAAGATATGCAAAGATGCCGAGATAAATTGAAAAAATTGTATGATGAGTGGCGCATACTTGTCAAACACAAAAATCGGAGTGACGTGGCTGTAAAAAAACAAAATGAATTTGTTTGTTCATTAAAAAAATTATTTGACATTGCACCATCGTATTTGAAGTTATTGATGAAAATTCTAAAGAATTCTTAATTAATCAGAGATCAGATGAACGAATTGGTTTTATTGCAAATATTAAAACAAAATATGATGACGATGATAATAATTCTAATAAATTAAACAAAAAAACTCATTTTGAAAAACGAAAAAAAAAGAGTGATGAAGAAAAAGCATTATTGGGTAAATTATGAGAATCAAATAATCAATTGATTTTTTATTACTTATTCACGTTCATATTTTATTCGTCATATTATTGTCCTTATTTGTTTTAGACAAAAATGTTGAACTTTTATCTAGCCAGGGAAGTGCTCTATCTGCATCTAGTGGAGAAATATACTTTCCTACTACTGCCGGATCATCAGAATCGAAAAAAACAAGAGGAAGTTATAATATTCTCAGTGATAGAGTTGTAGCTACTTTCGATCGATGTAAAGTAAGTGACAGAGATGCTGTATTTATAATAACTGCTATCTGTCAATCACTTATTGATATAAACCTACTAGATGTGGATATTAACTCTTTGATTATCAATCGATCATCTATTCGAAGACAACGACAAACTCTGCGAGAGTCAAAATCAATAGAAATAAAAAAACACTTCCAAGACTTGAATTTATCATCTATTGTTGTACACTGGGACGGAAAATTATTACCTAATTTGTTAAATACCGAAACCGTTCATCGATTACCAGTGATAATTACGTCAGACGGCAAAGAAATTATGTTAGGTGTACCAACGAGTGAAGATGGGACTGGAAAGGCACAAGCTACTATTATTCACGAAACATTGCTGGATTGGGGATTCGACACTTCTGTCAAAGCGATATCCTGTGATACTACTGCTTCAAATTTAGGCATTCGAAATGGTGCTGCTGCATTACTAGAGAAATTATTAGAGAGAGATTTATTATATCTTCCGTGTAGGCATCACATTTTCGAAATTGTCCTAAGATATGTGTTCGAAGCTTTTTTTCCAAATACTGTTGGGCCAAATGTTCCACTTTTTATCAGATTTCAAAAGCAATGGGAAACTTTGAATAAACTGAATTACAAAACAGGATTAGATGATCCAAGAAATAAAAACGAGTTAACAGTAGAAAAAATTAGGTCTATAAAAACTTTTGCCACTGAAGTTCTGACAACAAAGCTGCCTCGTGATGATTACAAAGAGTTTTTGGAGCTTACTCTAGTCTTCATTGGTGTTATCCCAGAAAAATTTAGTTTTCGTAAGCCAAGAGCTTGCCATCGTGCACGGTGGATGGCAAAAGCTATTTACGTGCTGAAAATGTACCTGTTTCGTGAACAGTTATCGTTGAAAAAAGGTGAAGACAATAAACTTCGACAAATATGTGTTTTTGTGACAACTGTTTATGTTAAAGCTTGGTATTTATCATCTAATATTGTAAAAGCTCCGTACCATGATCTACAATTTATAAAAGAGCTACACAACTTTAAGGCGATCAACAGTAATCTTGCTACTGTAGCAATTAATAGATTTATGAATCATCTATGGTACTTATCGCCAGAGTTAGCGATCATCGCAATTTTCGATGAAGATGTTCCATTAGAAACCAAATTAAAAATTGTGGCTAAGCTGCATACAGAAGAAGACAAGATTTCAATTGATATTATTCCGGAAGAAGAGCTGGATTATACTAGTGAAAAATGTAGCGTAAAACGCTTTCAAAGCAAGAATATAAACGATTTATTGTACAACGATATCGATTTTTTTGTAACTGCAGAATCGATCAAATTTTTTGAAAGATTTGAGTTACAAACAGAATTTTTACAAATTCATCCTTCTGAATGGGCTGAAAATGAAAGCTACAAAACTGCATTACGGTTTGTCGAAAAACTATCGGTTGTAAATGACTGTGCTGAGAGAGGAGTTAAACTAGTGCAAGATTTTTGTAAAGATTATACCAAAGATGAGAAACAAATGCAATTTGTATTACAATTAGTTAAAGATCATCGTCAAATGTTTCCTGATGCGCTAAAGAAAACTAATGTAACAACTTCATAAAGGTATGTGATTAAAAAAAAAAATGATAATATTGGTATTTTCTTTCAAGTCATTGAAATTTTAATAATAAATTTTTTTAATTCATTAATACTTTTTTTTCAGAGCATACGTCAAGGTAAGAAAATTCGTTTGAAATATAAATTATAACTCTTTTTTCATTTTTGAATCATAAAATGACGATAAAAACGAAAAAAACCATTAGATTGACCAGAACTTTTATTTTAACCTCGAATAACTTTTAAACCAGTCAAGTTAGCCAAAAATCACAAGAGACCTTTTTTGTAGAGCGGTAAATTTTCTATAAAAATAATCATTTGTCGACATGATATGTTTATTGGTTTATGGGATAAAAAATTCCAAAGTATTAACAGAACTTTTCCTATGTTATTTCCATTTAAAACTTTGGCTATCGGGGGGGCCGGGTTGATATTAAAATGAAGAGCTATAACTTGGCATGAATTTTTTTTATATATTTGGAACCGATTTAGGACCATCGTGGAAAAAAATTCGAACATTTTCTAAATAAGGACCACCCTAATGTTCAATGTGCACTATTTTTCAAAGATTTTTTTCAACTTGATTGAAAATTTAAATATTTTTTTAAATTTTAACTTTTTGTAAAATTTCGACTCAAATTTTCGATTCTTTTCAAAAATTTTCACTTGGTTTGAAAATGTTCACTATATTTTACAAAAATACTGGAATTTTTCTATAAATTTTAACTATTTTTAAAATTCCGAATATTTCAAATTTTAGACTTAAAAAATTCTAAATCTTTCGTAGATTCAACTTTTTTTTACAACATTCTTAAAACCTTTCTTGTCTAAAATTTTTGATTTGTTCTTGAAATGTTACCTTTTTTGAAAATTTAAATTTTTTTTAAAATTTCACTTTTTTGTATTTTTCATTTTAACTTTTTTTTATAAATAATGAAATTTGAATTTAAAAATTGAAATTTTTGAAGAATTTGTACTTTTTTAAAATTTCGGCATTTTACCTGGTTTTTTGACATTAACAAAAATTTTAATTGAAATAACTGAAAATTTGGATTTTTCATTTTATTTGAAAATTTTTTTCAACTTGATTGAAAATTTAAATATTTTTTTAATTGGTAACTTTTTTTAAAATTTCGACTGAAATTTTCGATTCTTTTTAAAAATTTTCACTTTGTTTGAAAATGTTCACTATATTTTACAGAAATTCTAGAATTTTTCTATAAATTTTGTTTTTTATTTAAATTTCGACTATTTCAAATTTTAGACTAAAAAAATTTTAAATCTTTCGTAGATTCAACTTTTTTCAACATTTCCGAAACATTACTTGTTCAAATTTTCGATTCTTTCTTAAAATGTTGCCTTTTTTTGGAAAATTCAGATTTTTATGAAAAATGTCAACTTGTTGCATTTTTCATTTTAACTTTTTTTGACAATATTAAAATTTAAATTAGAAAATTGAATTTTTTTAAAAAATTTGCAGTTTTTAAAATTTTGACTACTTTCTGATGATTTTTGACTTTTTGAAAAATTCTAATTCAGGTAAATGAAAATATTGACTTTTGATTTTCTTTTGAAAATATTGACATTTCAAAATTTCCATTATTTTCCAAAATTTCCATTTTTTCAAAATTTGACTTATTTTGAATATTATATATACAGGGTAAGTCACTAAGCGGGAATCGGTCTTTGGTAGGCGTATCGTTCAAAATATCGAAACATGTTTGGAATAACAGTTGTTCAAAATAAAGTTCTCCACAACTTAAAATTATTGCCAAATATGGCGGCCTTCCGGTTACACCGGAAATGAACACAACTTTCTTATTTTAAATAGAACACCCTATATATTTTTACGTTTTTGGATTCCTTGTTAAAAATGAATATGAATTTATTAAGACGACGACCATATCGACCAATTCTTCTTGAGAAAACATTGTCTTTCAGTACTGATACCAAGACCTCGCAACAACAATGAGATAAACTGTCAGTTATTGCCGGACAAACGAGACAAAACAAAACCGCAACATCCAGGGCTAACGCGATAATACAAAATTATGAAAATCTCAAAAATTATTGAACGGAGGTGGCAATATCTGGTACCAAAAAAAAGGTAATTTAATTTCGCATCCGATAAAATAATCCAAGATAGGTAGCTCTATTTGAAAAAATTAAGTTATGCATGTTTGAACAACTGAAGAATTGAGTCGACGGATGTGAAGAAATTTAAAAAATCTTGCTAACAGCAAAGACGTAAACAAATACTTCATTTCTTCCTGAATCCAAAACCGTATGCCACACAAATCTGAGTCATTGCGTTTGGAAAATATCGTTAATGGCGTCAAGCTCCGAAATCGTCAAATTTAACCAAAAAAATTAAATTACGCGAAAACGGTTCAACTAAGGGCCCATGTCGTCTTAATAAATTCATATCTATTTTTAACAAGGAATTCAAAAATGTAAAAATACATAGGGTGTTCTATTTAAAATAAGAAAGTTGTGTTCATTTCCGGTGCAACCGGAAGGTCGCCATATTTGGCAATAATTTTAGGTTGTGGAGAACTTTATTTCGAACAACTGTTATTTAAAACATTTTTCGATATTTTGAACGATACGCCTACCAAAGACCGATTCCCGCTTAGTGACTTACCCTGTATAATGTGTACTATTTTTTAAACATTTTGTTCGACTTGATTGCAAATTTAAACGAGTTTGTAAATTTTAAGTTATTTTAAAATTTGGACTCAAATTTTCGATATTTTCAAAAATTTTCACTTTATTTGAAAATGTTCACTTTATTTTACAAAAATTCTAGAATTTTTCAACCAATTTTCACTTTTTTTTTATATTTCGACCATTTTAAAATTTAGACTTTTAAGAAATTCAAAATTTTTCGTAGTTTCAACTTTTTTGAACATTTCCAAAACCTCTGTTTGTCAAAAGTTTTATATTTCAAAGTAGAAATTTTCCATTTTTATCCACATTTTAACTTTTTAGCTCAAATGTTTTTACACAAATCTCGAGTTTTTCGGTCGAAGTATGGATTTTTGTTTCTCCAAATTGCGAGTTTAAGTTCTTTACAGTTCTTTTTTTTAATTTTGACTCAGAACTAATAATTGCAATTTTTTATAGGGATTTTGGTTTGGTGTTCCAAATTTCGACTTCAGATCTAGCAGAGTTTGTTAAAACAATTTTGAAATGTCAAGATGTATCTATGTTAAAATTTTAATTGTTAAATTTAAAATAAATTTTATTTCCTTAGCTGTCGAGTCTGAAGTTCAATTTTTAAATAAGTCAAAGCAAAGGACATAAGTTACTACTCCCTGTTATCCCTACCATTGTCAAAAAATATATATGTTTTATTGCTCCTTGCGCGATTGAGTGGTATATTTAAAAGTGGCGCTAAAACTCGAACGTTTAATTCGTTGTTCAAAAATTAGAGTGGGGGAATATCCGCGCAACTTTAACGATCCTATCCTGACAACTTTAATGAGCAGCAACTTTAACGGGCGCAACTTTAGCGGGAGTCGGTTATATCGGTTATATTTTGTATATTTTAAAAGTCGTTAAGTTTTTGAGAGGGTGTTTGTGGATATGATGATAGAATTTAAATAGTTTTGGGAAGTTAATCCTGCTTTTGGAGGGACTTGGCATCCCTCAGCTTTCCTTAGCTGCGCCCATGCGAGCGTTTAACATTGAATTTATTTAAAAATCGAAATACAAATCTTATCCCATGAAACCAAGAAAGATTAAGAAAACAGCTCTAACGCGTTTCGATAGCCAAACTATCATCTTTAGAGATATACTGGATTTATTTAAAATTGTTATAGAACTCTCATTTATTCGACGTTTGGGGTAAAATTACTGTCATAAGCAAATTAGATCTGATTCCAGTTGGTGTTCGAAAAAAAATTTTAATGGAAATCGAGTTAGGGAAATTAAATTTTAAGATAAAACCAATTCCGGCGGTATTAAAAGACAATCAAAATGCTAATATCGGTGGTTAAAAAGATCAGGCGAATTCCCTGGTTTCGAATTCAATGAACAGCAATATCAATAAAAAGTAATAGCGGATTTGTCCTTGCTTAAAATTCCCCACAAAGTCCGATAAAATCGGGGTGAATTTACAATAACAGATTTTTAGGCGGAAATTCAAACAATTCGAAGCGGATTTTTATTTTGTTCGACTGACCACAAAACACGTCGAGCTGGTTGTAAATTCCTATCAGGCGATACATGTTAAAATTACCCGGATATGTTTGTAGGTAGCGATCCAACTCCACCAACTAAGACAATTAGTGTTGACTTAGCCCAAGACAATAATAGCGCCGCTATTAAACGGCTCGTGGATGGTATTTATTTGTGTTCGAAGTCCGTAAGGACAGAGTTCGCTTTGAGCAATCAGGCTCTGCATTTGATGTGAAGGTGCGAACTTGTCAGTTGATTGTTCCCGCGCTCTCTTGTTTGTGTTGGACTAAATGTACTGCACTAGTTGGCTCTGATTGATGTTCACTTCAATTGTTTAACTTTATCCGTGACCACCTGTTATTTCCTCCGTTCTCTGTATCAAACTCGAATGAACACTAAACAGCGATCATGTTGCTTCTGAGGAAAAATATAATTTTTCAGTGGCGACTCGTAGCCAAAACTAATGGGCGTGCTGCGACAATGTTAAGTGTTTTACTATTTTTAAGATTTCGACTGAAAATTTCGACATTTTCAAAACGTTACTTTTCGAAAATTTAAGATTTCTTTGAAAACTTGAAAATGAAAACTTTTGCGTTTTTTGAAAGGTTGGATTTTTTCTAAATTTCGACTGTATTGCCAAATTTAGATTTTTTCTTGTAATCTCGACCTTATTTTATTTTTAAGTATTGACTTTTCTAAAAAACTGTGAATACTCTTTTAAAAATTTCCGTATTTTCGTAAATATTTAGACTTTTCGGTGTTCGGTTCGTTTGTAATTTTTTCTGAACATTATTATTATATTTTTTTTAATTTTTACCATTTGAAAACTCTTACTTTTTTGAAAAATGTAAATTTTTTGAAAACTAGACTTTTGACTTTTTAAATTTTCGACTTTTTTCTAAATTTCATCTTTGTTTATAATTTTTTTTGGGAAATTGTTTTGTTGAAAATTTCGATTCTTAGTAATTTCGACTAATTTTTATTTAAATGTCAACTATTTTTCAAAATTTCGACTCTTTTTTGCAAAGTTTCGATTATTTTTTGATTTTTTTTTGTTGAAAATTTCGCTACTTCTTAATTTTCGAAATTCTTTCAAAATTTCGATTTTTTTAAAAATTTTGAAACTCCGTAAATGTTTGACATTTTTTCAAAATTTTAATTTTTTTGACCTAAAATTTCAACTTTCTAAAAAAATGTTCCACTTTAATATGAAATTTTAACTACCAAAAATGTAAACTTTTTCCAAAATTTTAACTTCTCAATATTTCGACTTTTGAAAACCTCGATATCTGATAATTTTCACTTGTTTTCAATATTCCGGTTTCGAAAATTTTGATTTTTATTGAAAAGTTGATTGCAAATTTTCCAACTATTCAAAATTTAAACTTTTTAAAATTTCAATTATTTCGTAAATTCGATAAAAATTCTCAAATCTTTTGCAAATTTTGATATTTTTTTAATTTCTACAATAAATTTTGACCACGTCTTTTTGAAAATTTTTTCTTTTGCAAAATTTTGACTTCTTTTGGAAATTTGAAAGATTTAGAAAATTTTGCCTTGTCAACAAGTTTCGACTTTCTTGACTAGCTTGACTATCGAAACGCGTTAGAGCAATCTCTGCTGTGTTTCAGAGGACAATATTTGTATTTCAATTTTTGAAGATAACCAAAAAAAAGAAAAAAATATAAGATTTTTGAGACATATTCTTAAAGTTTCGAGTTTTCAAATCTCGAAATTTTTTCTTTTACGAAATTTTCTCTATTTTTCATATTTAGTTTTTGTTTGAAATTTCAACTTTTTTCGACAATCTTGAATTTTTCAAGAATTTTAATTCTATTTTTTAAATTACCGCCGCTTTTTGAAAATTTGGGCTTTTTCTGAAAATTTCGATGTTTTTCAAATCTGGATAACTTTTTAATTTTGCCTTTTTTTCAAAATTTTAATTTCATTGAAAATAACGATTCTTTACAATGTCGACTTTTCATTTAAACTTTTAATAATTTTTAAAAATTCTTCTGTTTTCCAAATTTTAATATTTTTTAAAAATTTTCCAAAAATTCCATTTTGAAAACACTTTGGAATTGTATTTGAAAAAGTTTCGCAATAATTTTCGATAATCTTTTAAAAATTTTAGCATTTTCGATTTTTTTTTTTGAAAATTTTCATTTGTCAAAATGTTGACCTTTGTTTCAAATTTTCGACTTATTTTGAAACTTTCTATATTTTTCCGGAATGTTCATCAATTTCCGAAAATGTTGCCTCTTTGAACTGTTTTTCAGAATGTCCACATTTTTTGACAATCTTTACCTTCTACAAAAATGTAATTTACTTTTGAATTAATTAGTAACCGCTTTTACAAAATTCCGATTTTTTTGAAAATTTAGATTTTTTTCAAGTCTTTTTTAAAATTTCCTCTTGAAATTTTTAACTATTTTTCAGAACTTCAACTTTTTTAGAAATTTGTTGAAAACCAACTTTATTGAACATTTTAATTTTTTTTGACATTTTAAGAAACTTTGATTCTATTAAAAATTTTGACGTTTTCAAATTTTGTTTCCTTTTGAAAATTTTAACCTTTTTCGAATATTTGAAATTGATAGTTTCATTTTTTTTAAACTTTTTAATACTCTTGTAAATTATCTTTTTTCTTAAATTAGATCGGCTCCAAAAATGTTAATTTAATTGAAAATAACGATTCTTTACAATATCGACTTTTCATTTAAACTTTCAATAGTTTTTAAAAATTTTTCTATTTTCCAAATTAAATTTTTCCAAAAATTCCATTTTGAAAACACTTTGGAATTTAATTTGAAAATGTTTCGCAATAATTTTCAATAATTTTTTAAAATTTTTAAAATTTTCAAAATTCTGACCTTTTTAAAAATTAGTGCAACTCAAAAATCCGATATTTTTTCAAAATTTTCTTTTTTGAAAACTTCCGTTTTTTACAATTTCACTTTTTTTTAAATTGGCATTTGCTCAAAATTTTACTTTTTAAAAAGTTTTTTACAATTTTCGACTTTTTAAAAGATTCGAGTTTTTTCCAAATTCGACTTTTTTAAAAAATCCGAATTTTCTTAAATTTCAATTTTTATGGAAATAACATTTCTCGACTCTTTTAATTTTCGAGATTTTTCAAAACTTAAATTTTTTTGTCAAAATTTTGACTTGTTTAAAAATGTCGACATTTTTAAAGTCCGTTTATTTTGTAGAATTTCAAAATTTGTATTTTTCTGAACATTTCGTTTGTTGACAAAAAAATTTTAAATTTTTTTAAAAATTGAGCCATTATTTTTAATTGTCGATTTTGCTTGAAAATTTTAAGTTTATTTTGAAATTCCGATTGGTAAAAATTTTTGCTTTTTTAAACGCTTAGATTTTTTCAAATCGCTAGTTTTTTTAAAATTTTGCATATTTTTAACTTCTTTGACTGTAACTTCTAAATTTCCAGTTTTTTAAATCAATTTTTACTTTTTCTTGGAAATTTCTTTCTTTAATAATTTGAATTTTGAATTTTTAAGAATTTGGATTTTTCTTGAATATTTTGCCGTCTTCTGAAATTTTCGATTTTTCAAAATTTTGGCTTTTGTTTTAAAATTTTGACTTATTTTGAAGATTTCTATATTTTTTCTGAAACTTTAACATTTTCCCAAAATTTTACCTTTTTGAAATTTTTAAGTATTTTTCAAAATCTCCTAATTTTTTGACAATCTTTACTTTCTACAAAATTGCAAATTTAAATTAATCAATATACCGCTTTTAAAAAATTCCGATTTTTTTGAAAATTTTAATTTTTTTCGACATTTTAAAAAACTTTGATTGCATTACAATTTTAACGTTTTCAAAATTTGTCTGTTTATGATAATTTCAACCTTTTTCGAAAATATGAAATTGACAGTTTTGTTGTTTACTCTTGTAAAATATCTTTTTTCTTAAATTAGTTCGGATCCAAAAATTTCTATTTTGTTTTAAAATTTCGATTCTCTGAAAAATTTGTTCTTTTTTAAAGGTTTAAACTTTTTCAAATAGCGACTTCTTTTAAAATTTTCCCTATTTTTGACATTTTTGACTATTCTTTTATATTCCTATTTTTTTTTAAATCCTGACCTTTTCAAAATTTTAACAATTTTGGCTTTTTTTTGGAAATTTCGTTTTTTTAATAATTTGAATTTTTAAGAATTTGGATTTTTCCTAAAAATATTACCGTCTTCTGAAATTTTCGATTTTTTTGGGGAAATGTTGGTTTTTCAAAATTATAACGTTTTTTTTCAAAATTTCGACTTATTTTAAAGACTTCTATAATTTTTCTGTAATTTCAACATTTCCCAAAAATTTTGCCATTTCTTGAAAATTTTAACGGCTTCTGAAATTTTCGATATTTTTTTTGGAAATATGGTTTTTTTTTTAAAATTTTAATGTTTTTTTTAATATTTCGACTTATTTTGAAGACTTCTATAATTTTTCTGAAAATTCATCAAATTCCGAATATCTTGCCTTTTTGTAGTTTTTAAGTAATTTTCAAAATTTCCACATTTTTCCTCTGGAAATTTTTAACTATTTTTCAAAACTTCTTTCGAAATTTTATTATAGTATATATCGTACTCTTTGGAGGACAAGCATTCATTATTTATAGCGGGAACAGATGACAAGATGGGCGGGAACACTAATAAATGAATGACAACAAAGATAACTGACGAGAAGCGGGATTGGTTAATAAACTCTGTCTTCCCAAAAGACAAACATATATATCCATCGCGCCTTTTGAACACATTCCAAGGTACAAAACACGCCATATAGAATTATTACATATATGATCTAGATACGCGTTCATTGTCGTAACCTAACCTAACCTAGACGAATAAAATCCCGAATACCATAGTTTTTCTCTGTTATTTCTGAAAACCCCAACACTCTTCACTAACCACCCAGTTAGTTATAGTTTTTTTTTTAAAACTTCACTTATTTAAAATTTTCGACCTTTGCAAAATTCCAACTTTTTTTTGTAAATTTTAGCACCAAAACTTCGATTATTTTGAATTTGGAGTTTTTTTTGAAAACTTCACCTATTTAAAATTTTTGACTTTTTCAAAATTGCAACTTTTTTTTTGTAAATTTTGGCACTAAAGCTTCGACGTCTTCTAAAAATTTCGAAAATTGTTTCTGAGAATAACAACTTTTTTTGAAAATTTTGTTTTGTTTATAATTTTACAATTTTTGCAGCATTTCGATTTGTTTTGGGAAAATTTCGGATTTTCTCGAAATTGTGACTAAAATTTTTTAATATTGTGTAAAATTTCAAATTTTTCTCGAAAATGTGCAATTTTTGGCCAAATTATGACCTTTATTAAAATGTTGCCATTTTTCCCAATTTGGTTTTTAATTCGGCACTACTTTCAAATTTTAATTTTTGATAAAATTTTTCATTCAAAAATTTTGGCTTTTTTAAAAAATGTTTTTATGAAAAATTTGACTATTCTGAAATTTTTGGCCTTTCTTCAGTATTTAGAATTTTTAAAAATGTTGAAAATTTGACCGATAATTTCTCAATTTTGTTTTTAAATCTTGACTTTTTATTTTAAATTTTGACTGCTTTTTAACTTTTAGATTATTTCTGAAAATCTCCCCTTTTTAAAAATTTCTAATTGTTTCCAAAATTTTGAAATTTTTTTCTAATTCTCAAATTTTATAAAAATAAAGACATTTTCACCATGTTTACTTTTTTAATTTCGACTTTCGACCTATTTTACCTTGAAGAATAGCTATTTCTGAAAATCTTTACTTTTTTGGTAATTTAACTATCTATGAACATTTCAGACAATTTTAAAAATTTCGACTTATTTTGATAATTTTGGCCTTAAAATTTTTAGCCTTTAAAATTTAAACTTTTCTTGAAAATTTTGTCAATACATAATGAAGAATCACTGCGTGACAGGAAGTTAATTCGAATTACATTTGACTTTACCCTTTCAATCCCAGTATACAGAAAAAGAAAATTTTACAAAAATGAAGGAAAACTAATAAGCGAACGTTACAACGTTTAAAAAATAGACATCAATTATGTTTGCTTTGATACTGCTAGTTCGACAAGAGAAATACGTAGATAAACTATAAATTTTATACTAATTACAAATAAACGTGAATTTGCTCTTAATTGTGTTGAAAAAACCAATGAGCTGCTTTTAGTTGGCAAAATCGCCAACTTTTTCATAACTCGAATTTTCGGTTCAAGTATTAACTCTGAAGATTTTTAAATGAGCCGTAGCCGATCTAATTTGGTTATTTCGAGCTTAAATCGCACTCGTGTTTGACTTTGAAGTTAACTGAACCGAATTAATCAACAAAATGCAAATGATTCTGCGAAAGACAGATAAAAATTGGGAATAATTCCGATCAATTAATAATTCATGATGATTAATGAAGACTCAGAAAACAAGACAAGCGGTGCTTTTGAGAACATATCGACAGGGCGAGAGAGGAAAATAAGGGAACGTTTTAAATGCAGGGGTGAGTTTCGCCCCCCATTCCTCCACGTGTATTTCTGCTTTTCTATGCAAACACTGATTAAATTTTCATGCCGCTAGGTATGGGATCATCTATAGCATCCAACTTATTGATTCTAATCTTAATAATGTAGAATTCTAATTGAAATTTTAATAACGAAACATGTATTCTCGTTTATTTCCTTGGGCTTTCGCCTATTACTTTTTACTTCATTATTCGGAATACGTGAATTCGCCTGTTAATTGTAATGCTATATTACGAAAAACAAGAATACTAATTGTCAATTTATTTCGCGTATTTGGGCGACTATTATCCCGCCCCCGATACCCCCAAAGCTTTAGAAATGCGATATGATTTTTAATAAGTGTTTTTATTTAAAGTAAACCTAATTCTTATACTCTTGAAATTATGACTAAAGAAAAATTAGTCGTAAAATATAATAGGCCTACTTTGAAAATTGAAATAAAAAATATTAAATATTAAATAGAAATTTCTTTTAATTTGTTTCGATTTCCCTCTCCTTTTCTTTAACTAACATTTTTTTTAGAAGTTTCAATATTTTAACTCGTCTCGAAATTGTAAGAAATAAAATTGAAAAACAATTTTCGGTATTTCATTTACAAATGTGAATTGGCGAAGAACATTTTATTAACAAATGATGTGCATGAAGAGCCCAAAATATAATTTGTTTCGTTTAATAGGAGCATGCAACCCGAAGACTGATTTATCACATTTAAAATTTGATACACATTTTCACACCCTTAGAGGTTCAATCTCCAAAATTTTTTTCTTATCGGATACCACCATCATATAAGGAACCTATTTGCCAAATCCACTTTAATGGTTTTGGAGATTTCGTGATTGACTTTTACATTGTCGGTTTTAAAAAATGCAGTGGCGGCTGGCGTATAGGCACTATTGAACTGCAGCAACCCCAGTTTCACTTACGAGTTTTTTCTCAAAATCTTCTGAATACTTTTCATTACACAATTTTTTGTAGAAATGTTAAATTTTCTGTGATTTCTTTTTATCGAAAATTTAGGCTTCTTTGACGAAATTGCGACATTTAAAAACCTATTTTATTTTAATTTTGATCAAAATCATATTTTCAAAAACTAATTTTTGTAAAAGTTTTAAGAAAGAAATCAATATTTCGAGCAGGAATTAATTTCGAAAATTTAAAAATTATCAAAATTTTCAGAAAATTACGAATTTTCAAAAAAATGAAATCTTGAAAAATAGTCGAAATTTTGGATAGCTGATCGAAATTTTGGATAGTGAAAGTGGCAAAAAAAATTTTGAACATTTAAAAAAACTAACACTTTGAAATCGATGTTCAGCTTTTTCACGGTTCAATAGTATGATATTGATAAAGAAGCCGAAATTTTGACACATGCTCGACATTTTGAGAAAAAATCAACTATTTAAAAATTGAAGATTTTCCAAAAAATATTGTTACGGGCTTATCGGTTCGATTGATTACACGTGATCGAATAATACCCACTTTATTATTAAACTTAACTCGGATCACTACAACTGAACAAATAACTCACTTATTATTGACTTTTACTAACTCACTAACTACATTGACTTTAAACTAACTGACTCGAGGGAAAGCTGACCGCCTTATATAGTTTTGGCATCCAGGTTCTAGAACAATCCGGCAGATAAGGCTTATCGTTTGCCGAAATTTCGGGAACGCTTACCTACCCTTTGCTTATCGCGGTCGCTTTCCCCTTATCAGATCATTCTAGAAACTTTTCTTATGTACTAAATTCTGCAATTCTATTCTAAATTCTATTCCATCTATTTACATTGCGTTACAATATTAATAGTCACAATTTCCAGAAAATTTGAAATTTTCGCGAAACAATTCGAAATGTTACAAAAATAATAAAATTTTAAACAAAACGAAATTTTCAAAAAAATTTGTTATTCTCAGAAACAATTTTTGAAAATTTCAAAAGTCGTCAAAGTTTTAGTGCCAAAATTTACAAAAAAAATTGCAATTTTGAAAAAGTAAAAAATTTTGAATAGAAAATTTAAAAAAAAAAATCTAAATTTTGAAAACGAAATGTCGACATTTTTAGAAAAATTCAAATTTGGCTACAAAGTGCAAAATTTTAGAAAAATTGTAAAATACATCTAAATAAGTCAACATTTCAAAAAAATCAAAAATTTTCTAATAAAAAAATAGAAATTATGCAAAAATGATCTTTTGAAATAAAAACTAAGTTTCCAAAGAAGATGAAAATTTGAAAATGATCAAGAAAATTACGAATTTTCAAATAGATGCAATTTTGAAAAATAATCGAGATTTTTAAAACAAGAAAGTTAAAATTTCCTAGAAAAGTTAGAAAAAATCCAAATTTTGAAGAAACCTTCTCGAAAAATTTGAAAAAAATAGCGAAATTTTCAAATCAATTTAAAATTAAAATAATTAAAATTTTGAAATAGTCGAAATTTTTAAAAATAGTGAATTTAAAAAAGTCAAGATTTAAAAAAAATTAAAAGTACTCAAAAGTTAAAATAACGAACTTTTCGAGAAAAAAAAATCGAAATTTCAAAATTCAAAAATAGCAGTTTTAAAAAATGTCTAGCTTTAAGGAGTCTGAAATATTATCAATCGAATTTTTAAAACAAAGCAGAAGCTTTGAAAGATATGGGTAGTTAAGAAAGGACAAAATTATCAGAAAAGTCGAAATTTTCAAAAAAATCGACAAACTTAAAGAAAGTCCAAGTTTTAAAAAAAAGTAAAATTTTAACAATAAGTCGAAATTTTGAAATAGTCTCATTCAGTGGCGGCTCGCGAGTTTTGCTCAACATTTTCCGAAGACTTTTCCTTAAACAGTTTTTTTAGAGATTTGAAATTTTCTCTAATTTCTTTTTATAGAAATGTCAAGTTTCTTTTACGAAGTTACTGGATTTTAAAATCCATTTTAACTTTTTTTTCTAATTTTTGTAAAAATTTTGAGAAAATAATTAAAATTTCAAAATAAAATCTAAATCCAACTCTTCACGCATTTGAATATTTCTCTAAAAAAATTAATAGCTAATATTCGAGTTTTTACCTGAAATTTCAATTTTAACTTTTTTGTATAAAAAATTTTGAGTTTCTTCTAGATATTTCGATTTATTTAAGAAAATTTTAATTTTTTCTGCGAATTTTCCATTTTTTCCTAAATATTTTATAAAAAGAAATTTTTCATAAACTCCTATTTTTTCTGAAAATTTTGTTCTTAACATTTCTGGAAATTTCAACTTCTCCAGATTTTTTGTTGCTCTGATTTGCTTTAAATATGTCAAGTATTTTCACTAGACTTTGACATTTCATTGTTCATTTTATTTTCCAATTTTGATAAAAATGTTTAGCAAAAAACCCTGAAATTTCAATAAAAATGTCAACATTTTGGAAAAAACTAAGTAATTTTAGGAAAAAATTTATTTTTCAATTTTTTTAGAATTTCGACTTTAGCTAGAGATTTTGTCTTTAAAATATTTTTTCTTGTAATTTTTGATTTTTCTAATTTTCAGCCAAATTATCAATAAAAATCAAAATTCGTCGGAAAGTCGGAATATTGAAAACGAGTCAAAAATTATCAAATGGATCGAGGTTTTCAAAAGTCGAAATATTGAGAAGTTAAAAGTTTAAATTTTTGGTGGTTAAAATTTTGAACCAAAGTTGAAAATATTTTTTAAAAAGATTGACATTTTAGGTCAACAAAACTTTTGAAAAAATGTTAAATTTTTTATAAAACGTCAAGATTTAAAAAAAATGAAATTTTGAAAGAATGTTGAAAATGAAAAAGTAGCCAACCCAAACAACATTGATTAGTATAATAAACGTTTATTAAATTAAAATTGCGTTTATTTTAACTTTAAAAAAGGTTTATATACCATTTAGTGTTGCTTGGGAAATTAAAAAAAAAACAAAAATAGTCGAAAATGTGAAAAAAGTCGACATTTTATAAAATCTCTCTATATCAAAAAATCGAAACTTTGCACAAAGGTCGAAATTTTAAAGAATGGTTGACATTAAAAAAAAAACATTCGAAATTATTAAGAATTGAAATTTTCAATAAAAATATTATAATTTTTCAAAAGAAAATGATGAAATTTTGAAAAAGATCGAAAATTTTAAAAAAGATTGAAAATTTTGAAATTTTGAAAAGGATCGAAAATTTAAAAATTCAAAAGTCTAGTTTTAGAAAAATTACATTTTCAGAAAAAGTAAAAAATTTGAAAGGGTGAAAATTTTGAAAAAATGTACTTATTTTTCAGATAAAAATACAAGAAAACAAAATATCGAAAAGTTGAAATATTTTCGAAAATGGGGATATTTCTAAAAGAGTATACACAGATTTTCGGAAAAGTCAATATTTAAAAATAAAATAAAGTTGAAATTACACGAAAAAAGTCTAAATTTTGGAAGACAATCGAAATTTGGAAAAAATTTAGTCTTTCAAAAAACACGACATTATTAAACATTTTCATTGTTAAGTTTTCTAAGAAATCTAAAATTTTCGAAAAGTTACATTTTGAAAATGTCGAAATTTTTAGTTGATATTTTAAAAAGGTAGAATTTTGAAGTAATTGACATTTTGGATCAAACATAAAACGCTAAACATTGTCGCAGCACCCCCATTAGTTTTGGCTACGAGCCGCCACTGGTCTCATTTTAAAACAATTTCATTTTGAAATAGTCTCATTTTGAAATAACATTGAAATATTGAAAAATCCAACCTTCCAAAAAATGTGATCCATTTGCCAAAATTTTTGAATGGAAATTTTCATGAAAAATTAAAAATTTTGAAAAAAGAACAAATTGACAACGAAGGCTTCCACGGCCAGAGTCAGTACAGGATATACTTCTTCCGGGATTGGACCCTGTCAAAGAACTACTAAAAGTGTTCGACGTTTCGCTCACCATCGTAGGGGGCTTCTTCAGGAACACAGAAAAGAAACAATAAATAAAAAGAGAAATATAAGGGAATAGGCAAAAATGACACGGTCCAATCCCGGAAGAACAATATCCTGTACTGACTCTGGCCGTTATCAACTATAACTCTCTCGAAGATTCTATTCTTTTAAAATTTCGATTTTTTTTGTTGAAAAATTTGATCTTTCTCGATAATATTGATTTTTCTCAAAATTTTGATTTTTTTGTAATTTTGTTTTTTCTAATTTTGTTTATTTTTTGAAAAATTTGAAATTTTGAACATTTCTACTTTTTTAAAATTTTAATTTTTTTACAAAACTTATATTCCCAATTACTATAATAGGAAGATACGCGAAGCCATTGAAATCCAAAAATTCCCCAAAAACATCAACAGAGACGACGGTTACATGCTTGCCTCCATCTGGAAACCCACCATCGGAAATCTTCGGAAGTGATGGCGCAGACGAATGGTATATAAAGTTTCCCCTTTTCCTCTTTCCTGTCAGAAGAGTTTCGCCTCTGGTATGGTGGACATACTGAGTTACCGTGCTCTTCTGTCTAAACTTTCTTATCCTTTGTACCAATTTTCAATTCAGAAGAGTTTCGCCTCTGGTATGGTGGACATACTGAGTTACCGTGCTCTGATGTTTTGAAATTGGCCTTTTCATTCTTTCGTTTTTTTTTGCATATTCCCTCATATTCCTCTTTTCATTTTTTTCTTTTCTTTGTTCCTGAAGAAGCCCCCTACGATGGTGGGCGAAACGTCGAACACTTTTAGTAGTTCTTTGACACGGTCCAATCCCGGAAGAAGTATATCCTGTAAAGTACAAATTGGTCTAAAAATTTAAAATATTCAAAAAAATTCGAAATCTTACAGAATAGCCCAAATATTTAGAATTTTAAAGAAAGTCGAAATTTTCCAAAAAATTGAAAGTTTGCACAGATGATAAAATTTTGAGAAAGTAACGAAATTTTCAAAAATAAATTCTTAAGAATTTGAAATTTTTAAAACATTTTCCTTTTTAAAAAAATGTGAAATTTTAAGAAATTGTTGAAATTTTCAGTCGAAATTTTAGGGTTGAGATTTGGAAACAAAATATGTTTTTTGAAAAAAGTCAAAAATTTTGAAACTACGTAGAAATTTTTAAAAACGTAGTTTTGAAAAAATTGAAAAATTTCCAAGTTTCGAAACAAGTCGAAATTTTCGAGAAATTGAAAAACTGTTAAGATATTCAAAACTATTCGAAATTTCATTAAAAAGTATTCTAAAAATACCCAAAATTTTAAAAAAATATCCACATTGAAATCTTTTTAAGGCCAAAAATTTTTTTGAAAGTAAAAATATTAAAGAAATACCAAAATTGCTATTGTACTGTATACTTTTATATTCCGCAATTTGGATCTATTTAGTTGGACGGGCCCCAATCGATGCAAAGGATTAACTATCCCATCGAGGTCTAAAAGGTCAAGTTGACCGCGGTACCCAGTCGATGTGCCCCCATCTCAATTTTTGAAGATAACCAAGGACCAGCCGTTTCACCAAAATTGGGTCACCTAGATGACATTTAATGCTTACTAACTTATTTATCGCGTAAAAATGGTAGCAACTCTGTTTTATGAAAATGTATATGGACAAAATAAATTAAACTGAATTCAAGTAGATGAAAAACCCGTTTATAACTAGTCTTCGGCTTAGTTTACAAAATTTCATTTTAGATTTGCCAAATGTTCCGGAGTAGCAGAAATTACGTGGAAAACTCTGCGCATCGTCATAATCTTTTCAAATAAATTTCTTGAAGTCCATTAAGCATATCTGTGTGTATTTTTTATAAGTCTGTAAGAGAGAACGGTCAAAAGCCGGTAGTAGGGGTAATTAATTATGAAAAATGTCGCGAGGCGGCGCTTCAGTCGAGGTGCGGAAATTTATAATTCATTTTGCAATTAAAAAAACGGGCACGAGCAGAATTTAAAGGCCCTAGCGGTTACACTTATCAGAACTCTTCTTATTGAATTTTGAAATTATCTGCTGTTTTCTTAGTCATTAATTTTTAGAACGGAAAGTTTTAATTTTTAATCTAAAGTGCTTGTGAAATTAATTTTTGATGCACTTCGGCGGCCTCCTGATAATTTCTTGATGTTTTCGCACTAAAATATTACCCCGGCTCAAGTTTAAATGATATGTCAAAATATTTGATTTACACTCGACGCCGAATTAAAAAGCGAAACTCTTAATTCCTCATCCTTAAAACGCAAATCTTTTAACCAAACAAGTTTTAAGACGCCAAGCTATTGATACCTTCTATCCCTACCCTAAACGTTATTGGTACATTTACAAAATAACATTTTACGTAATTTTCAAAATAAAATAAAATTTAGAGTTGAAGAAATTACTTTGAAATTGAAGTCATATTAAAGGATTTGATCCCGGTATCCGGATTTTTTGATCCCGGTATTTTCGAGATTGTCATCATTTTAAAAAAAGTTATAAAATATGTATACTGTATCAATCGAAACGTACGGTGTCAAGATGCTCAATATCTCTCTGGAGATGAAATTTGTATTTCAATTTTTAGGTGACGTAGATTCAATGTCCAAACGTAGTATTAGTTCTGATCTCAAAAGGTTCGAAACAACCCAAATTATATACAATATTTGGAAATAAGCAGCTTTTAATGAATTTAAAAAAAAATCAATCTACGAAATTCGAATGTTAACAATCAATATATTAGTACATATTCAGTGATTAAATAAAAGAACCATAATGATGGGGTGTATGTAAAGATAAGGTCGTTGGAGGGTGCGATGCGACGAGCAAACTAACTTCTTAACGAAGGTTTTGTTTTGTGTTTTAGTCGCCCCAAATCAATCAGTTCATCCAGGTGTAGCCATGGCAACCCGAGACACACATTAAAAGTGGTCCATTTAGAAAATTATAGAGTGAGAGTCGTGTGTTGTCTGTGGCATAATCAATATTCAAGAATAAGGGATAAGCAAATCAAACCCTAGCGAGAGCCGGCTGATGCCGAGAGATGCATACATACACGACGGAACCCCACAACCCCATTCCTCCGCAAGCCGAATATTTACTTGTTCGTCGCGACATCATCCACTCGCTTTTTGACCATTTTTGCCTCCGTTTGGCACTCCTTTGTGAGCGACAGTTTCAGGTTAATCTAAATCGAATTCTTCACACACATTTTCCAGATAATTCTGATATCCATCTCCCATCATTTTCTGGTACGAATTGCGATGAAAATTTTGCTGGTTGTTCTGTTTTCGTTCACATTTTTACTTGAATTTTTTCGATGAAATTTTGCTTGATAAATCCAAAGTTTAGATTTGTTTTGAAAATTACGTATTTGTTAAAAATTTTGACTGAATATTTTGACTTGTTTCCAAAACTAACATTTTACATTTTCGATTTTTTGTAAATGTACGTCTTCAAAATTTTGACTATTTAGATTTTGGCTTAAGACTTTCGATTTTTTAAAAATTTATCTTTTTTGGAAACTTCCATTTTCGACTTTTTTGCAACGAATTTTACTCTTTTTTGAAAATCTTGAATATTTTCAAAAATTTAGATCTTTTATTTTCTTATTTTTGAAAAGATTGTGTTTTTTACAAATTTTGACTTTTTTAAAATTTTGTATTGCGGCGTAATTTTATTTTTTCTTGAAAACTTCGACATTAGGAATATTTTAATTTATTTTTAATATGTTAATCATATTTAAAATTTAATTTTTTTTTTTTAATTTTGACTTGTTTTCAAAATTAACATTTTTTCATTTTTGACTTTGTTGAAAACGTACGACCTAAAATTTTTGATTCTTTATAAACCTTGGGTTCAAAAATTTCAATCTTGTTTTAAATTCCACTTAAGTTATAAGTATTAAGTATTATTAAGTATTAAGTATTAAGTATTAAGTATTAAGTATTAAGTATTAAGTATTAAGTATTAAGTATTAAGTATTAAGTATTAAGTATTAAGTATTAAGTATTAAGTATTAAGTATTAAGTATTAAGTATTAAGTATTAAGTATTAAGTGTTAAGTATTAAGTATTAAGTATTAAGTATTAAGTATTAAGTATTAAGTATTAAGTATTAAGTATTAAGTATTAAGTATTAAGTATTAAGTATTAAGTATTAAGTATTAAGTATTAAGTATTAAGTATTAAGTATTAAGTGTTAAGTATTAAGTATTAAGTATTAAGTATTAAGTATTAAGTATTAAGTGTTAAGTATTAAGTGTTACGTATTAAGTATTAAGTATTAAGTGTTAAGTATTAAGTGTTAAGTATTAAGTGTTAAGTATTAAGTATTAAGTGTTAAGTGTTAAGTGTTAAGTGTTAAGTGTTAAGTGTTAAGTATTAAGTGTTAAGTATTAAGTATTAAGTATTAAGTATTAAGTATTAAGTATTAAGTATTAAGTATTAAGTATTAAGTATTAAGTATTAAGTATTAAGTATTAAGTATTAAGTATTAAGTATTAAGTATTAAGTATTAAGTATTAAGTATTAAGTATTAAGTGTTAAGTGTTAAGTATTAAGTATTAAGTATTAAGTATTAAGTATTAAGTATTAAGTATTAAGTATTAAGTATTAAGTATTAAGTATTAAGTGTTAAGTATTAAGTGTTACGTATTAAGTATTAAGTATTAAGTGTTAAGTATTAAGTGTTAAGTATTAAGTGTTAAGTATTAAGTATTAAGTGTTAAGTGTTAAGTGTTAAGTGTTAAGTGTTAAGTGTTAAGTATTAAGTGTTAAGTATTAAGTATTAAGTATTAAGTATTAAGTATTAGGTATTAAGTATTAAGTATTAAGTATTAAGTATTAAGTATTAAGTATTAAGTATTAAGTATTAAGTATTAAGTATTAAGTATTAAGTATTAAGTATTAAGTATTAAGTATTAAGTATTAAGTATTAAGTATTAAGTATTAAGTATTAAGTATTAAGTATTAAGTATTAAGTATTAAGTATTAAGTATTAAGTATTAAGTATTAAGTGTTAAGTATTAAGTATTAAGTATTAAGTATTAAGTATTAAGTATTAAGTATTAAGTATTAAGTATTAAGTATTAAGTATTAAGTATTAAGTATTAAGTATTAAGTATTAAGTATTAAGTATTAAGTATTAAGTATTAAGTATTAAGTATTAAGTATTAAGTATTAAGTATTAAGTATTAAGTATTAAGTATTAAGTATTAAGTATTAAGTATTAAGTATTAAGTATTACGTATTAAGTATTAGGTATTAAGTATTAAGTATTAAGTATTAAATATTAGGTATTAAATATCAAGTATTTAGTATTTAGGTAATAAGTATTAAGTATTAGGTATTAAGTATTAAGTCTGAAATATTAGGTATTAAGTATTAGGTATTAAGTATTAAGTATTAAATATTAAGGATTAAGTATTAAGTATAAAGTATTAAGTATTAAGTATTTAGTATTACGTATTGGGTGTTAAGTATTAAGTATTAGGTATTAAGTATTTAGTATTAAGTATTAGGTATTAAGTATTTAGTATTAGGTATTAAGTATTAAGTTTTGAGTAATCAGTATTAAGTATTAGGTATTAAGTATTGAGTATTAAGTATTAAGTATTAAGTATTAGGTATTAGGTATTAAGTATTAAGTATTAAGTATTAAATATTAAGTATTAAGTATTAAGTATTAAGTATTAAGTATTAAGTATTAAGTATTAAGTATTAGTATTAAGTATTAGGTATAAAGTATTAGGTATTAAGTATTAGGTATTAAGTATAATTTATTAAGTATTAAGTTTTAAGTATAAAGTATAAAGTATAAAGTATAAAGTATAAAGTATTAAGTATTAAGTATTAATTATTAAGTGTTAAGTATTTAGTATTAAGTATTTAGTAATAAGTATTACGTTTTAAGTAATAATTATTAGGAATTAATTGGTAAGTGTTAAGTATTAAGTATTAGATATTAGGTATTAAGTATTAAGTATTAAGTATTAAGTATTAAGTATTAAGTATTAAGTATTAAGTATTAAGTATTAGGTATTAAGTATTAAGTATCAAGTATTAAGTATCAAGTATTAAGTATTAAGTATTAGGTATTTAGTATTAAGTATTAAGTATTAAGTATTAATTATTAAGTATTAAGTATTAAGTATTAAGTATTAAGTATTAAGTATTAAGTGTTAAGTATTAAGCAGTAAGTATTAAGTATTAGGCAGTATTTAGTATAAAGCATTAACCAATAAGCAATAAGTATTATTAGTATCAAGTGTCAAGTATCAATTATCAATTATTAAGTATAAAGTATCAAGTATCAAGTATCAAGTATTAAGTATCAAGTATCAAGTATCAGGTATTAAATATAAGATATTAATTTAATTTTGGCAAATTTATTAAGCATTAAGCATTAAGCAATAAGTATTATTAGTATCAAGTATCAAGTATCAAGTATGAAGTATCAAGTATCAAGTATCAAGTATCAAGTACCAAGTATTAAGTATTAAGTTTCAAGTATCAAGTATCAAGTATCAGTATCAGTATCATTATCAAGTATCAAGTATTAAGTATCAATTATAAAGTGTCAAGTATTAAGTATTAATTATCAAGTATCAAGTATCAAGCATCAAGTATCAATTATCAATTATCAAGTATCAAGTATCAAGTATCACGTATCAAGTATCAAGTATCAAGTATCAAGTATCGAGTATCAAGCATCAAGCATCAGTTATCAGGTATTAGGTATAATGTATTAATTTAATTTTGGCAAATTTTTAGATTTTTAAAAATCTGTAAACTAAAGAAGAATGATTATAAAGAAAAATTTTGAAAAGCAGATTAAAGCTCCAACTTTGTGGTTTTCAGATCTTGTGTTTAACATTTTTTAGCTTTAGCAGTTTTTCATTAATCATAAAAAACAAGAAGTGTTTTTTTTTTAATTTTTGTTTATTTTAAAAAGGTCCACGGAGCTTAATAATTTTTTACAATGGTCCCATGATAAAGTTCTTCTGGGTAATTCACTTCTCTTTGATTTGACTGATCCTCGAACCTCATTTATTGATTTTTATCTGTATTGCCATTTAAAACAGAAAAACATTTTTGATTTTGGTAATCATTAACTTGAGAAATGTTGATCGTATAGAAAATTTGATTAAACTTTTGAAAGGTGCAAAGCATTCTCTATACGGTCTTGTTATAGGTTTTTGATCAAAAAAAGGTTTAGTACGAAAAAATTAATTAAAAAAGAGGTAACAAAATTCGGCAATTAGTGATAATTGCTTAATTTTGCAAACAATGGATAGACTAATTATATTGACCCCAATAGATTCCTATAAAATTCTGAAAATGTCAATATGTTACGATTTAAGACAAATTTTACTCGATAGACGTTAAGATTACAAAGACCTTTTGCGAGCTCATCACGTCATATCTGCATCCCTCAAAAACCTAATACCAGCATCGAGCCCTGGGATGCTGGAAAGTGGCGAGAGAGGCGATGGAGACTGGCTGGCAATTAGAGAAGAAATCGCGTGGTATCGATGCGTTGCTACTATTACCTCCCCTTAATAAAAGGGTGGTTTTGCATATCCATGATTTATTGACTCTCATCAAAGGTCTATTGTAGCAGAGATGGACCATTTGCATTAAGCCGTATCTCCTGAGATCCGGCGGCTCGCTATTGGGTGTTCTCTCCTTAGAATTCGGTGACTAAGCTTCACTCGTTATCGAGATATTTATTATCACCCTAAATTATACTTATATATCTTCAATAATACCCCTGTCGTTACTTTGTTCTCTTCGTGATGTATTCTAAAATGTTTCCATTCGATTTGAAAGGTTCTCGTACCAACACGACATTCGCATTTGAATTAAAAAAATCAGAAGCGAATACTGCGAGTGAAAACACTGTATTTAAAGTCGTCAATTTAAATTGTTGCAGCGTTTACGCTAATGTTATTTCTCAATTAAAAAGTTGAATTATATTTACTTACTTTTTAGCAGAATTGCCCCTAGATCTGCGTAACTCCGTTGGGACATCTCTCAATGCTTTATGTCTGGCATATTTCGACTCAACAAGGGCATGTACTTTAATTGCTTCGTCTTTTGAAATAGTAATATCTCGGAGACATCAACTCGAATCTTATAATAAATATTAAGTTGGTAAAAGGCCTACACGACTTTATTATTCGAGAATTAGAATACGTGAGAAATACGAGGCGTGTGAGTCGTGTCACCGGTTCCATCTTCCCGTTTCTTATCACCTGGGCTGAAAAGGGATAGTCGCAGACGTAATTCTGAACGAAACAGGGCCACACCGGGGGTAAACAGCATACATTACACTCATTATACTTTCAACCTCTTAGTGAGTGGAAGTGAAGACAATTGTAGATCGTCACAGCTCCAGTAATAACGCGTCCTTATTCTTAATTAAAGCAAGCCTTGCATTCCATAGCTTGCCAGTGTCAAAGTCTTTAATGTGCAACCTAACATACAAGTTCTTAGTGTTAGGATTGCTAATGGTAACTTTGCTATTCTCAAACGGAATGGCTAAACTTAGGCCTTTTGTGACTTCTAATGACTAAGAAACAAATTTACTCTTAGCGCGACACGTTTTTAGATATGTGAACTGTAGGAAAATAATGCTTTTAGGGGAAGAGACTCGCTATTACCTCACTTACTCAGTTAACATGTCTTCGATGTTATTCATTCATTATTCCTTGGCGCTTCTCAAATTATTTCGAAACTACTGAAGTGCAGAAATGCTCCAAACAAACAAAATCAGAGCACGCCAAATAAACGCCTGAAACACCCTAGATTTTGCCATTATTTTTGATATATTTTTGTCTTAGGTAATGTCCCACTCTAATAACGTCTAAGCAGCAGCACCAAGCAGCCAGATAAATAAAATAAGCAATTTCATTTTTTATAATTCCCGGCGTAGCGCGGCGTGGTTTTTAACAATACTCACTTGTGGAATTGTCATTTTTATAGAATTTTTGCTAAACATTCCTGGACGTAATTAAGTTTTCGAGAAAATGTTTAATGAAATATGAAATAAAAATATATATTTTAGCCCGCATCATTTAAAAATAAAATGGAAAAAGGTTTGTAAAAAAATTTATTTCAAAATCGTCGAATTTCTTGAAAACTGAAACTGAAAACTGAAACTGAAACTGAAAACTGAAAACTGAAAACTGAAAACTGAAAACTGAAAACTGAAAACTGAAAACTGAAAACTGAAAACTGAAAACTGAAAACTGAAAACTGAAAACTGAAAACTGAAAACTGAAAACTGAAAACTGAAAACTGAAAACTGAAAACTGAAACTGAAACTGAAACTGAAACTGAAACTGAAAACTGAAACTGAAAACTGAAAACTGAAAACTGAAAACTGAAAACTGAAAACTGAAACTGAAACTGAAATTGAAACTGAAACTGAAACTGAAAACTGAAACTAAAACTGAAACTAAAAACTGAAATAAAAAACTGAAACCGAAAACTAATAAGGTCATATTAAACATTCGTATTCAGTTTTCAGTCTTTAATTTTCAGTTTTCATCTCATATTAAACGTAATGTGTCTGGAACTTAACAAATTCCAATAGTAGGTAATAAACAGGATAAAAGTAGGTTGCATTGACGTAAACTTTCAAATATATTCGATTTGAAGTTGAGGGCCGCAGTTTCGAAATTTCCATAGCGATAACCACTTATCTATAATTAGTGGTGTAATTAATTAGCTACTAAACACGTGGTAGAACACGATCCAGCCAGTCTGTAAATGTCACTAGTAATTTAGCCGAAAGCGGTCGTCTTTGTTCATATTCAACCGTCTAAGACGGTAGGAGTGAGATGGCGCCAGCATCGACTCCCGATCTCGCCGAAATGCAATAAGATATCGTAAAGTATGCAGTGCTGCCAACGTGTGAAGTGCCTGTATTGTCTAGTAATTAAATTTTAGTTACCCTCTGTTCAAGATTCCTACATATTATAAGTGACAGCTGATCTGAAGATTCAACACCGGTATTACTTTACATTAGACATATCTTGGATTAATTCAAAGCCAACGTTTCATTTTCGCGACTTACGCTTTATTAATTTGCCCCTAACATTTGATATCCCTTTGCTAAAATATCAAACGAAATCAAAACGGGAAAATAGAGCCTGAACAGGCGGAATTCACTCAAATTTGGAATTACACATCCGCATTTGTAGGTGGCTTTATTTTCAAGACAATTTTAACAAAAAACGGTTCCCAAAAAATATTCTGATCCCTTTATTAATTGTTGATATACTCTGATTAAACATAATTATTTTAAATAGAAGATCTTGTTACTCCCAATATTTTGACAGATTCTCCACTTAGAGGATTTGATCCCTGGATCCCAAAAATCCAGATTCCGGGATCCCGACCGCTTTTTAATCCCCAAATTTTCGGGAATGAGGTTTTTTCGATCCCAGGGTCTTTCGAAATTGACATAATTTTAAAAAAGTTGTTAAATAGACTGCACCTGTCGAAACTTTCAGGGTCAATGTTTTCAACAAAATTTTACCCTTTTTAAACCTTTGGAATATGTTCGAAAATTTCGTTTTCTTGAAAATTTCGACTTTTTGAAATTTTAGATTTGAATTTCGATATTCTTTTAAAAAATTCGATTTAAAAAAAAATTGACAGTTTCTAATAATTTCGACATTTTTCGAAATCTATTTTAAAAATTTCTTCACTTTCCCATTTTAATCTTTTTCTGAAAGGTTAAATTTTTATAAATATCAACTCGACACTTTTATAAAAATTTTGACTTATTTGAAAAAATTTTCAACTATTTTTAAAATTTTACTGTTTTTGAAAATTTTCACTTTTTAAAGTTTTGATTTTTTTTTCGAAAATTTAGGCTTTTTGAAAATGTTGATTTTTTTTAAATTCTGTAATATTTTTAAATTATCCGCTGCTTGCAAGTTCTCATTTTTTTTTTCAAAAATGTCGAGTATTTTGTAAGCTGGACTTTTTCCAAAATTTGGACTTTTTGAAATTTTTGAACTCTTCAAAATTTCTCTTTTTTTTCTAAATTTAACAGTTTTTGAAAATTTCGATATTTTTTTTTAATATAAAAAGGTTTGGTGATCCTTAAAATGTTACTTTGCTAGTTTTCAGCTATTATTAAAAATTTTGAGTTTTTCACGCTACATATTTTTTTGAAAATTTGGAATTTCTTCAAAATTCCATTTTTTTTGAGAATTTCGATTGTTTTTTTAAATTGGGAAATTTTGTTTATGTTAAATTCTTTGAAAGTTTGAGTTTCTTAAAAATTTTAAAAACGTGGACAGTTTTTTATTTGAGAATATTTATTTTCTTTGGAAATTTTAAAAATCTTTTAAAATTTGTTAACATCTTTTAAAATTTCCATATCTTGGAAAATTTCAATTTAAAATTTTTGATTTAAAAAAAAATGCTTCTTTTTAAATTTTAGATGTCCCAAATTTTAAATTTTTTGAAAATTTGAATCTAAATTTTGAACCATTTTTGTAAATTTGAACTTTTTTGGTAGTTTTTAGTCTTCTTCAATATAAAGACTTTCCGAAAAATTCGTTATATTTTTAAAATTTGACCAAACATTTTTCAATTTTTTAAAATCTCAATTTTTTTTTTTTAAAAATTTGCCCATTTTCAAAATCTTATTCCATTAATTTCCAAGATTTAACCTTTTCTATACATTACAGATTTTTTTATATTCCTCCATGTTTTCAAATGTTCAAATCAAAAATTAAGATTTAAAAAAAATTGAAAAACGTTTGGTCAAATTTTGAAAATATAACGAATTTTTCGGAAAGTCTTTATATTTAAGGAAACTAAAAACTCCCAAAAAAGTTCAAATTTTCAAAAATGGTTTAAACTTTAGATTCAAATTTTCAAAGAATTCAAAATTTCGGACATCTAAAATTAAAAAAAAGCATTTTTTTAAAAATCGAAAATTTTAATTTGAAATTTGCCAAGATATGGAAATTTTAATAGATTTTTAAAATTTCCAAAGAAAATAAATATTCTACAAATAAAACTGTCGACGTTTTTAAAATTTTTAAAAAACTCAATTCCGAAATTTTGAATTTTTTGAAAATTTGAATCTAAAGTTTGAACCATTTTTAAAAATTTGAACTTTTTTGGTAGTTTTTAGTTTTCTTCAATATAAAAACTTTCCGAAAAATTCGTTATATTTTCAATATTTGACCAAACGTTTTTCAATTTTTTAAAATCCTAATTTTTTTTAAAAAATTTTGATTATTTTTAAAACCTTATTACATTAATTTCCAAGATTTTACCTTTTCTATACATAACAGATTTTTTTTTAATTTCTTCATGATTTTAAATGTTCAAATTTTTAAAATGTCAATTTCTTCAAAGTGTGGAAATTTTTTTTTAGAATATCGATTATTATTTGAAAATCGTGAAACTTTTATCTTGCCATAAAAATTTTTAAATTATTCAAAATCACGATATTTTCCAAAATTTTACCTCTTATTGAAAATGTTCATTATTTTCAAATTTTTATCTTTATTTTTTGGAAATTTTCAATTTGACTTCTTGAGTTTTTAAATTTTAACTTTTATTGAAAATTATGTCTTATTTTCTAACATTCAGACTTTTGGACTTCTGGAAAAGTTTTTTTCCAAAATCTTAAAATCTTTCGTTTCTAGATTAAATTCGAAGTGTAGAGCATTTTTTGGAAATGCCATTTAAAAACTTGGATCATCTTAATAAATTTTCTATTTTTATCAAATTTTGTACTTAAAAACAACTCTGTTTTGGCTTCAGTTCCTTTAAACTTCAGTTTTTTAAACTTCAGTTTTTTAAACTTCAGTTTTTTAAACTTCATTTTTTTAAACTTCAGTTTTGTAAACTTCAGGTTTGTAAACTTCAGTTTTTTAAACTTTAGTTTTTAAACTTCAGCTTTTTAAAGTACTTTTTTTTTAATAAATTTCAAGTTTATCGGAATTTCCATCTTTTTCTTAAACTTCCCAGTTTAGGATAACGAGGGCTTCCACGGCCAGAGTCAGTATAGGATATACTTCTTTCGGGATTGGACCATGTCAAAGAGCTACTAAAAGTGTTCGACGTTTCGCCCACCATCGTAGGGGGCTTCTTCAGGAACAAAGAAAAGAAAAATAAATGAAAAGAGGAATATGAGGGAATATGCAAGAATGCGTGCTCTGATGTTTTGAAATTGGCCTTTTTATTCTTTCATTTTTGCATATTCCCTCATATTTCTCTTTTCATTTATTTTTCTTTTCTTTGTTCCTAAAGAAGCCCCCTACGATGGTGGGCGAAACGTCGAACACTTTTAGTAGTTCTTTGACACGGTCCAATCCCTGAAGAAGTATATCCGGTACTTCCCAGTTTAGGTTCAAAAGTTTTATTTTTTTTTGTTAAAGTCAAGGTAATATGAAAATTGAAAGTTTAAATTTGAAATTTCAACTTTTTTCAAAATTACGAATTTTTTCGAAAATTTCCGTCACTTCTTCAAATTTTAGAATTTATAAAATTGTCGATGTTTCAATTGTTTTAAAAAAACATATGTTTTTTAAAATCACAACTTTTTCTAGAAATTTTAACTTTCTATGAAAATGTTGACATTTTTTAAAATTCCAACATCCTTTTTTGGAAATTTCGGATTTAAAATTTCGATGTATCTAAAATGTTGACTTTTTGAAGAATTCCGTTTGTTTCTTTCAATTTTGCCTTTTTCTATAATTTCGAATTTTTTGAAAATTTTGCCTTATCTTCAATTTTTCAATCCTTTTTCGTAACTCTAGGTTTTTCCGAAATTTCGACATTTATTCGACTTTATACTGCTTTTTAAAATTGCGGCTTTTTTTTTGAAAATTTTAACTTTTTTGAGGCTATTTTCAAATTTTGACTTTTTTAGTAGAAATTCTAAATTCCCTAAATTTTAATCTTGCAAAATTCTGAGCATTTTTGAAAGCTTTTAATTTTTCTGGTAATTTTGGTTTTTCTTTAATATTTAGTTGTTTAAAAGATTCATCCTTTTTGAAAATTTGGATATCCAAATTTATGATTTCTATGTAATTCAAATTTTCTTTCAAAATAGATAATTGGAAAAGAGTTTCGAAGGTTTCTGAAAAAATTCTGATATTTATTCTTGCACTATTTCGCAAATTTGGATTTTGTCCAAAACCTAGAATATGAAAATTTTTAGGTTTAATTTTAGAGATTAGAGTGGAAGATTTCAGAAGAAAACCAAAAAATTTTTAAAAAATGTGACACATTTAAAAAATGTCAATTTTTTTTCACCAATTTGAATCTGTTTTCTGATTCAAACCTAAAGCAGGATTTTCAATTTTTCTTAAATTTCGACTTAGAAAAATATTGAGGATAAAACAAAAATATTCAGATAAAAGTCAAAATTCCAAGAAAAATTCCAAATATTTGGAGATGAAATCCTTTAAATGAAATTTTTAAATTAAAATTTGGAACGTATTTTTTAAAATTTGGGTTTGGTAGTCAAAATTTCAACAAGGAAATAAAAATCCTGAATTTATAAAGACTAAATCTTTGTCAAATAAATGTTGGCGAAATATTAACCAATTTTAAGGCCTAATTTAATGCCTAACATTAACAGCGTCGTCTACCTGTAAATGCTCCACAGAATTTTAATGGAAAAATATAAATATTTTTTGAAGTACTGTTTTAATTTAATAATTTCCAAATTATAAAATAATTGCAAAATATGTGACGCCACACTGAAGGGATAAGTGATTTTAAATTTGGTTAGTCTACCTCTTAAGTCTAATTAATTATATCAAAAGTTTTAGAGTAAAATACGTTGATTTTTTTCTTAATTTTGATTACGATAATTGCTTTGATTTGTTGGCTGAGAAGCTAATTTTTTTATGTTTAATTCTCAATACCCTATTCTCAATTCCCTATTCTTCACAGAAATATGCAACATTTTGATCATTAAGAAATTAAAAAGTTGATTTTAATTATGAAATTTCCAGATTTTTTGTTTTTCAAATTTTCAAATTCAAATATTTCCCAAATGTTTAGCAACTCTTCTTAATTTCCGTAAACTCGTATCAGAATTTTCAACAACAGTTGTATTTATACAACATTTTCTTTAAACTTTTCTCAAACCGATTACTTACCGCATGAACTTTTTAATGACCTCTGCATTTTTTACAATACCTAAAAAATCCAAAAATAATGAAAAATGAAAACTTAATAAAAACTGAAAACTCTAATATGAAAACTGAAAATTGAAGACTGAACACGGAAGACTGAAAACTTAATATTTAAATCGAAAAATTGAAGACTGAACACGGAAGACTGAAAACTTAAAATTTAAATCGAAAAATTGAAAACTGAAAACTGAAAACTGAAACCTGAAAACTGAAACCTAAAACTGAAAACTGAAACTGAAAACTGGAACTGAAAACTGAAACTGAAAACTTAAACTGAAACTGAAATTGAAACTGAAACTGAAACTGAAACTGAAAACTGAAACTGAAACTGAAACTGAAACTGAAACTGAAACTGAAACTGAAAACTGAAACTGAAATTGAAAACTGAAACTGAAAACTGAAACTGAAACTGAAAACTGAAACTGAAAACTGAAACTGAAAACTGAAACTGAAACTGAAACTGAAAACTGAAACTGAAACTGAAAATTGAAACTGAAAACTGAAACTGAAAACTGAAACTGAAAACTGAAACTGAAAACTGAAACTGAAAACTGAAACTGAAAACTGAAACTGAAAACTGAAACTGAAAACTGAAACTGAAAACTGAAACTGAAAACTGAAACTGAAAACTGAAACTGAAAACTGAAACTGAAAACTGAAACTGAAACTGAAACTGAAAACTGAAACTGAAAACTGAAACTGAAAACTGAAACTGAAAACTGAAACTGAAAACTGAAACTGAAACTGAAAACTGAAACTGAAAACTGAAACTGAAACTGAAACTGAAAACTGAAACTGAAAACTGAAACTGAAAACTGAAACTGAAACTGAAACTGAAACTGAAAACTGAAACTGAAACTGAAAACTGAAACTGAAAACTGAAACTGAAACTGAAACTGAAACTGAAAACTGAAACTGAAAACTGAAACTGAAACTGAAAACTGAAACTGAAACTGAAACTGAAACTGAAACTGAAAACTGAAACTGAAAACTGAAACTGAAACTGAAACTGAAACTGAAACTGAAACTGAAAACTGAAACTGAAAACTGAAACTGAAACTGAAACTGAAACTGAAACTGAAACTGAAACTGAAACTGAAAACTGAAACTGAAAACTGAAACTGAAAACTGAAACTGAAAACTGAAACTGAAAACTGAAACTGAAAACTGAAACTGAAAACTGAAACTGAAAACTGAAACTGAAAACTGAAACTGAAAACTGAAACTGAAAACTGAAACTGAAACTGAAACTGAAACTGAAACTGAAAACTGAAACTGAAAACTGAAACTGAAAACTGAAACTGAAAACTGAAACTGAAAACTGAAACTGAAAACTGAAACAACTGAAACTGAAAACTGAAACTGAAAACTGAAACTGAAAACTGAAACTGAAAACTGAAACTGAAACTGAAACTGAAACTGAAAACTGAAACTGAAAACTGAAACTGAAACTGAAACTGAAAACTGAAAACTGAAACTGAAACTGAAACTGAAACTGAAACTGAAACTGAAACTGAAAACTGAAACTGAAAACTGAAACTGAAAACTGAAACTGAAAACTGAAACTGAAAACTGAAACTGAAAACTGAAACTGAAAACTGAAACTGAAAACTGAAACTGAAACTGAAACTGAAAACTGAAACTGAAACTGAACTGAAACTGAAACTGAAACTGAAACTGAAACTGAAACTGAAAACTGAAACTGAAACTGAACTGAAAACTGAAACTGAAACTGAAAACTGAAAACTGAAAACTGAAAACTGAAACTGAAAACTGAAAACTGAAAACTGAAAACTGAAACTGAAAACTGAAACTGAAACTGAAAACTGAAACTGAAAACTGAAACTGAAACTGAAACTGAAACTGAAAATCTGAAATCTGAAAACTGAAACTGAAAACTGAAAACTGAAAACTGAAAACTTAAAACTGAAAGCTGAAAGCTGAAAGCTGAAAACTGCAAATTGAAAACTGAAAACTGTAAAATGAAAACTGTAGACCGAAGACTGAAGACTGAAAACTGAAAGCGGAAAACTAAAGACTGAAAACTGAACCAAGTTTTTAACGTCGTATATAACACCCTAATTAAGATTAATGCAGATATTTTAAGTTGAAATTTTTGGTTTCTAAATACTTTTTTTTTTCTTTAACTGCATCTTCATTAGATATCGAATTTGTTTTGATGTATAGTGTGATTTTATATTTTTATGTTATAATAAGACGGAAGTTTGGAAACAAAGGAACAAATAATAAATGCATCAGCTAAGATAATGCAGTAGAAGCAATTCGTACGTAAGTCGGTTGGAATTGTTACTGGCAGGCGTGATCAGTAGTGGAAATGGCAATTTCAAGTGCACCGTTAATATAATTACGACGATATCAATTCTATCGCTGGTATTCGGTTCGAGGGCAAGCTATCCACACATACTTCCCAATGTAATAGTTTACAAACTATATCCAAAATCGGTTATTAACACACCATTGAACTAATAGTAACATTTACACTCCAAGTGCGCACTTGGCTCGTTTTAACTTTGGCGCTCTATGTTCGGATGAGTAGTTAAACTCTTTTCACAAGGTACTTGTAGCAACATATAATGTCTACAATAAAATTTGGTAACAAACATTCGTTGACAACGAAACAATCCATAATATGACTACTTTTACAATTAGAATTAACGCATAGTTCGCCCGGCGCATCCACCATATTACTCGGTTATTATAAAACGGATTAATTTGCAATCTAAAGTTGATTTTATCAAGTTACTGTAGTCATAGAGTTCATGAACAGTATATCGACTTCATTTTATTTAAATTTGGCCAAGATTAAGAATAAGAATGGTACCCATGAAAGCGAATAAGTCTCTCCATTGGAAATTAGAATGGTTATGCAAATCGCCGCTTTCAATCGCCCAAAAGTAACTCGGCTAATATATTTGTGCGGGACACAGCGTTATAGATTCCGCAGTCGATATTCAAATGAGTTTCACCCTTGCAAAGGGTTGGAATATTCACAATCATATTTTCTCCAAGGGTGAGCAGCTCCGTTCGGCCTCGATGCCTTTGTGTGTATCAACGACAGATTTTTTAGCAAGTTTTTGGTTTGTTTAGTACGGACTTTAATCCCCCGAAAGGATTTGCATAAATTACTTTTTAATTTCCGTTAATATATTTACCTTTTATTATTTTATTAAATCTGTTTTCGACCTCGACTTGATTGTTTCAGTCGAATATTGTTAATTAATGTTACAAAATGTGTTGTTGACACCTGAAATTTCGAGTCAAAATTACAGTTTTTCAGGAATAAATTTAAGAAAATTAAGTAGAATGACCCAGTTGTCCTATTTGTCTGTCAAAATCAATTTTAAACTCAAAACTTTCAACTAATTATTTTTTTCTCGATTCCTCGCTTTTATTCCTACCCCAGAAAATTAATAATTTATCCATTTTTAGCAACTCTTCTTAATTCAATTTTCCTTTTTCAACCCGTATAGCAGTTTTCAGTCACACCTTCCATAATTATCTATATTAATATTATAAAGAGAGAACGTCTGATTGATTAAAAAAAAACCAAATCATCAAAGCACAGCCTCAACTGCTGAACCCAGAAACATGAAATTTAAACAGATTTTTGATGTTAATCAGCAGTAAGGGATGATTTTTGCAAATTTCTTCTCTAAGGCGGTAAAAACGGAGTGAAATGGAGCGGAATCCAAATATTCGAAGTGGATATTTTTAAAAAACTGAGATTTTCAAAAAAGCAGATTTTTTCAAAGTCAAAATTTATAATAAAATGAAAATTTCGAGAAAAATCCGGAATATTAAGTTAAAATATGAAGTGATTTTTAAAAAAATCTAAATTTAAAAAGTATTTAAATTTTGAAGAATAAAGTCGAAGTTACCAAATATTCTGCTTTCCCTAAAGTCGAAATTTTAAAAAAGTCGCAAGTTCATAATTTATAACAATAAAAAATCTTTTTATTGAAAATAAAAGTCAAAGTTTCGAGGAAAGGTCGAAATTCTGAGAAAAAAATTGGATTTTTTAAAATAAAGAGTAGACATTTTTTAACAAGGTCATTGTCGATCGACATTTTCAAAAGGAGCCGAATATTTCATATTTCAACTCCATTCCTCAAACCATCTGGATTCTGGATTCGTTGTAGGTTGCCTAAAGTTTAGGCCAGGGCCCATTGTGCTATCCCCGTGATTGAGTCCTTGGTCATTCATTCAGCCACCCAATCTTGTTGAGAAACTGAAGAACGTCCCTTGGATGCGCCTCTCTCAAACTGGCCACACTAGACCAGAAGTACCTCAGCGTGGCTCCATCAAGGGAACAATTGATAATTGCACACAAACATGTATTTGGTATTGGTCGAATTTCGACCACAGCGATGCTAATATTTTCTATAAACGTCAAACTTTTCACACGAATCTCTTCCCCTCTCGAAACCTCTCAATGACTTCCCCATTTTTTACAATCCGTAAAAAAGCAAGAAACCACTCGAAATTATTAAAACTATTTTGAAAAGATCTAAAACTGAAAACTTAAACTGAAACTTAAACCGAAAATTGAAATCTGAAAGTGATAACTGAAATCTGTAAATTTATAATTAAAAACTGAAAACTCAAAACTGTAGGCACTAAAGAAGGAAAACTGAAATTGAATACTGAAACAGAAACCTGAAACTGAAAACTGAAGGGGAAAACTGTAACCGAAGTTGTAAACTGGAAACTGAAGTTGAAAACTGAAACTGAAGTTGAAAACTGAAACTGAAAACTGACACTTAAAACTGAAACTGAAAACTGATGACTGAAATTGATAAACTAAAAACTGGAACTAAAACTGAAACTGAAACCGGAAATCCAAAACTGAAATCTGAGTCCTAAAACCGAAATTGAAACTGAAAATCGAAACTGCCACTGAAAACTAAAACTAAAAACTGAAACTAAAAACTGAACACTAAAACTCAAAGCTGAAACTGAAAACTGAAACCATTGTTGAAACTAAAACTAATCACTGAAACCAAAAACTGAAAACTAAAACTGAAACATAAAAGTGAAAATCGAAACTGAAAACTGAATACTGAAACCGAAAACGGAAAACTGAGACTAAAAACTGAAACTGAAAACTAAAATTGAAACTGAAACTAAAAACTGAAACTAAAGCTGAAAACTAAAACTAAAAATTGAGTCTGAAAACTGAACACTGAAATTGAAAACTGAAACCAAAAACTGCAACTAAAAACTGAAACTGGAAACTGAAAAATAAAAACTGACAACTGAAACCTGAAACTGAAATCACTAAAAACTAAACTGAAGTTAAAAGCTGAAACTGAAAATTAAACTGAAACTGAACACTGAAACTGAAAACTGAAACTGAAAACAGAAACTGAAAACTAAAATTGAAACTGAAGTTAAAAACTGAAACTAAAACTGAAAACTAAAACTAAAAACTGAGTCTGAAAACTAAACATTGAAACTGAAAACTGAAACCAAAAACTGCAACTGAAAACTGAAACTGGAAACTGAAAACTAAAAACTGACAACTGAAACCTGAAACTGAAATCACTGAAAACTAAACTGAAGTTGAAAGTTGAAACTGAAAATTAAACTGTAACTGAACACTAAAACTGAAAATAAAAACTGAGACTGAAAACTGAACAGTGAAAGTGAAAACTGTAAGTGAAGCTGTACACTGGAAACTGAAAGTGAACACTGAAACAGATAATTGAAAACTGAAATTGAAATCTGACACTTAAAACTAAAACTGAAACCGAAAACTGTTGACTGAAATTGATAACAAACTGAAAACTGAAACTGAAACCGGAAATCCAAAACTGAAAACTGAGATTTAAAACCCAAACTGAAACCGAAAATCAAAACTGAAACTGAAACTGAAAACTGAACACAAAAACTGAAAGCTGAAACTAAAAACTGAAACCATTGTTGAAACTGAAACTAATTTCTGAAACCAGAAACTGAAAACTAAAACTGAAACCTAAAAGTGAAAATCGAAACTGAAAACTGAATGCTGAAACTGAAAACTGAAACTAAAAACTGAAACTAAAAACTAAAATTGAAACTGAAGCTAAGAACTGAAACTAAAACTGAAAACTAAAACTAAAAACTGAGTCTGAAAACTGAACACTGAAACTGAAAATAAATCTGAGACTGAAAACTGAACACTGAAAGTGAAAACTGTAACTGAAGCTGTACACTGGAAACTGAAAGTGAACACTGAAACAGATAACTGAAAACTGAAATTGAAAACTGACACTTAAAACTAAAACTGAAACTGAAAACTGTTGACTGAAATTGATAACAAACTGAAAACTGAAACTGAAACCGGAAATCCAAAACTGAAAACTGAGATTTAAAACCGAAACTGAAACTGAAAATCGAAACTGAAACTGAAAACTGAACACAAAAACTGAAAACTGAAACTGAAAACTGAAACCATTGTTGAAACTTAAACTAATTACTGAAACCAGAAACTGAAAACTAAAACTGAAACCTCAAAGTGAAAATCGAAACTGAAAACTGAATGCTGAAACTGAAAACTGAAACTAAAAACTGAAACTAAAAACTAAAATTGAAACTGAAGCTAAGAACTGAAACTAAAACTGAAAACTAAAACTAAAAACTGAGTCTGAAAACTGAACACTGAAACTGAAAATAAATCTGAGACTGAAAACTGAACACTGAAAGTGAAAACTGTAACTGAAGCTGTACACTGGAAACTGAAAGTGAACACTGAAACAGATAACTGAAAACTGAAATTGAAAACTGACACTTAAAACTAAAACTGAAACTGAAAACTGTTGACTGAAATTGATAACAAACTGAAAACTGAAACTGAAACCGGAAATCCAAAACTGAAAACTGAGATTTAAAACCGAAACTGAAACTGAAAATCGAAACTGAAACTGAAAACTGAACACAAAAACTGAAAACTGAAACTGAAAACTGAAACCATTGTTGAAACTTAAACTAATTACTGAAACCAGAAACTGAAAACTAAAACTGAAACCTCAAAGTGAAAATCGAAACTGAAAACTGAATACTAAAACCGAAAACTAAAAACTGGAACTAAAAACTGAAACTGAAAACTAAAAATGAAACTGAAACTAAAACTGAAATCTAAAACTAAAAACTAAAAACTAAAACTAAAAACTGAGTCTGGAAACTGAACACTGAAACTGAAAACTGAAACCAACAACTGAAACTGGAAACTGAAAACTAAAAACTGACAACTGAAACTTGAAACTGAAATCACTGAACACTAAACTGAAATTAAAAATTGAAACTGAAAATTAAACTAAAACTGAACATTGAAACTGAACACTGAAAATAAAAACTGAGACTGAAAACTGAACACTGAAACTGAAAGCTGACACTGAAAACTGAAACCAAAAAAAAAAAATTGAAAATTGAAACTGAAAACTAAAACTCATTACTGAAGTCAGAACCTGAAAACTGAAAATTGAAACCTGAAAGTGAAAATCGAAATTGAAAATTGAATACTGAAATCGAACCTAAAAACTGAAACTGAAAACTAAAATTGAAACTGAAACTAAAAACTGAAACTAAAGCTGAAAATTAAAACTAAAAACTAAGACTGAAAACTGAACACTGAAACTGAAACCAAAAACTGAAACTAAAAATTGCAACCGAAAACTGAAAACTGAAACTTAAAACTGACACTGGAAACTCAAAACAGAAAACTGAAACTAAAATCACCGAAAAATAAATTGAAATTGAAAGTTGAAACTAAAAACTAAAAACTGAACGCTGAAAGCTGAAAACTGATTATTAAAAACTTAATTTCTAATTGTTCCCAAAAAATCTTTAATTTAACTAAAAAGTTATCAGAGAATCTCCCTACGATTAATTTTAAAATAATTGGTTTAAAATTTTTAATGTTGATAGATTCAATTCAGTTTTCAATCTCAGTTGGCGAACATAATTTTTTTAATCGATTCAGTATTAACGAAAAATTACCAAAAAAACATCCTCACGTTTCGTGTTAGTTTTACTTTTGTTAAATTCAAGATGTAACTTTTAAACAAATAAATTAACTAATGCATGGTGCAATTCGCCTAAAACTAATTCAGTTATTTGGAGCGCACATGTCAGCGAACAAGGTATTAACATGTGAAGCAACTCTAGATTGTAGTATTTAATTAATCGAATGAATGGTGATTTAAGTTAGGCTTGTACTTACAAACAATTGGCTCCGAACCAAATTTCAACAATATCCGCAAGTTTGTGAACTGTTTAGACGTTATTTCGAATCTATTAAGTCTAAATTTATGTGTATGTTCAACACACACACTTTACAACTTCCCAGTGCTCCATTAAGATACAGAAATCTTGTTCCTACACCTAAGATACATTTATACGTTCTGCTTTATCTCATTGAGCTTAGTAATTTAATTATTGCGCTAAAAAAGTTTTCTTTTGATTTAGTTAGCGGTCGTATTGTGTGTTATTTAATGAAGAAGCGAAGACCGACAAAAAAATTACAAAAACTCGCTTAGGTGTAACGTAACATAAATCTAAGAGGTGCATAATTTGAATTAAAAAATTCTGGGATATATTTTAATTTAGGCGCACTCGTACAGAACGGCGAGAGAATTTATTTATATCAAACGCAAAGTTTTAAATTAGATAAAAGTACAACTTTTCATCATAGATATAATTCACAGATATGCGACCGCTCGGTAACCGAAGTCTTCCCCGTTTTTGAAATTAATTTATTTTCAGCCGCTGTGTTTTATTTATTCAAAGGGTGGACGTACATCTAGCCTTACTAATTGAGAATTATTACAATTACGTTCGGGGGAGAAGAATTTTTGTTAATTCCGACCAGTCGGGCTGCGGTTTGTTTTTTCCAATTGGATATCGCGTACGAATCTCGTGAATTTTTCTGCTGGGACATATTGAATTAATATTCATTTATTGTGTGATTTTTTGGTTTAATGACGCACGTACACGCGGTGGGAAAATTAGAGGTGGCTGACATCGCCTTTATTAGATTATTATTACTGGCCGCTCGCGACCTCGTTTTGATTTATACATGTATGGCAAGATTTAAAAAAATTTGAAACACAAATCTTGTCTCCTGAAACTAAGAAAGATTAAAAAACACAACATAGGTTGCTCAAACGCGTTTCGATGGCAAACCATCATTTTAAGAGAGATACTTGGTTTCGATAGCTTGGCTATCGAAACCCATTGTGTCTTTTAATCTTTCTTTGTTTTAGGGGACAAGATCTGTATTTGAATTTTTGAAGATAACCAAGGATTATTCCGTTCCACCAAAATGTTTTAAGTCACCTTAAAGATTTATGACAACATAAGCAATTGATGAAAAGAAATATTGCAAATAACTCGAAAATAAAAAATGAGAAGGATATTTTGAAAAAAAAAGACTGGCTACCTAAAAATCATCTCGTCAGTTTTTGAACACAAATTCAAAATACGAATTTTTACAAATTAAAAAAGATTTGAATGGAATACTTAAAAGGACAAAGTCTTAACTCGTTTGCATTTTGAAGACTAAATTCATAAAAGAATGAAAAAATCTAAAATTATCTATTTCCACAATTTTAAATATTACTTAAAAACCAGAATTTCTTTACGAATTCAGAAAATGTTTAAACGTTTAATCCATCTGCGCCGAATGGAAATTGCTAATATTTCGCAGAAACAATATTTTGTAAAAAAAAATGAGAAAAATTTGTCAACCCAAACACGAATATTAACACTCATTCTAAAATTATTTAATTTTAGATTTGTTTCCAGTTTTGAGTTTGTTTTCAGTTTTCAGTTTTCAGTTTTCAGTTTTCAGTTTTCAGTTTTCAGTTTTCAGTTTTCAGTTTTCAGTTTTCAGTTTTCAGTTTTCAGTTTTCAGTTTTCAGTTTTCAGTTTTCAGTTTTCAGTTTTCAGTTTTCAGTTTTCAGTTTTCAGTTTTCAGTTTTCAGTTTTCAGTTTTCAGTTTTCAGTTTTCAGTTTTCAGTTTTCAGTTTTCAGTTTTCAGTTTTCAGTTTTCAGTTTTCAGTTTTCAGTTTTCAGTTTTCAGTTTTCAGTTTTCAGTTTTCAGTTTTCAGTTTTCAGCTTTTAGCTTTCAATTCTCAGGTTTTGACATTCAGTTTTCAGTTTTCAAATGTAACTTTTTTCATTCTTGTAAGGTTTCTTTTTAAAACTGAGTTTTTGCAGATTTTTTCTCTGAAATTATCAATTTTTTTCTTAAAGTTTCCAATTTAATCCTGAAATTTTTTAAATATTACCTAAAAACCAGAATTTCTTTACGAATTCAGAAAATGTTTAAAAGTTTAATTCATCTGCACCGAATGGAAATTGCTAATATTTCGCAAAAACAATATTTTGTAAAAAAAATGAGAAAAATTTGTCAAACCAAAAAAAGTATATTAATTAATTTAAATGATTTCTAAACACGAATATTAACATTCATTCTAAAATTATTTATTTTTAGATTTGTTTTCAGTTTTCAGTTTTCAGTTTTCAGTTTTCAGTTTTCAGTTTTCAGTTTTCAGTTTTCAGTTTTCAGTTTTCAGTTTTCAGTTTTCAGTTTTCAGTTCTCAGTTTCCAGTTTCCAGTTTTCAGTTTTCAGTTTTCAGTTTTCAGTTTTCAGTTTTCAGTGGTCAGTTTTCAGTTTTCAGTTTTCAGTTTTCAGTTGTCAGTTGTCAGTTTTCAGTTTTCAGTTTTCAGTTTTTAGCTTTTAGCTTTCAATTCTCAGGTTTTGACATTCAGTTTGCAGTTTTCAAATGTAACTTTTTTCATTCTTGTAAGGTTTCTTTTTAAAACTGAGTTTTGGCAGATTTTTTTTCTCTGAAATTGTCAATCTTTTTCTCAAAGTTTCCAATTTAAACCTGAAATTTTTTAAATATTACCTAAACACCAGAATTTCTTTACGAATTCAGAAAATGTTTAAATGTTTAATCCATCTGCACCGAATGGAAATTGCTAATATTTCGCAGAAACAATATTTTGTAAAAAAAATGAGAAAAATTGGTGAAATCAAAAAAGTATTTTAATTAATTTAAATGGTTTCTAAACACGAATATTAACACTCATTCTAAAATTATTTATTTTTAGATTTGTCTTCAGTGTTCAGTTTTGAGTTCTCAGTTTTCAGTTATCTGTTTCAATGTTCACTTTCAATTTCCAGTTTACAGCTTCAGTTACAGGTTTCACTTTCAGTTTTCAGTTTCAAGTTTCTGTTTCAGTTTTCAGTTTTCAGTTTTCAGTTTTCAGTTTTCAGTTTTCAGTTTTCAGTTTTCAGTTTTCAGTTTTCAGTTTTCAGTTTTCAGTTTTCAGTTTTCAGTTTTCAGTTTTCAGTTTTCAGTTTTCAGTTTTCAGTTTTCAGTTTTCAGTTTTCAGTTTTCAGTTTTCAGTTTTCAGTTTTCAGTTTTAAGTTTTAAGTTTTCAGTTTTCAGCCTTCAGTCTTCAGTTTTCAGTTTTCAGTTTTCAGTTTTCAGTTTTCAGTTTTCAGTTTTCAGTTTTCAGTTTTCAGTTTTCAGTTTTCAGTTTTCAGTTTTCAGTTTTCAGTGTTCAGTTTTAAGTTTTCAGTTTTCAGCCTTCAGTCTTCAGTTTTCAGTTTTCAGTTTTCAGTTTTCAGTTTTCAGTTTTCAGTTTTCAATTTTCAGTTTTCAGTTTTCAGTTTTCAGTTTTCAGTTTTTAGTTTTCAGTTTTCAGTTTTTAGCTTTTAGCTTTCAATTCTCAGGTTTTGATCTTCAGTTTTCAGTTTTCAAATGTAACTTTTTTCATTATTGTAAGGTTTCTTTTTAAAACTGAGTTTTTGCAGATTTTGTTTGTCTGAAATTGTCAATCTTTTTCTTAAAGTTTCCAATTTAAACCTGAAATTTTCAAAATGATGTTTTGGATAAATTTTAAAATTGAAGTTAAATTTCCGTTGTCTTGTTTTCCCAAAATTTTTCCTCTAATCCTGTTTCTAAAAAGTGATGCACAAAGCAAATGTGCGTTTAGATTAGACACTTTATTCCGTACATTTCTCTCTGACATAAGTGTCAACTATCCTGAGAGAAGCTATCCGGGACTTATCTACACAGCTGGGAGTTGGATATCTTCTCTCAGGATAATTGACACTTATGTCAGAGATAAATATATTTTATGTCAGAGAGAAAAATATTTTATGTCAAAGAGAAATTAAAGGACTAAAGTATCTAGTGTAACGCACCGTAACTTCTTGTCTTCTTTTGCTACACAAAACCAAAGTTGTTTTACTTCTTGTCAATTTCTTGCTGGTTCAATTGTTGTCTTGCCAGCAACAGTCTTGCTTTTTCTTGTTCTTGCTGGCACATGAACAATAATGAAACAGGTTCAAAATTGATTGGAATACAATCAGTAAAACCCACACGATTTATTAAAAAATTTAAAAGCAAAATAAAACGTAAAAATTTATAAATAAAAATCGAAATTTAGAAACGTAATTCCAAATTTCAAAAAATCTAATAAATTACATAAAACACTGAAAAAATTAAAAACATTTTTTTAGTAATTTCGTGTTGTTTCTGCAATATTTATCCTGTTTGTGAAATTTGAAGCTTAAATTTCAAAATTTTGGTTCTTGCTTAACATTTCGACTTTAAAGCTAAAAGGGTTTAGCAGGATAAGCATGGCGAAGTGGCCTCCCAGAGACTATGGCCTCCAAATGGGAACCTATAGTAACATTTTTGGAAAGTTATCACTGCGACATATGAACAAAATGTATGTGTATTTGGGCTTGATATTTCAACGTGGTTATGGGGTATTAAAAAAAATCAATTTAAAAAGATTTTTGTAACTTTTTATATCGTTTGAACTAAATAAGTTGGAAAGATGAACTTACGGGGATATTTTAGCTAATGTTTCGTTATATATTAAATATTTTTTTCATATTTTTTGATTAATTCTTGCTACCTTAAAAATTCGTAAAAATAAATTATTTAATTTTTTTAAATAGTTTTATCTGGGATACAATCACGAAATTAATATATGTTACAGCACCTATTATGTAGGGGACACTGGGGTATTCTGCACCACGGGGAATTGCGGACCAGCTTCATACTTTTTTCTCTAATAGTGGTTGATAGCTATAAATAACTGTCGTCGGCTCACCTCATGTTAAGCTCATTTTCCCTTCAGTACTCGACTTGTGTACACGAACCGTTACCTCGCTTCGACACCAAATAGAAATAGGATACTTTTTTTTTTTCATTTTAGAGTTTCCTCTAATTTAACCACACTTTTCGAGAACCAAGTCAGGTAAATATCTTCATAAGATGCGCGCAACCTTAAGTCTTTGAGAGGAATATGAAGTTTTGCATGAAGTTTCTATTGTGTTACTCATATGCTGCCATATTGTAAAAAATGACCTTCGGGGAATTACGGACCACTTTTGTTGTGGAATTGTGGATCCCCCAATTCTTTACATTTCACAAGCTAATTTCGTGTATTTGATGCATATAAGTGATTATTCATGGAAATTTTCAGCACAGCATTATTTTTCGGCAATTTCTAATAGTTTTTTGGTAAAATATTAATTGATTTTCATTGTCATTTGTCACCCCACTTCGCTTTGTTCCTCTTTCATAATAAATCTTCTGCATCTACATTCTGCATTCTGAATCAAAAACAAGAAGGTTTTTCTACTACATTTTTCCATTTTTAATCGATTTACAAAGTGGTCCGTAATTCCCCGATATTTTTTAAAATCGCAAAAATGCAATTTTTGCGCCAACTGATATAAGCTGTATAATTTAATACAATTTGACCAAACCGTTGCGACCCAAAGAGAGATTATTAGTTGTACTAGAAATTCAAGCTTCGAAATTTTCAGAAAAAAATATTTTTTTGCCTGTTTTTGGCCAACATAAAAAGGCGGTCCACAATACCTCAGTCTCCCCTACTGTAATATACAGGGTGTTACAAAAGTCCGGGCCGTTACTTCAGGAGCATATTCTACACATTAAAATATGAAAAATGTTGAAATACATTTTTTTCTTTAAATTGCCTCCTAACGGAGATATGACCATTTAAAGATGGCGCCCCTAAAGTGGTTTTTTTACTACAAAAATTTAACGGTTAGTAGCAAAGTCATGAAATTGGGCAAGCAGTTAAAGAATTGGATTAGGCATATTCTCATGTAACATATTTTTTAAATAAGCAGTAGCGTGGTGTGTAGGGGGTTGCCCGCGATTATTTTTTGCCGTAAGTTTTTTGTATTGCAATATTTCGACACAAAAGTGCCATAATCGTAAAAAGCAACATTTTTTATACAAAAAAGGTACTCTTTCTCAAAGTCGCTACTAGTCGAACTTTAAAAAAAGACGAGATTTATCAGAAAAAGCCAAATTTTAACAAAAAAACGAGTTTTGAGAATCAAAGTTGAACTTTTGAAAAAAAGACTAATTCTTAGAAAAATGATCGAATTTTGAGATCTAGACACAATTTTGGAAGAAATACATACGTATAATTAATCTCTTCAAAATCATTATTTTTATTTCATTTTTACTTTATTTTAAATTTCGTTTTTAAATTTGAATTTTTTCGAATTAATTTTACTTACTCGAAATTTCGACTTTTTTATATTTGACTTTTGTTTCGAGCTTTTCCATCCTTCTTCTGGATTTCAACATAATATGAATTTTGAATGAAAAAAAGCCAAAAAGTAGAATTTTAAAAATAAAACCGAATTTTAGGAAAAACATCTATTTTAAGAGAAAAGGACAAAATTTCGAGAAAAAGATGAATTTCAAGAAAAAAGTTGAAATTTCTAGAAACTTTAGGAATTCAGGCATACTTTCTTGGAATTCAAATTCTAAAATATCTAAATTTAAAGAAAAAACCTAAAGTAACAAAATTTCGAAAAAAAGGGCAAAATTTCCAGAAAAACGGTCGAAATTTCGAGGATCGAATATTAAAAAAAATTTGAAATTTTCCAACGATAGACAATTTTAAAAAGAAGTCGAATATTGGAATAAAATCCAAATTTGAAATAATACGAGCCCTGACATTGTTGAAATTAAAAAAAAAGATTGAAGTACATCAATGAAAAAAACGATTTAAAAAAAAGTCTTAAGAGAAGTGGCAATATTTCGGAAAAAAAAAGACGAATTTAGAAGACCCCAAATTTCTAAATAAAAGTCGAACTTTAAAAAAAGACGAGATTTATCAGAAAAAGCCAAATTTTAACAAAAAAACGAATTTTGGGGAATAAAGTTGAACTTTTGAAAAAAAGACTAATTCTTAGAAAAATGATCGAATTTTGAGATCTAGACACAATTTTGGAAGAAATACATACGTACAATTAATCTTTTCAAAAGCATTATTTTCATTCCATTTTTACTTTATTTTAAATTTCGTTTTTAAATTTGAATTTTTTCGAATTAATTTTACTTACTCGAAATTTCGACTTTTTTATATTTGACTTTTGTTTCGAGCTTTTCCATCTCTCTTCTGAATTTTCACATAAGATGAATTTTGAATGAAAAAAAGCCAAAAAGTAGAATTTTAAAAATAAAACCGAATTTTAGGAAAATATCTATTTTAAGAGAAAAGGACAAAATTTCGAGAAAAGGATGAATTTCAAGAAAAAAGTTGAAATTTCTAGAAACTTTAGGAATTCAAATTCTAAAATATCTAAATTTAAAGAAAAAACCTAAAATAACAAAATTTCGAAAAAAAAAGGGCAAAATTTCCAGAAAAACGGTCGAAATTTCGAGGATCGAATATTAAAAAAAATTTGAAATTTTCCAACGATAGACAATTTTAAAAAGAAGTTGAATATTGGAATAAAATCCAAATTTGAAAAAAAATACGAGCCCTGACATTGCTGAAATTAAAAAAAAAAGATTGAAATACATCAATGAAAAGAACGATTTTAAAAAAAGTCTTAAGAGAAGTAGCAATATTTCGGAAAAAAGACGAATTTAGAAGACCCCAAATTTCTAAATAAAAGTCGAACTTTAAAAAAAGACGAGATTTGTCAGAAAAAGCCAAATTTTAACAAAAAAACGAGTTTTGGGGAATAAAGTTGAACTTTTGAAAAAAAGATAAATTAGAAATTTGCAAAACGAATTCTAATAAATGCAACAATTTTGTTTAAACGCTTTTTTCTCGGAAACGCTTACTTTTAGTGACTTTGAGAAAGAGTACCTTTTTTTGTATAAAAAATGTTGCTTTTTATGATTATGGCACTTTTGTGTCGAAATATTGCAATACAAAAAAGTTACGGCAAAAAATAATCGCGGGCAACCCCCTACACACCACGCTACTGCTTATTTAAAAAATATGTTACATGAGAATATGCCTAATCCAATTCTTTAACTGCTTGCCCAATTTCATGACTTTGCTACTAACCGTTAACTTTTTGTAGTAAAAAAACCACTTTAGGGGCGCCATCTTTAAATGGTCATATCTCCGTTAGGAGGCAATTTAAAGAAAAAAATGTATTTCAACATTTTTCATATTTTAATGTGTAGAATATGCTCCTGAAGTAGCGGCCCGGACTTTTGTAACACCCTGTATAGTTTGGTGGAACGGACTGGTCCTTGGTTATCTTCAAAAATTGAAATACAGAACTTGTCCCCTGAAACCAAGAAAGATTAAAAAACACAACAAAGGTTGCCCTTACGCGTTTCGACAGCCAAGCTGTCAGTATTTCTCTGAAGATGACAGCTTGGCTGTCGAAACGCGTTAGGGCAACCTTTGTTGTGTTTTTAATCTCTCTTGGTCTCAGGGGACAAGTTCCGTATTTTAATTTATAACATATAGAACATTTACTAAATAAAAATTGGTACAACACTTCGAAAAAAAATTAAGTTGAAGTTTTCTCTCTTCAGAATATAACAACATTTTATTATTGAAAACGAAATTTTGATGTTAAAACGGAAATGACAACAAACGTCTATAAAAACGTCATTTCTAGAAAAAAAGCGGCATTTTCGAAAACTTCTGGAAAAAATTTAAATTTTAGGAAAATGTTTTAAAAACATTTAAAAGCCTAAAAGCAGAAATTTTAAGCTGAAACCAGAAATTTCGATACGTTGAAATAAAATACGAGTTATTTGAAAACATTTTAACTTCTCAAATTATTGTAATGCATTTTTTAAAATTTTTCACTTCAAAGTTAAATTTACTTTCGGCTTCGTTTCAGAAATTCCTCAAAAAACTGTTTTCCGAAATTTAGAGTTCAAATTCGAACTCTCGAGATTAAAACTCCAGGTTACAAGAATGAATTGAAATTTTGAGCTGGGTTTAGTGGGTGAATCTCTTGATTAAAATCGAAATGAGAAAAAATTGAAATTACGAATTTTAAGAAAAAGCAGAGAATTTTTATAGTAATTCCACCAAAGTTTTTAATTGTTTTTAGTTTCAATTGTACAGGGTGAGCGAAACTCGATGTCTCGGCGCTATTATAAGAAAAGCAAAGACGATATAAGAAATCTGACAAAAGATTCTCATATTGGATTAAATTACGTTCATTTTAAGCTAAATCTACAAATTTTTCCAGATTTCAAAACCAAAGTAATGACGTCATTGATTTTTTTTTCCAGAAACAAACCTATATTTTTTTACATTTAAAACGACCTAATTTTTCTAAACAAATTTTGTAAACAAAAAATTCGGTATCTTTTTCCGTTCAAAAGTTATAAGCAAATTTATTGTAAAAAATGTATTATTAAAAATTCGCAATTGGTAGGAACAGCCTTTGGAGACAAATCTATTAAATATTTTTAAGTTTGGACTAACATGTTTTAGATATCTCAGAGAATATTTATTTGCTCTTCTAAAGTTCTTTTGAAATTCCCCATAAACTAATAAATAATACAGGGTAGATCAGAAAGAATGGGCCAATGCAAAACTGGAGATACTAGACATTAAAATATTACGATTGAGCTCAACATGCCTTACACTAATGTGACTGGTTTAAAGGATACAGGGCCTTCAAGGTTTAAATTTTATTCTGAAACTTCTCAATAATTGAGAAAGTTTTGATGCTGTAAATATAGTATTCAAAAATCATAAAAAAATACATTGAAACTTTTAAATGAAAATATCTTAAAAACCGTTGGCTTTAAACAACTTAAACAAGAGTACCTTTTCTTTGTAAAAATGATTGTTATTTTATATTCTTTACTTGTTTTAAGTATAACTCAACAGATAGAAAAATATGTTTTAATTTAGGTAAATGATTATGCGAAACTAGCGCCCTCTGGGAGCAACGTCAATATAAATTCAAAATTCGTAATTCCCACATCAAAAAACAGAAAATACCCAAATATCAAATTTATAGCATCACAATTGTCTCAGTTATTAAAAACTTTTATAATAAAATTTAAACTTTGAACGCCCTGTATCTCTTAAACCACCCACATTGGTATGGGACATGTTAAGCTCAATTGTAATATTTTGGTGTCTAGTATCTCCAGTTTAGCGTTGGCCCTTTCTTTCTGACTCACCTTGAATATCATTTACGTGAACGTTTATCAACAACAAAAAATGTTTGTCAACCATTAATTCAGTTATTGGCAGATGCCCCTATACTTTGATTTTCGATTTATTGCATTTCCAAGGGCTATTTGTTTAAATTGTAGTATTTACGAATTTTTGATAATATTCTTTTTTTACAATAAAATTGATTATATTAGCCAAAAAAGATACAAAGTTTTTTTTTATAAAATTTGTTTAAAAAACTAGTATTTTTTGAATATGCAATAATACAGGTATATTTCTGCAAAAAAAAGTTCTATGACGTCATTACTTTGGTCTTCAGATCTGGAAAAATATGCAAATTTGACTTTAAATGGACCTTATTTCATCCAATTGAAGAACCTTTTTTCAGATTTCTTATATCGATTTTCCTTGCCTTATAATAGAGCTGAGACATCGAGTTTCGCTTACCCTGCATATTTTGAATATTTTTTCCTAAAATTTTGTAAGGTTAAAAATGCAGTTTTTTTTTATTAATTAAATAAAAATATTGAATTTAAAACGAACAACAAATTAGAAACTTTTCAAAAAACTTGGATCAAAAGTAAATACTTTTTATTTTTTTTATTGAAAGGAGATTTTGAAACTGGATAACTTTTTTTATTTGAAGCTTAAACAGGAATGTTTTTTAATAAATTTTGAATTTCTTTTCCAAATTTTAACTTCCCTCTGCAAACGGAAACATCTTCTGCTCAAAACTTTCACTTTTATTGTAAAATGTCGAGGTTTTTTTTCAAATATCAAGGTTTTTGTATTTTCACGTTAATCTGAAAACCACACTTTTTCAACAATTCCAGTGTAGAATTAAATTTTTAAAATTTTGGTTAACATTTAACAATATAAAGAGAAAAATGTGTAGAACATGTCTAAAATGTGAATTTACAATCAACTTTACCGAAAAAACAAACAAAAATGCAAACGAAACAAAAATGAAAAAAACAAATTTCCAAAAAAAAAGAAAAAAACGTTCTTAAATTATTTGGGTTTAAAAATTTCGAAATAAAAATAAAAAATAAAATGATGATACAAGTCTTGGTAAGCATGAGGGCCACAGATTGCCAAAGATTGGTGATTAAAAAAAAACCTTCCCACTAATTGTCCAAGGGCACTGCTTAAGATAAAATCAGTAGATGCTTTGATTTGGACAAAAAATGGTCATGTTATCTATGTTATAGTAAAGCTGTTTTTAGGTTTCAAGTTTTTGATGCCATTTACATATTTCGCGGGGGCATTAGTAACGGGTTGTTTATTAACGATTCGGGGAGAAATTTAAAACAGCAACAATGGGAAATACGGTAAACTTTAGAAGAGTAACTCACGTAATGTATTCCAGATTAATTCCGGGATGAGCCGAAGTAATTTCTAATTTACCCTGCCACTCTTCATATAGTATTGATAAATTTAAACTAAATAACAGCTAAAAGTTAGTATAATTCTGGAAGATATTAAAGTTGTTCAAGGCGGGGATGGGATGACGGAAAGAAGCGAGAACCCTTCATGCCATCATCGAAATATGAATATTCATGGGTTAAATGTCATTTCGGGGCTGCCGTTATTTAAAATATCCATAATCTCTAATCGTTTATTCCTTCCGATTTTCAAGCTCTGAAACTTCTGCTCCCAAATAACCACTTTTGTTTCTGGGGATTATTCCGGCTGCTACGCATGGAATAAAATATGGGATTATATTAACATCGCCTAAGAAATTGTCTCAGCCAAATTCAAACTTTCTCTAGAATATAACAGTCACTGTTTTTAGTAACTAACACTTTTCGATAACGAAAATAATAAGAAAAAAATATTTTCAGCATAAAGAATTCAATAAATAGTTTCTAGTTTTTTTTGATATGTTGAGGATAATTGTGGCGTAAAATTCGCAAACCTCAGGTTTTTCATTTTAAAATCTCGCTTTTCAAATCGAAATTATGGTTTTTTGATAAGGAAAATGTGCCTTCTTGCTAAAAAAAAAACATTTTCAGCTTAAAAAACTAATAAAACATTCTTAAATGAATTTTCAGCAAAAGTGTGTAGTTCAGGCATTCCCATCATAATGAAAAAAAATTGCAGTTCTTTAAAAATATCGGGGTTTTTTTGGGATCCTTTGAGGTTCAAAGCTGCTGTCAATTTTCTTAGTTTATTCATCATTTCCAAAGTTATGCCAAGATAAGCGAATAGCTCTAATTATTTAATGTTTTAATCTTTTTTTCAATAAACAATCACGTATTACATATTTCTTTATGAAAAAGTAATAATTAGAACCTGTAGAGAATACTTTGTAGTTTTTAAAATCTTAAAGCTTTTTTCTATACGATCATCTGTTTTCGATCTCTTGGTTAGCAAATTCAAAAATGTCTTTTTTAACCAAAAGAACAAAACTTTTGGCCCATGATTTTCCTATGATTTGTCAAAAATTTCTAACCCCAAAAAATATAAACCTAAGAACTCATAATTGGAAACTTGGAGGTTTAATTTGCTTTTTTATTTTTCGAAATGTCGTTTTTCTCCGAGTTGTAGGTTGTAGGTCAGCTAAAAATTTTGGCTTTTTATATCCTCTTAACTTCTAAACCTAGCGAATTAATTCAAGGAGTATAATCAAGCTGATACTTTCAAAGCTCGACTCCCTAATGCGTAATAGATAGTGATCTAGTGCATATTAAAAGTAAATTTGTATTTGCAATAATTCAATGGTTCATTAAACCCGAATTTACTAGAACAAATTCAAAATCAAACAGCAATTATGAGAAGGAAACAGATGCTCCAAACAAACTGTCATTTAATTTATAGCTCGAACGTTTGTGTTCGGGACAAATAAAACCAATTTTAATTATTCCGAAGTGCACTTATATAGAGCTTTAAATAGTTGGTCACTTGTTAACAGGACCTACTTTATTAATTGAACCGCTGATTCCGAACGCAATTAACTTGTAACTAATTTGAAGGTTGAATTTTGGTAGATGTATAGAAATTCACTAGCATTCAAGTGCGAACGAAATGCATTGTGTGAAACGATAAACTAGGGAGCAATTGATATGCCTATACGAATTTGTATTAATACAAATGGATACCGCGGCAGATAGAAGGCCAGTTTTAGTTTAACACTTTGTTCAGGACAATTACTTGGTCAGCAAATTCGTTTCTACTTCATTAATGTAAATACGAAAAGTTTTGTACGCAACATTCGTTTAATTAAATAGAAGCCAAATTCCTCCGAAAGGATGTTTTTTTTTTACTTATACTTAGCGTGTGCCTTCACTCATTTAATGATTGTTTGCTTATTCTTCCACAATATTTCTGTAATCCTAATCGACTTCGTTAAAAATTATTGCCAGATCATAAATTTTGGAGGAGGAACACGTCGAATTAAGGGTCTCTTGATTTTTCTTCTCCGTTGTATTAAAAGTTGGCAAAATGCTCTTTAAATCTAATCTTAATCGTTCTTTTAGTTTGTCCAACATACTTTAAATTGGAATTTATCTGCATTGATATTAAAATCAAGTCTAACTTTTAGAATAAAATTGGAAACCCCTAAAAAAGGCTACATTTTGTCTTGAACGTCGAAATGGTTAAAAGTATAAATAAAAATACATTTTTGTGATTTGACAACATTTCTAGAAAAGTTTATAAAGGAATGATCGAAGCTTTAAGATAAAAAAAAGTAAAAGTTTTAATTACCACTTTTGAATTTCTTTTTAAATTTAGGTTTTGTTGCATAATTTTGTATCCTACCTTTTAACTTCTTTTATAAATGACTTTTTTAAAAAATTCTGCCTTTTCAAAAATGTTGATTTTTTTAGAAAATGTTGATTTTTTTAGAAAATGTTGACTTTCGAAAATCCTAACTCCTCTCTCCGACTCTTGCAATTCTGAATGTTTCCAAAATTTTGTCCTCTTCAATTGAGACCTTTTTCGAAATTACTATTTTTTTATAAATTTGACTTCTTTTAAATTCAAGCTTTTTCATGATTTCGTCTTTTTTAGAAAATCTCAAGGAGTTCCAAGAAGAAGTACCCAAGAATTTCAGCTTTAAACTGAAATGTTTAAAAGAAGTTGAAATTTCAAAATTTGTAAAAAAAACTGTTTTGATTTAGATATTTTGAATTTTGATAAAGATGTTTATATTTCGAGAAAAATGGAAATTTGTAACAAAGTTTCAAGAATTCCGCATTCAAAATTTCGAATTTATTTCAAATCCCTATCGACTTTCCTTGTAAATGTCCATTTCTTTAAAAATACTATTTCATTCTGGAATTGTTTTCTAAATTTTCGGTTTTTTCTTTTAATTTTCCTTTTACATTTTGCCATTTTACATAGTTTTGCATCTCGAATTTAATTGTAACATATTTTATCACTGCACGATTTTTTTAAATTTTAGCTTACAAAGCTCAGTTTGTAATATTTTTAGATTATTAATTAAATAAATTAAATTACAAATCTTGTTCCTTAAAACCAAGAAAGATTTGTATTTCAATTTTTGAAAATAACCAAGGAGCAGTCCATTCCACCAAAATGAAATAAATGAAATTGTTCACTTTTGAAAAGCATTTTTTGACACAGGACTTTGATTATTTTGATTGCTTTGAAAAAATTAGCCTTTTTTAAAAAAATTGGCACTTCTTGAACGTTTCTGCTTTGTCTGAAAAGTTGGAATTTTGAAAAGTTCGATTGCTTTATATCCGACTCTTCCAAAGTTTAACTGTTTTCAGAACTTTGAATTTTATTTAAGAATTTCCATTTTTTAACAAATTTACCTTTTTTAGACCTTTAAATTTGACTTTTTTTAAAAACTAATGTCAGATTTAAAGGCGAAATATATAAATACTCGTATATATCAATTTCAAGTTGAAGATCAAAAAAAAATTTTTTTAAATCTATTGATTTATGGAAGTAAGTGAAAACGTCAAAGGTTTCAAATTTTGGTTTTCAAAACATTGGGATTGAACCGAGATATTTGAAACAATGTTTGAATTTCGAGAAAAAATTGACAGTTAATCAAAATTTTCAGAAAAAATAGATATTTTTGAATAAATTTGGAAACTGAGAAAATGAATTCGATCCTTCTTTCTTCCTTGTTCCTTGTTCCTGGTTCCTTCTTCCTAGTTCCTTCTTCCTTCTTTATTCTTTCTTCTTCCTTTTTTCTTCTTTTTTCCTCTTCCTTCATTCGTCTTTCTTCTTTATTCTTTCTCCTTTTTTCTTCTTTCATCCCTCATCCTTCTCTCGTCATCCTATATCTTTTATCTTTGATTCTTTATCTTTCATTCCCTATCTTTCATTCTCTATCTTTTATTCTCTATCTTTCACCCTTCTTCCTACTTCCTTCTTCCTTTCATCTTCTTTCTTTTTTCTTGTTCCTTCTTCTTTCTTCCTTCTTTTTTCTTTCTTTCTTCTTTCTTCTTTTTTTTTCTTACTTCCTTCTTTCTTCTTCCTTCTTTCTTTTTCCTTTTTTCCTTTTTCCTTCTTCCTTCTTTCTTCTTCCCTCTTCCTTCTTTCTTCTTTGTTCTTTCTTCTTTTTCCTTCATTTGTATTCCTTCTTTCTTCTTTCTTCTTCTTATTTTTTTCCTTTTCTTTTTTCATCCCTCATCCTTCTCTCGTCATCCTTTATCTTTTATCTTTAGTTCTTTATCTTTCATTCTCTATCTTTCATTGTCTATCTTTTACCCTCCTTCCTACTTCATTCTTCCCTTCATCTTTTTCCTTCTTTCTTCTTCCTTCTTCTTTCTTCCTTCTTTCTTCTTCCTTCTTTCTTATTCCTTCTTTCTTCTTTCTTGTTTTTTCTTTCCTCTTCTTCCTTCATTTGTTTTCCATCTTTCTTCGTCCTTCTTCTTATTTTTTCCCTTTCTTCTTTCATCCCTCATCCTTCGCTCGTCATCCTTTATCTTTTATCTTTGATTCTTTAATTTTCATTCTCCATCTTTTAACCTTCTTTCTTCTTCCTCCTTCCCCCTTCCTCCTCTCTCCTTCCTCCTTCCTCCTTCCTTCTTTCTTCTTCCCACTTCCCTTTTCCTTCTTTCTTCTGACTTCTTCCTTCTTCCTTCTTCCTTCTTCCTTCTTCCTTCTTCCTTCTTCCTTCTTCCTTCTTCCTTCTTCCTTCTTCCTTCTTCCTTCTTCCTTCTTCCTTCTTCCTTCTTCCTTCTTCCTTCTTCCTTCTTCCTTCTTCCTTCTTCCTTCTTTCTTCTTCCTTCTTCCTTCTTCCTTCTTCCTTTTCCCTTCTCCTTTCTCCCTTCTTCCTTCTTTCTTCTTTCTTCTTCCTTCTTCCTTCTTCCTTTTTCCTTTTTCCTTCTTGCTTCTTGCTTCTTGCTTCTTGCTTTTTGCTTCTTGCTTCTTGCTTCTTCCTTCTTCCTTCTTCCTTCTTCCTTCTTCCTTCTTCCTTCTTCCTTCTTCCTTCTTCCTTCTTCCTTCTTCCTTCTTCCTTTTTCCTTCTTTCTTCCTCCTTTTTCCTTCTTTCTTCTGCCTTCTTCCCTTTTCTTTTTTCCTTTTTTTATTCCTTCTTCCTCTTCTTTCATCCTTCACCATTTTCTCGTCATCTTTTATCCTTCTTGCTTCTTCTTCCTTCTTCCTTCCTCTTTATTCCTTCTTTCTATTTTCTTCTTCTTTCTTTTTTTTCCTTGTACCCAATGGACGCAGACTCAATTTGTATCTCCTCCGTAGCTCGAACTCCAAAATTTATTTTTTCTTCCTTCATTTTTATTCCTCCTTCCTTCTTCTTTCTGCTTCCTTCTTTTTTCTTTCTTCTTTCTTATTCCAATTTTCTTCTTCCTTCTTTTTTCTTTCTTTTTTCTTCTTCATTCTTTTTTCTTTTTTCTTTTTTCTTCTTTATTCCTTCTTCATTCTTTGTTTTCCTCCTTTTTCTTCCTTCTTCTTTATTCTTGCTTTTTTTCATCCTTCTTTCTTCTTCCTATCTTCTTCCTTTCTTCTTCTTCCTACTTCCTTCCTCCTTCTTTCTTCTTCCTTCTTCCTTCTTTCTTCTTCCTTCTTCCTTCTTGCTTCTTCCTTCTTCCTTTTTTCTTCTTCCTTCTTCCTTTTTCCTTCTTTCTTCTTCCTTCTTCCTTCTTTATTCTGCCTTCTTCCATTTTCCTTCTTCCTCTTCTTTCATCCTTCACCATTTTCTCGTCATCTTTTATCCTTCTTGCTTCTTCTTCCTTCTTCCTTCCTCGTTATTCCTTCTTTCTATTTTCTCCTTCTTTCTTTTTTTTCCTTGTACCCAATGGACGCAGACTCAATTTGTATCTCCTCCGTAGCTCGAACTCCAAAATTTATTTTTTCTTTCTTCATTTTTATTCTTCCTTCCTTCTTCTTTCTGCTTCCTTCTTTTTTCTTTCTTCTTTCTTATTTCAATTTTCTTCTTCCTTCTTTTTTCTTTTTTCTTTCTTTTTTCTTCTCCATTCTTTTTTCTTTTTTCTTTTTTCTTCTTTAATCCTTCTTCATTCTTTGTTTTCCTCCTTTTTCTTCCTTCTTCTTTATTCTTGCTTTTTTTCATCCTTCTTTCTTCTTCCTATCTTCTTCCTTTCTTCTTCTTCCTACTTCCTTCCTCCTTATTTCTTCTTCCTTCTTCCTTCTTGCTTCTTCCTTCTTCCTTTTTTCTTCTTCCTTCTTCCTTTTTCCTTCTTTCTTCTTCCTTCTTCCTTCTTTATTCTGCCTTCTTCCATTTTCCTTCTTCCTCTTCTCTCATCCTTCACCATTTTCTCGTCATCCTTCATCCTTCTTGCTTCTCCTTCCTTCTTCCTTCCTATTTATTCCTTCTTTCTTTTTTCTCCTTCTTTTTTCTTTTTCCTTGTACACAATGGACGCAGACTCAATTTGTATCTCCTGCGTAGCTCGAACTCCAAAATTTATTTTTTTCTTCCTTGTTCTTTTTTCTTTCTTTTTTCTTCCTTCTTCTTTCTTCTTTCTTATTCCATTTTTCTTCTTCCTTCTTTCTTCTTCCGTCTTTCTTTTTTCCTCTCCATTCTTTCTTCTTTCTTCCTTCTTCCTTCTTTCGTCTTCCTTCTACCTTCTTTCTTTTTTCTTCTCCATTCTTCCTTCTTTCTTCTTCCTTCTTCATTCTTTCTTTTTCCTCCTTTTTCTTCCCTCTTCTTTCTTCTTCATTATTCTTGTTTCTTGTTTTTTTTTTCTTATTTCTTCTTTCTTTTTTCTTCTTTCTTCTTTCTTCTTTCTTCTTTCTTTCTTCCTTCTTTTTTCTTCTTTCTTCTTTCTTCTTTCTTTTTTTCTTCTTCCTTCTTCCTTCTTTCTTCTTCCTTCTTCCTTCTTCCTTTTTTCTTATTTTTGCTTTTTTTCCTTCTTTAATTTTTCTTCTTATTTTTTCCTTCTTCCTTCTTCCTTCTTTCTTCTTCCTTCTTGCTTCTTCCTTCTTCCTTATTTCTTCTTCCCTCTTTTCTCGTCCTCCTTCATTCTTCCTTCTTTCTTCTTTCTTATTTCTTCTGTCTTCTTTATTCTTCCTTCTTCCTTCTTCCTTCTTCCTTCTTCCTTCTTCCTTCTTCCTTCTTCCTTCTTCCTTCTTCCTTCTTCCTTCTTCCTTCTTCCTTCTTCCTTCTTCCTTCTTCCTTCTTCCTTCTTCCTTCTTCCTTCTTCCTTCATTCTTCTGTCTTCTTCCTACTTCTTCTTTTATCCTTCACCCTTCGCTCGTCATGCTTCATCCTTCTTGCTTCTCCTTCTTTCTTCCTTTTTCCTTTCTCTTTATTCCTTCTTTCTTCTTCTTTCTTGTACACAATGAACGCAGACTCAATTTGAATCTCCTCCGTTGCTCGAACTTCAAGATTTATTCTAAAGATTTGTCGTTAAAGTGCATTTTGTAAATTATCAAATGCCAGCAAAAACAATCAAGTGTCAATCAATTTCCTGTTGAGACAATTTTAGTTTGAATCAGAGATTTTCGGAAAACTCCGAAAAAAACTGAAAATTACTATTTAATTTCCAGTTTGTCCAAATTTCAGTAAATCATCAACATCTTGAGGCACAGATTATATCAAAATTTCAAGAACATAATTCAACATTTTTAGAATAAAATTAGACTCTGCATTTAAGGCCGAAGTTTAAAAAAAAATGAAAGTGTCAAGTTTAAACCGGATAGTTAAAAAAGATGACGATTTAAAATTTAAGAAATAAATTCAAAATTTATATTTTTTAAAACTTTAAAAGTCGATCTTGGAATTTTGAAAAAAAAACTGTGTAACAGATTTCGAGAGAAAAGTTGAATTTTTGAGAGCAATATAGAAGATCTTTGGAAACAAACTATATTAAAAATAGCTAATTGAAAATTTTGAGCACAACTTGACATTAATTAGAGAAAAATGTCTTAATTTTGAGATAAATGTCGAAATTTCGAGATTAAAATTGACATCTTCATGTGAGCTTTGTTTTATTTGTTGGCATTTGAATTGGAGGCAGTTTTAACTGATAGTAATACATCATCAGTGCTTGGGCGATATGGGGGCTCGTTTGCCATTTTAATATTCAATACACCTCGCTTCTGTCCTATCAATAACGGATAAAACCAATTCGATATGGGTCAAAGTCAAAGGGAATTTGAATTCGAATGGATTTCCAATTAGAAGGGCCGTATGGGACAGGAATGAAAAATGCAAGTTTCAATAACGCGAACGATGTCGAGTGACCGTCCTCTCCTCGTTCTGATGAAACAGTAACGAATCTAAAATGAACAGAAAGCTGTATTTGTTATTGATATGTCAATATCTATGCATGAGGGCCAGTCTAAAGCGCTACTTTGCATAACATTGCTTGATCATTTCTCTTTACAAACCATCAATTTTATTGCCTCGGTTTAATTGATGAATTTTAAAAAGTGGGGGCCGGGGCATCAATGTCTGATTAATTTTCGGTCTGGTCTTTTTCAACGCACGCTTCGGAACTTTAAAAGTGATAAAGAATATATAAAAGTCTTTTAGGGTAGTGATCATGTTAGCAGGTGAAGACTTACCTCCGGCGCATCCACCAAATATCCATGCGATGTACAATCTGAGATTTTCGAAATACGTGCTGAAAAATCAGAGCATTCGGAGACGTTTATTTTATTTATTAGTAATATGATTTCAACATATGACTCGTATTTTAGAAGCTAGAATACGTAATATTTCATTACATCGCAATTTTTTAAATTATTTTGACAGAATTAAACTATAAGGTGCCTATTTTTTGATCCTCACATCTGTGGTCCCAAGGTTGGGTCATTCTGCTCTTGTCAATGCAAATAGCTAGATAAAATAAATTACTTTTTTCCGTGGACGATTTATAGTGATTCCAAAAGCGATTTGAAATATGTTAACGTATTTATAACATTTTTAAATTTATTTAAAACATCTCTGGGCCATAAAAGGCGTTATTATTCATTGAAATTCATTTTATGCTCTGCATATATTGTACGATATCAGCGGAATCCATAACAATACAATGTAATCTTTCAATTTCAAGAATTCGCATATAAAATCCTCTAATAATATTCTCTGTCTGTGTCCCGAGCCATATTTCTGTAGTTTTTATGTCTGACTGAGACATCTCGCATCATTTGCTTAATGCAAAGTGGCCTACTCCGCTTCCATGGATATATTCAAAACTATACTTAATGTTGCGTTAAACACTTTCCCCGCCTTCGAACGGCGGTTGACAGGATAACAATTTTATTACCGCAGCAGATATCAATTGATGATGGCTTCACTCCATATTCTCATTGTTATTGACTTCGATTACAACGCTTTTACATCAATTGAAACACTTTTAGAAGAAGAATATACCAGATTTTTTAATAGCATCCTTTTTGAGACATTGGTAACATATGTGGCAAATGTGAGTTCCATTAACAGCAACAACAAATAATTAAAATATTTACCAATTGACATGATTCGTTCTTCGTATACCATCATAGAAGGAAATTAGAGATCATTAGATCAAAAAAAAATATTGGGGGTAATTAAAATAATGGAGAATTAAGTATTAATCACAATTTTTTAATATGGATACTCACAATCAGATCGGTACACTGCACCACTGAAAGAATTTTTCGACCAACTAGAGAAAAATGTACCTTAAAGGGTATTGTTAATAATATCAAAAAATTATCAGCTTCTGGATAAATCATATTTCCATGCTTTTTAGGTGTACTTTCGTATCATGTTACTTTGGAAACCAAGAAAAAAAATGTTAGTTATCAAATAAAAAGAGAAGAATTGTAGCGAGGCGAAGGCGGGTAGTTGTTATTCGAAACTTTGAATATCGGATCATTAAACAGCAGACAATTAGTGAAAGCAGCGGTCCAGTAGCCGGCAGGGAGAGAGGTCATATCTTACGATGTCCGACATTAAATTGTGTGTAGGGTCGCCGCGGCCGAAGCAAACCACTTGACCCCTAACATCCCGACAACAAATTCCTTATCGCCTCACGACTACGCCGGCCCAATATACATGTAAATTAATTGTTTCTTTTATTTTATTCCTCGATCGGTTATTCCAGAATTTATGCTTTTTAAAACAGCAATAAAGCGAATATTTATGGCATAAACGGATGCGATAGAGAGGTTTTTAATAATACTTCGATACAGCAATCCAAGGGAGATACAATATCTCTCTGAAGATGATAGCTTGGCTGCCGAAACGCGTTAAACCAACCTTTGTTGTGTTTTTTAATCTTTCTTGGTTTCATGGCACAAGATTTGTATCTCAATTTTAGAAATTTTAGGAAAAAATAATGAAATTGGAAATCTAGGATATCAATATTTCTGGTGAGAGGAAAAGGCTGAAATATATAAAAAAAAACCTCTAAAATTTGGAAAAAGTTGACATTCATAAAAAAACTTTATTTTTAAAAAAGTCGAATTTTTCAAAATTTTGCCGAAATTTGGAGGCCAAAATTTCAAGACCTCTAAAATTTTGAAGAAGTTTACATTAAAAAAAAAACATAATTTTTAGAAAGTCGAATTTTTCACAATTCTGCCGACATTTACAAGCCAAATTTTCAGGAAAAAGCCGAAGTTTTGAGAATAGCCAAACTTAACTAAAAGGCAAAAAATCGAAATGATCAAAGAAATAAATAAACTCGAAATATTCAAAAGATTTCAAACTTTCGAAGAACCCCTTTCAAGAAAAGAAAATTTTTATAAAAAGTGCCATTTGCGGGTCAAAATTTCATTAAAAAGTCGACATTTGGAAATAAACAGTCGAAATTTTGAAAACAGAAACAATATTTGCAGACAGATCTAAGCCTAAAAAAGACCAGAATTTAAAAAATGTCGAACAATGTTTGGAAATCAAAATTTTCAAAAAATGTAGAATTCTTTAAATAAAGTGAAAAATTACACAGAAGTCAAAACTTGGAAAAAAAGATAAATTTTCAAAAAAAAGTAGATTTTTTCAAAAAAGTCATTCCTTTCAAAAAAAGTCATTGTTTTCGAAAACGTAACATTTTTTCAAAAAAGTCGAAATTTACAAAAAAAAAAAATAAAACCAAGAAAAAGATACGAACTCCTCAAGAAAAATTCAACAATTTTAAAGAAGACGAAATTTCGAAAAAAATCGAAAACTTGAAAGTCCAAATTTTCAGAAATTAAAGAATTTTAAAAGTTACATATTTAAAAAAAAATTATTATCTTCGAAAAAAGTAAAACCCTAAAGAGCAAGAAACTTGTGAAAAAATCACAACTTTAGGAGAAGTTCAAAACTCAAAAAAAAAAGGATACTTTGAAGAAAGACAGAAGCAAGCAAGAGGTAAGAAGGAAGGGAGGAAGAGAAAGAGAGAGAGACAGAGAGAGAGAGAGAGAGAGAGAGAGAGAGAGAGAGAGAGAGAGAGAGAAAGAGAGTTAACTTTAAAAGAACTTTGAGACAAGAGAAGCAACAGATAAAAAGGGAGAGAGAGAAAAGGGAGAGTAGAGAGAGAGAGAGAGAGAGAAAGAGAGAGAGAGAGAGAGAGAGAAAAAGAGAAAGAGTTAACTTTAAAAGAACTTTGAGACAAAAGAAGCAACAGATAAAAAGGGAGAGAGAGAAGAGAAAGTAGAGAGAATAGACGAGAGAGAGAGAGAGAGAGAGAGAGAAAAGGGAGAGTAGAGAGAGAGAGAAAAGGGAGAGTAGAGAGAGAGAGAGAGAGAGAGAGAGAGAGAGAGAGCGAGAGAGAGAGCGAGAGAGCGAGCGTCCTTTTTGTAAATTTCACGGTTTTAAAAAACTCGAAACTTTGAAAGGAAGAGAGAAAGAGAGAGAATAAACTTGAAAAAAACTGTCCAAAACCCCCGAAAAAATGGAAAGAAAAGAGAAAAGAGAGAGAGAGAGAGAGAGAAAAAGGGAGTTAACTTAAAAAAAAACTGAATTCGTCAAAAATTTTGAGAAATTGTCGAAATTTTAAAAATAAGACGAAATTTGAAAAAAATTAAGATTTTTTAAAATATCGATTTTTTTTTAGTTTAATTTACAAAAGGGGCGAAATTTTGAGGGTTCAATATTTTACAAAAGAGCAAAATTAAAAAAAAAAAGGTCCAAACTTTCAAAAAAAAGTCAACATTTTGTAAAAACAGTCGGAAATTTCAAATAAGTGAAAAAGGTTTAAATTTTCAAAAGAAACAGAAATGGAAAATTCGAGTCAAAATTGTGAAAAAAAATCCAAATTTAAAATAGGTGAAAATTATGGAAACAGATCAAAACTTTCAAAATATAACTCGAAATTTTCGAAAAAGTAAAAACTTCTAGAAAGATTTAAAATTTTGCGAAAAGGTCCAGATTTTGTTAAAGAAAGGCGAACGTTTTGAAAAAGGATCGACATTTTAAAAACAGTCGAACTTTGGAAAGAAGTCGGCTCAGAGAAAACCAAAATTGAAAAAAGTTCAATTATCAAACTTACAACAAATTCGAAATTTTGATAACTCGAAATGTTAAAAAAGGCGAAATTTTCAAGAAAAGTCAAAACTCTGAGAAAGTCAAAATATAAAAAAGGTACAATTTTCAAAAAAATGAAAATTTTCAGAAAAAGTTAAAATTTAAAATACATTCAAAATTAAATAACAAATGATTGGAAAATAGTTGTAGTTAAAGTCGAAATTTTGATTAATTTATATTTGTAGGGAAACTAATTTTTTAAAAATCTGCAAATTTGCAAACAAAATTCAAAATTCTGAGAAGCAGACGAAATTTTGAAAATTATGTCAGCAATTTTGAAAGAAGTTGGAATTTTCAAGTTCAAGTAAAAACTTCTGGAATAAGTCAACGTTTTGAGAAAAACTCCAGATTTTTTTAAATAAAGGTATACGTTTTGAATAATGGTCGAAATTTAAAAACGGTTGAAATTTGAAAACAGTCAAACTGTGGAAAGAAGTCTCAGAGAAAGCCAAAATTGAAAATAGTCCAATTTTTAAAAAATTTCGAACTTACAACAAATTCCAAATTTTGAGAATAACTCGAAATGTTAAAAAAAGCAGAAATTTCCAAGAAAAGTAAAACTCCAAGGAAGTCAAAATATAAATAAAATAGGGAAAATTTTCAAAAAAATTAAAATTTTCAGACAAAGTCACAATTTAAAAAAAGATCAAAATTTAACAAAAATGATAGAAAATAGATGCAACTAAAGTCAAAATTTTTTATAGTTTATATTTATAAAAAAAACGACATATAATTTTTGAAAAAACTGCAAATTTGTTAACAAATATTTCTGAGAAACGACAAAATTTTGGAAATAATATCAAAAATTTTGAAAGAAGTTGAAATTTCTAAGATAACATTTAAAATTTCGAAATTTAAGAAACAAATTCGAAATCTTCAAAAATAAGTGGATATTTTCAAGAAAGTAACACTTTGCAGAAGTCTAACAGTTTCAAAAAAGGTAGAAATTTCCAAAACCAAAATGAACATTTGGAAAGTGACTAAAATTTAAAAAAAGTTGAAATGAAGAAAGGAGTACAAATTTCAAAAAAGGCCAAAATTTCTAAAATAAACTAATTTTTTAAAAATGTCAAATATACAAGAAACACGAAATTTTGAGAATAAATCAAAATTTAAGAAAAAACTGAAATTTTTAATAAGCCCCATCTTGGAGAAAGTAAAAATTTAAAAATAGGCGAAATTTTCAAAAAAACTCGAAACTTCAAGAACAAGAAAATAGTCAAAATTTAGAAAAAAGTTGGAGTTAAAAAAATAAAAAAAAAGTTGTATAATTATCAAAAATCTAAACCGTGGAACTCGTTACCGAATGGAATTTTTCCCACAAATTACAACCTATTCTTGTTTAAGAAGGCGGTTCAGCGCTATCTATCCTTGTTCCCGCATCCTACTCGCAGTGCTTTGAAGGCATGATGGGGTTGCCCTTTGCGAGTGGATTAAACTTTAAAAAAAAGTTAAATTCTATTTTTATTTTAAACTTTTTGTTAGATTGATTAATTATTTTCGTAAACTTTTTACATCGTTTATTGCTTAGATCTTTTTTTATTTTCATCGGATTAATTGGTTAAAGTAACCAAAAATTTAAAATGGATGCAATTATTTTCATATTAGTTCCAAATGTATGGAAACACAAATAATTAAACGGCGATACTATACGTAAAAATTTGTTGCTCATTAATTAGGCGATGTTATCTTTTTCCAATCTGCCGATATGTAGTGGAATTATAATTTTTGTTAAGCTATGAGGTCGTATAACAATGTTAAGAAAGTTTGTTGCGAACCAGGAGCGCCCTATTAGGGGAAGTAATGAGTTGATTAGCCTAAAAGATTGAATAACATTTTTTTTTCGATATTCTATTTTTATTAACGAATACGTGATTAAAAATAATGATATAACAACTTGGGAACTAAGACATCATGAATTGGAATTTGAATGTATTTCAAAATGAAAAAAATCTAATTAAAGGATTAATTATTAAACACTTTTGCTCACAACTTACTCCATACCATGGAGGTATTATTCGAACAAAAGTCGCGATTCATGATTCAACATTCAAAATCGTGTAAAATCGGGACGTGTTCATTCTTATTAATATAATGGAACAATTTTCAGAATGTGTGTGTTTGACGGGCGGTATGGTTTGTGCTCCCTTTAAAAAATGAACCTGTATATCGCTTGTTGAACACAGATGTGTCAACGTTTTGCGAGCATACGCTTAAGTTAAATGTGGTGAAAATATTTAGCAGAGCAGTGACAATGTCTGGTGCACTTGTCTCTTTACGGGCCCGAGAAATAGGGGCGGAATATCAATTTGTAAAATATACGGAATTAAATCGCAACTTACAACCCTTGTGTCGTTTTGGATAAAAATGACGAACGTTTTTACAAAACTGTAACGAATTTGTCACGTGTCTCATTATTTATCTAATCCAACCATTGGCTGAAAACTGTTTAAAAACTTTAGTGCTCTAAAATTAATTTGATTGCGTTGAACAAAATAATCTTTCGTTTAAATAGTCAAGTTAATACTCGGAATAAGTAGTACATTGAAAAGACAGTTTATTTAAAGTAGACGTAATCGCCCCCCGAGTTCTGGATAGAAGAGAAACAGATGTAATAGTGGAGTTTAGGATAATTCACGACACATTTGTTTTTACTCCTTCCAAACATGTTAATGAGTTATCCAGCTATAGTACATTTTCCATTTTCTAATTATACGATCGCTATTTCCAGTAATTAATTAATGGCTCGTGAAAATACTTGCGTCAATTGCATTTTCCACTATTGCTACATGCTACATAAAATATCTAACGGTGTCGTCCTTTCTATTCGATGTTAACACTAAATCGAACTCGCAAAAGCGTTCACCTTATTGTTTGTTCCATTCGATTCCTCTACAAAATTTCTTAAAAGACTTCTTTGTATGAATATCATCATATCTTCGCTTCAAAGCTCAAACATTTTGTGAAATGAACAGTAAAATTTATGTCATAAGATTTAAAATTGGCTTCAGCAAAGTTATTAAAAGAAATCTTTAGTATTTTCGTTTCAGTCTTCAGTCTGTTATGTTTAGTCTCCTGTCCTCAGTCTTTTGTCTTCTGTTTTCAGTTTTCAGTCTTCAGTCTGTTGTTTTCAGTTTTCAGTCTTCTGTCTTCTGTCTTCTGTCTTCTGTCTTCTGTCTTCTGTCTTCTGTCTTTTGTCTTCTGTCTTCTGTCTTCTGTCTTCTGTCTTCTGTCTTCTGTCTTCTGCCTTCTGTCTTTTGCCTTCTGTCTTCTGTCTTCAGTCTTCAGTCTTCAGTCTTCAGTCTTCAGTCTTCAGTCTTCAGTCTTCAGTCTTCAGTCTTCAGTCTTCAGTCTTCAGTCTTCAGTCTTCAGTCTTCAGTCTTCAGTCTTCAGTCTTCATTCTTCAGTCTTCATTCTTCAGTCTTCAGTCTTCAGTCTTCAATCTTCAGTCTTCAGTCTTCAGTCTTCAGTTTTCAGTCTTCAGTCTTCAGTCTGGAGTCTTCAATCTTCAGTCTTCAGTCATCAGTCATCAGTCTTCAATCTTCAGTCTTCAGTCTTCAGTCTTCAGTCTTAAGTCTTCAGTTTTCTGTCTTTTGTCTTCTGTCTTCTGCCTTCTGCCTTCTGCCTTCTGCCTTCTGCCTTCTGCCTTCTGCCTTCTGCCTTCTGCCTTCTGTCTTCTGTCTTTAATCCTCAGTCTTCAGTCTTCAGTCTTCAGTTTTCAGTCTTCTGTCTTCTGCCTTTTGCCTTCAGTCTTCACTCTTCTATATTCAGTCTTCTCTCTTCTCTTTAGTATTTTCGTTTCAGTCTTCAGTCTGTTATGTTTAGTCTCCTGTCCTCAGTCTTTTGTCTTCTGTTTTCAGTTTTCAGTCTTCAGTCTGTTGTCTTCAGTTTTCAGTCTTCTGTCTTCTGTCTTCTGTCTTCTGTCTTTTGTCTTTTGTCTTTTTTCTTCTGTCTTCTGTCTTCTGTCTTCTGTCTTCTGTCTTCTGTCTTCTGTCTTCTGTCTTCTGTCTTCTGTCTTCTGTCTTCTGTCTTCTGTCTTCTGTCTTCTGTCTTCTGTCTTCTGTCTTCTGTCTTCTGTCTTCTGTCTTCTGTCTTCTGTCTTCTGTCTTCTGTCTTCTGTCTTCTGTCTTCTGTCTTCTGTCTTCTGTCTTCTGTCTTCTGTCTTCTGTCTTCTGTCTTCTGTCTTCTGTCTTCTGTCTTCTGTCTTCTGTCTTCTGTCTTCTGTCTTCTGTCTTCTGTCTTCTGTCTTCTGTCTTCTGTCTTCTGTCTTCTGTCTTCTGTCTTCTGTCTTCTGTCTTCTGTCTTCTGTCTTCTGTCTTCTGTCTTCTGTCTTCTGTCTTCTGTCTTCTGTCTTCTGTCTTCTGTCTTCTGTCTTCTGTCTTCTGTCTTCTGTCTTCTGTCTTCTGTCTTCTGTCTTCTGTCTTCTGTCTTCTGTCTTCTGTCTTCTGTCTTCTGTCTTCTGTCTTCTGTCTTCTGTCTTCTGTCTTCTGTCTTCTGTCTTCTGTCTTCTGTCTTCTGTCTTCTGTCTTCTGTCTTCTGTCTTCTGTCTTCTGTCTTCTGTCTTCTGTCTTCTGTCTTCTGTCTTCTGTCTTCTGTCTTCTGTCTTCTGTCTTCTGTCTTCTGTCTTCTGTCTTCTGTCTTCTGTCTTCTGTCTTCTGTCTTCTGTCTTCTGTCTTCTGTCCTCTGTCTTCTGTCTTCTGTCTTCGGTTTTCTGTCTTCGGTTTTCGGTCTTCGGTCCTCGGTCCTCGGTCTTCGGTATTCGATATTCGGTATTCGGTCTTCGGTCTTCGGTCTTCGGTCTTCGGTCTTCGGTCTTCGGTCTTCGGTCTTCAGTCTTCTGTCTTCCGCCTTCTGCCTTCTGCCTTCCGTCTTCAGTCTTCAGCCTTCTGTCTCCTGTCTTTTATCTTCTGTCTTCTGCCTTCTGCCTTTTGCCTTCTGTCTTCAGTCTTCAGTCTTCAGTCTTCAGTCTTCAGTCTTCAGTCTTCAGTCTTCAGTCTTCAGTCTTCAGTCTTCAGTCTTCATTCTTCAGTCTTCAGTCTTCAGTCTTCAGTCTTCAATCTTCAGTCTTCAGTCTTCAGTCTTCAGTTTTCAGTCTTCAGTCTTCAGTCTGGAGTCTTCAATCTTCAGTCTTCAGTCATCAGTCATCAGTCTTCAGTCTTCAATCTTCAGTACTTCAGTCTTCAGGTCTTCATTCTTCAGTCTTCAGTCTTTCAGTTCTTCAGTCTTCAGTCTTCAGTCTTCAGTCTTCCGTCTTCAGTCTTCAGTCTTCAGTCTTCAGTCTTCAGTCTTCAGTTTTCAGTCTTCAGTCTTCAGTCTTTCAGTCTTCAGTCTGGAGTCTTCAATCTTCAGTCTTCAGTCATCAGTCATCAGTCATCAGTCAGTCTTCAGTCTTCAATCTTCAGTCTTCGAGTCTTCAGTCTTAAGTCTTCAGTTTTCTGTCTTTTGTCTTCTGCCTTCTGCCTTCTGCCTTCTGCCTTCTGCCTTCTGTCTTCTGTCTTCAATCCTCAGTCTTCAGTCTTATCAGGTTTCAGTCTTCTCTCTTCTCTCTTCTCTCTTCTCTCTTCTCTCTTCTCTCCTCCTCTCTCTTCTCTCTTCTCTCTTCTCTCTTCTCTCTTCTCCTCTTCTCTCTCTCTCTTTCTTTTTTCTTCTCTCTTCTCTCTTTTCGCTTCTCTCTTTTCTCTTTTCTCTTTTCTCTTCTCTCTTCTCTTTTCCTTCTTCTTTCTTCTTTCTTCTCTCTTTTTTTTTCTCTCTTCTCTTTTCTCTCCTCTCTCTTTCTTCTTCTTTCTTCTCTGTTCTTTCTTCTTTCTTCTTTCTTCTTGTCTCATTTCTCTTCTCCCGTCTCCCTTTTCCTTTCTTGTTTCTCCCTGCTCTCTCTAAGGAAAGCGAAATTTTCTGAATGCAAAAATCGACAAAAAGTCGAAATTTTCAAAAACTGGAAGTTTGTGAAAAAATTCTGAAATTTAGAAATAATAGAAATTTCGAAAAGTCGAAGTTTCCATAAGATGAAATATTTCAGATAATCAAATTTTTCAAAAACAATAATTTTTTAAATAAGTTAAAATTCAACAAAAAAAATTAAAAACGTTGAAATATTCTGGCAAATGTATGAAAAAAAAAAAGAAGAATTTAAAAAAACAATTAAAAATATCAAGACTTTGATAAAAATCAAAATTTTGTATCGAAAGTCGTCATTTTTAAGAAAGTCATCATTTTTAAGAAAGTCGTAATGTTCAAAACAACAGAATTTAAAGAAATTAAAACGGATAAAAGTTCAAATTTCGAGAATAAATTTGAATAAATATCGAATTTTTATAGTAATCGAATTCGTCAAAATATATAAGTCAAAATTTCGAGAAACTGATGAAATTTGTAAGAGTGGAAATTTTAAATGCAACGATTTTCAAAAGGTTGAAATTGCGAGAAAAGCAACAGTTTCAAGAAAGTGGAAATTTTCAAAAATTAGAAATTTTACGAAGTCGAAATGAAAAAAAATCGGAATTGAATTTTTTTGAAAAGACGGCATTTTAAAAAAAATCAATATTTTTAAAGTAAGAATTTGGAGAAACTCATAAATTTAAAAAATGTCGATATTTTCATGAAAGTCGTAACAAAAAAGTCGGAATTTTAAAAATTAAACTTGAAATTTCCAAAAAGTCAATATTTTTCAAGTTAGAATTTCGAGAAACTCATAAATTTGAAAAATGTTCATATTTTCATGAAAGTTATAACAAAAAACTCGAAATTCTGAAAATTAAACTTGAAATTTTCAGAAAGTCAAAATGAAGAAAAGTCTAAATTGAAATCTGGGGAAAAAGTGGGTATTTTTAAAAAAAAGTCAATATTTTCAAGGTAAGAATTTGGAGAAACTCATAATTTTAAAAAATGTCGATATGGTCATGAAAGTCGTAACAAAAAACTCGAAATTTTGAAAATTAAACTTGAAATTTCCAAAAAGTCAATATTTTCCAAGTTAGAATTTCGAGAAACTCATAAATTTGAAAAATGTCCATATTTTTATGAAAGTTACAACAGAAAACTCGAAATTTTGAAAATTAAACTTGAAATTTTCAGAAAGTCGCAATGAAAAAAAGTCTAAATTAAAATTTGGGGAAAAAGTGGGCATTTTAAAAAAAAAGTCAATATTTTCAAGGTAAGAATTTGGAGAAACTCATAATTTAAAAAAATGTCAATAATGTCATGAAAGTCGTAACAAAAAAGTCGAAATTTTGAAAATTTAACTTGAAATTTCCAGAAAGTCAATATTTTCCAAGTTAGAATTTCGAGAAACTCATAAATTTGAAAAATGTTCATATTTTCATGAAAGTTATATCAAAAAATTCGAAATTTTAAAAATTAAGCTTGAAATTTTCAGAAAGTCGAAATGAAAAAAAAATCAAAATCGAAATCTTGGGAGAAAGTGGGCATTTAAAAAAGTCATTTTAAAAGAAAATAAATAATTTTAAAAAATGTCTCTATTTTTATGAGTCATAATAAAAAGGTCGAAATTCTGAAAATTAAAATTAAAATTTTCAAAAAGTCCAAAGTTGGAGAAAAAACATTTTAAAAGTACCTTGAAATAAAAAAAGTATAAAACCCTTAAAAAACTTCGATATTATTACAGAATCTGAAGTCAAAGGTTAAAAAAAGTTCGATTTAAAAAAAATCAAAATTTAAAAAAATCAAAACCTATTAAAATTTTCATCATTCAACCCTACAAAAATTTTCAAAAAGGTAGAATTTTTGAAAAAGTCGAAATTTACAAAAAATAAATATTTTATGAAAAAGGCGACATTATGTAAAAATAGACTTTTACAAAAAGTTAAAGTGTTGGAAAAAAAGGTAAATTTTAAATGTCAAACTTCCTACACCAGAATTTTCAATAATACAAATTATTAAAATCTCACAATTATCAGTCATCACATTTAAAAAAAATGTTTTTTTTTTAAATAGAAATATTCCAAGCCAGTATAATATAAAGGTTTTAAAAAAAAATGATGATCTCATATTCTCATTTTCAAAGGCAATTCAATTTGGAAGTTCAATAGTTAGTGATTATTTAATTAATAATTTATTAAACTTATTGTAAAAGACCTACTTTTGTGGACATTACATTTCGTTAATGATACGTTCAAAATATAATTCAAGAGGACATTAAAAGCATCTTTCGGAAATAACTCAAAGCCTCCTTAACTGCGCCTTCCCGCTATTTTTAATTATTTTCAACCCTGCCTAAAAAACGTCCCCTTATCTCCGCGAGTCTTATCGTTCCGTTCAATTATTTATAGTGGTTTTAATCAGACGGGAAATGAAAAATAAACTAGTTCGTTTAAGACAGCGCTCATTTTTTAAAAACCCGACTCCCGCGTCTAAAACAGCGAATTTTTCAGCTGTCGATCAAATACTATTAAATAATTTTTTTTGTTTGGTTTTTAGGATTTTTAATGTTCGCATAGAGTTGGTGGATAAAACAGGGTGGGATTTTATGAACCAAAATGTTGCATAAGTACAATTTAAGCTGGTCGACGAGATCCAATCGCGGCACTAACCGTAAAATAATCCAGCAGTAAAATAAAAAGTTACGTAGCGTCGACAGCATAAAATCAAACCGCAATATCGCAAAAGAAGTGTAAAACTCGGGAGTCTGAGGGTGGTTGTCGAATAGAACTCGGGACCCCGTCGAGTCTGAATGGGGCTAAACTTTGATATATATCGCTCAATATTTTTGCATGCATATCAAAAAGGGCCATAAACCAAGTGGCTTTATATCTTATTGTGCATATCAGTCTGTTTTTAATGCTTGTATCCAATACACGAAATAGCTCTATAGCTTTTTCTTATTTCTTAAATCTGAACGATTCCGGTAGTGGCTGTTTCTTTTTTCCGTCTACCCTCATCCTATTTAGTAAATTTGTTTTTGGATATATGAGATTTGGTTTGCATATATTATTCAGAAAATGTCAATGTTTGTCAGATATGTTTATATCCTAGTGGTATTTACAATTTTATTGATCGAGGGGTCATCCCACTATTAATTCTCCCTTTATATAATTAGAAAAAAAAATAGATAGTCATGTGGACTGCCTACAGAAGTGACAACTTATAACTAGAAAATAACAGTGATTTTTTTTATTTTCAAATTAATTGTAGTATCAAACATTAAAACTTGACAACTTGTAAATTAAAATTATCAATATTCGCTTGCTGTCCTCCAGCAAGATTCAAGTCCCGCTGCCCATCACGCAGTTTTCTAAGTCTAGTACTTGTCTTATTAAACATTAACTAACTAAAGTTACGAAAAATTTTTAAAGGGTCCCCCTTGATACAAAGCTTAAAAAATTTTGCATTTTTTGAAAATGAGTTTATGGCATTTTCATAGAGTATTCAAGACGTAGAATAGGAATCTGAAAACCAAATTGGGCTACGACCATCCGTTTACGAGATACAAGCCTCCAAAGTTTCGAAGTTTTCAAATTTTCATCAAATTTGCTAAAGTTGAAATTCAAAGGTCATAACTTGGGATTTAAAAGTACCTCATCATAGAGATTTTAATCAGTAGATTCCGAATCTGAAAACCAGGGCTTTGAACAGGAACCGAACCGAAAACCGAAAAAAAACCGTTATTTGTGTCGGAACGAAAACCGGAACCGAACCGAAAATAAAATATTGGTTTATTTCGGTTCAGTGCAGATTCAAAAGTCCACAGTTAACAAACTCTCCCCCCTTCAATGTCAATTTTACATTAATAGTCTCAAATTTCAACCCAATATTTTGCTTGACTATTATTATTGTGTTGTTCGCAAGTCTTTTTAAAATTTCGACTTTTTTTTATCAAAATTTCGAATTTGAACTTATTTTTATAAATAAATGTCGGCTTTACATTAAAAATGTTGGATTTTTCTAGAAATATTGATGTTTATTTTTAAATAGTCCGATGTTTATCACCAGCATTTAAATCAAAAATATGTAGACTTTTTGTAAAATAAATTTGGAACATTTTCCTCAATTTTAGTTTTTTTTCTAAAAATTCTAGGTTTACATTTTCAATTTTTCCTATTACTTCAATTGTTATAAAACATTGGTGCCTGATCCATAGTTTCCGAGTCACATTATGTTTGAAGTAACTTTTGATGTGACTCGCGTTGACTATGAAGGGTAAAGGTATCCTATTTTGTTTAATAAATTTATGCCTTCAAAATGAAGTCAAATACTCTGTAAAAAATCGAAATTTTAATTTTAAAATCGAAAAAAAAAAACGTAAAAAGTTTAGGGAAAAGTCAAAAATTCTAGAAATTATTCGAAATAAATTAATTAAAAAAATTAGGTTTCTAAACTTCAAGTTTAAGACTCGAAATTATCAAAAAAAATTTAAAAAGAAAATCTGTAAATTATGTAGGATTCTAAAAAGTATAATTTTCAACTTTCAATTAAAAATTTTATGTAAAACATTGAAAGGATAAACTCTTATAACAAAACTCTTCTCGAAATTTCAAATCTAAAATTTAAACACAAATTTTGAACATTTATTAGATTCGAAGTTTGGAAACCAAATACCGGTTTCGATCTTGTTACATCTCGTCAGTTTGGTATATCCAACTCGAATGCTAACAAATGTTCCGAAAAGTAAGTACTAAAACATTCACAGGCGTCAAGCGAGTGACTCTTAGTACTACCACCTATTGATCCATAGAGAAACTATGGCCATCACCAACAATGTTGTATGCAAAATTCAAGTTTGATGGAACGGACTGGTCCTTGGTTATCTTCAAAAATTGAAACACAGAACTTGTCCCCTGAAACCAAGAAAAATTAAAAAACACAACAAAGGTTGCTCTAACGCGTTTTGACAGCCAAGCTGTCATATTCAGAGAGAGTTAGAGAGTTAGAGCAACCTTTGTTGTGTTTTTTAATTTTTCTTGGTTTCAGGGGACAAGTTCTGTGTTTCAATTTTTGCAAACTTCAAATCTAATAAATGTTCAAACCTATTGGTCTGTGCATTATAGAATCCTTGTCTCCTGGGAACTCTCCTAGAGAGCAACCGCTTCGCTAGGTGGCAGTGTTTCAACTGTTGGTAGTTCAGCTACCTATGATTCCACTATACACGCCTGGAGGGCTGCATGAATTTGTAGTCTAGGTTGCATTCTTCTTGCATACAATATCAAGGTTTAACTTTTTTTATTTTAATCATAATATTTTGACTTTTAACAGGATTGTTCGAGTATTTTCTTTCAAAATTTTTAATGTAAGTCGAAATTTTGTAAATCAATACTCTTTTAATCTGGAATTTTTTGCGAAATTCTACAATTGCTAGTTTTTTTCTAAAAATTATACTTCAAATTCAATTTCCTAGCAATATTAACTCTGTTTTATATATTATTTTCTAAACATAACTTAAACTTAATATGTTTTAAGATTTCTAAATAGTTTAAACTTAATATTTTGTAATACATAATGATCATAAGTTTTATATTAAAAGATGTTTGTTGTGATTCATCCTTTTTTTGTTATGACTTCAATCATGATAATGTTTTTTTATTCTATTTATTCTTAACTTACAATTTTGCATTTTCCAAAAAAATTGACTTGCTACGGTCGAAATTCAAAAGTGATAATTTAGTATTTAAAAGTACTCTATCATAGAGCCTTTGATCAGTCGATTCCAAATCTGAAAACCAAATTGAACTGCGACTTTTGGTTTGGAAGATATGAGAGTTTAAAGTTACGAAAAAGTTACAAAATTTGAAAAATTATCCGCTTTTTAAAAATAAGTTTTAACCATTTTCATAGAATATTCGAGACGTAGAAGAGGAATCTGAAAACCAAATTGGGCTACGAGTATCCGTTTACGAGATACAAGCGTCCAAAGTTTCGAAATTTTTAAATTTTCATCAAATTTGCCAAGGTCAAAATTCAAGAGTCAAAACTTGGGATTTAAAAGTAGCTCATCGTAGAGATTTTGATTAGTAGCTTCCGAATCTCAAAACTAAATTGAGCTGCGACTTTTGGTTTGGAAGAAATGAGAGTTTAAAGTTACAAAAAATTTTCAAAAGCTCCCCCCTTGATACAAAGCTTGAAAAACTTTTTATTTTTTTAAAATGAGTTTGTGGCATTTTAATAGAGTATTCGAGACGTAAAATAGAAATCCAAAAACCAAATTGGGCTACGACTATCTCTTTACGAGATACAAGCCTCGAAAGTTTCGAAGTTTTCAAATTTTCATCAAATTTGCTAAGGTTGAAATTCAATTTATAGCTTAAAATTTAAAAGGACCATTTCATAGAGATTTCGATTAGTAGATTCCGAATCTGAAAACCAAATTGGGCTGCAACTTTTGGTTTGGAAGATATGAGAGTTAAAGTTACAAAAAATTTTCAAAGGGTCCCCTCTTGATACAAAACTTGAAAAATTTTCCGCTTTTCAAAAATGAGTTTAAAGCATTTTTATAGGGTATTCGAGACGTAGAAGAGGAATCTGAATACCAAATTGGGCTACGACTATGCGTTTTCGAGATACAAGCCTCCAAAGTTTCGAAATTTTCAAATTTTCATCAAATTTGCCAAGGTCAAAATTCAAAAGTCAAAACTTGGAATTTAATAGTAGCTTATCGTAGAGATTTTGATTATTAGATTTTGAATCTGAAAACCAAATTGAGCTGCGACTTTTGGTTTGGAAGATATGAGAGTTCAAAGTTACGAAAAATTTTCAAAGGCTCCCTCCTTGATACAAAACTTAAAAAATTTTTCATTTTTTAAAAATGAGTTTATGGCATTTTCATAGAGTATTTAAGACGTAGACTAGAAATCCAAAAACCAAATTGGGCTACGACTATCCCTTTACGAAATACAAGCCTCCAAAGTTTCGAAATTTTCAAATTTTTATCAAATTTGCTAAGATCGAAATTGAAAAGTTATAATTCAACATTTAAAATTACCTTATCATAGATATTTCGATCAGTAGATTCCGAATCTGAAAACCAAATTGAGCTGCGACTTATGGTTTGGAAGATATGAGAGTTTAAAATTACTAAAAATTTTCAAAATTGATGCAAAGCTTGAAAAGGTTTCAATTTTTCGAAAATAAGTTTATAGCATTTTCATAGTATTTGAGACGTAGAATAGGGATCTAAAACCCAAAATTGGTCTACGACTATCCCTTTGCGAGATACAAGTCTCCAAAATTTCGAAATTTTCAAATTTTCATCAAATTTGCTAAGAAAAATCGACAATTTCAAAATAAAACGAAAAATAAGATGTCATTTCCAAAAAAAGTCAAAATTTTGGAAGGGAATAAAAATTTTCAAATAAATTGAAATTTTGAGTCGAAATTTTCAAAATTCAAAATTTTAAGAGTGCAATCTTGAAAACAGTGAAAATTATAAAATATCGACATTATCAAAAGCCGAAACGTTTAAAAGGAAAATTTTCAAAACAAATCGAAATTGTTAACAACAAAAATCAGGAATTTACGAAACATGAAGACTTCGAGAAAAAAGAAAATCTTAAAGAAAGCGGAATTTTCAGGAGTCGACATTTTAAAAAAGTAAAATTTGTTAAAAAAATTTTATTTACTAAAAATATGATGTAATTTCCAGAAAAAGTCAAAATTTTGAAAGGGAATAAAAATTTTCAAATAAGTTGAAATTTTGAGAGTCGAAATTTTCATAATTCAAAATTTTAAGAGTGCCATCTTGAAAACAGTGAAAATTATAAAATATTGACATTATCAAAAGCCGAAACATTTAAAAGGGAAATTTTCAAAACAAATCGAAATTTTCAACAACAAAAATCAGGAATTTCCGAAATATCAAAACTTCGAAAAAAAAGAAAATCTTGAAGAAAGCGGAATTTTCAGGAGTCGACATTTTAAAAAAGTAAAATTTGTTAGAAAAATTTTATTTACTAAAAATATGATGTAATTTCCAGAAAAAGTCAAAATTTTGGTAGGGAATAAAAATTTTCAAATAAGTTGAAATTTTGAGAGTCGAAATTTTCATAATTCAAAATTTTAAGAGTGCCATCTTGAAAACAGTGGAAATGATAAAATATCGACTTTGTCAAAAGCCGAAACGTTTAAAGGGAAAATTTTCAAAACAAATCGAAATTTTCAACAACAAAAATCAGGAATTTCCGACATATAAAAACTTCGAAAAAAAAAGAAAATCTTGAAGAAAGCGGAATTTTTAGGAGTCGACATTTTAAAAAAGTAAAATTTGTTAAAAAAATTTTATTTACTAAAAATATGATGTAATTTCCAGAAAAAGTTAAAATTTTGAAACGGAATAAAAATTTTCAAATAAGTTGAAATTTTGGGAGTCGAAATTTTCAAAATTCAAAATTTTAGGAGTGCAATCTTGAAAACAGTGGAAATTAAAAAGTGTCGACATTGTCAAAAGCCGAAACGTTTAAAAGGAAAATTTTCAAAACAAATCGAAATTTTCAACAACAAAATTCAGGAATTTCCGACATATAAAAACTTCGAAAAAAAAAGAAAATCTTGAAGAAAGCGGAATTTTCAGGAGCCGACATTTTAAAAGTGTACAATTTGTTAAAAAAATTTTATTTACTAAAAATTTGATGTAATTTCCAGAAAAAGTCAAAATTTTGAAAGGAAATAAAAATTTTCAAATAAGTTGAAATTTGAGAGTCGAAATTTTCAAAATTCAAAATTTTAAGAGTGCAATCTTGAAAACAGTGAAAATTAAAAAATGTCGACATTGTCAAAAGCCGAAAGGTTTAAAAGGAACATTTTCAAAACAAATCGAAATTTTCAACAACAAAAATCAGGAATTTCCGAAATATCAAAACTTCGAAAAAAAAGAAAATCTTGAAGAAAGCGGAATTTTCAGGAGTCGACATTTTAAAAAAGTAAAATTTGTTAAAAAAATTTTATTTACTAAAAATTTGATGTAATTTCCAGAAAAAGTCAAAATTTTGAAAGGGAATAAAAATTTTCAAATAAGTTGAAATTTTGGGAGTCGAAATTTTCAAAATTCAAAATTTTAAGAGTGCAATCTTGAAAACAGTGGAAATTAAAAAGTGTCGACATTGTCAAAAGCCGAAACGTTTAAAAGGAAAATTTTCAAAACAAATCGAAATTTTCAACAACAAAAATCAGGAATTTCCGAAATATTAAAACTTCGAAAAAAAAGAATATCTTGTAGAAAGCTGAATTTTCAGGAGTCGACATTTTAAAAAAGTAAGATTGGTAAAAAAATTTTATTTACTAAAAATATGTCTAGTTGAAATATTTAAAAAAAATAAATTCTCAAAAGATTCAAAACAATAGTGGTTTCCAAAATGTCCAATTTTGAAAGAGGTTAAGTTTACGTAAAAAATTAAAATTTGAGAGAAGAAATGTTCGAAATTGGTCAAAATATTGGAAAAACTATCGACATTTTTAAAAATTTCAAAACTACGTTAGAAGTGTTTAAAAAGTCGAAATTAATAAAAACAGAATTTCCCTTTTAATATTTTTATAACCTTGGTTTGTAAAAAAAATAAAATTTTAAAAAGTAGACGTGTCGAAAATTTCAAATTTTTTCAAAATATAAACAAAATTTCAAAAATAAACAAAATTACAAAAAAGTCAAAGTATTTGAGAAAAATCGATATTGTAACAAATTGTAGTTATACAATTTGTATTGTGTGAGTTTACACTAGACACTTTATTCCGTACTTTCTCTCTGGCATAAAATATATTTTCTTTTTAACATAAATGTCAACTATCCTGAAAGAAGCTGTCTCGTTCCAGCTGTGTAGATAAGTCTCAGATAGCTTCTCTCAGGATACTTGACACTTATGTCAGAGAGAAATATAACAAATAAAATGTCTACTCTAAACGCATCCTTAGTGATTGTGTAAGGAATTCTCTAGAAACATTTGATAATGGGAAGGGGCAGCGAGAATGAATCATACGGCAGATAAGCGCCCTGGATGTTTCCGTAAGCAATAAGTCTTATCTGATAACGAAGGCTTCCACGGCCAGAGTCAGTACATAATATACTTCTTCCAGGATTGGACCGTGTCAAAGAACTACTAAAAGTGGACATTTCGCCAAGGTAGGGGACTTCTTCAGGAACAAAGAAAAGAAAAATATGAAAAGAGGAATATGAGGGAATATGCAAAAATGAAAGAATGAAAAGGCCAATTTCGAAACATCAGAGCACGGTAACTCAGTATGTCCACCATACCAGAGGCGAAACTCTTCTGAATTGAAAATTGGTACAAAGGATAAGAAAGTTTAGACAGAAGAGCACGATAACTCAGTATGTCCACCATAGCAGAGGCGAAATTCTTCTGAAGAGTTCTGAAAATTGGTACAAAGGATAAGAAAGTTTAGACAGAAGAGCACGGTAACTCAGTATGTCCACCATACCAGAGGCGAAACACTTCTGAAGAGTTTCGCCTCTGGTATGGTGGACATACTCAATTACCTTGCTCTTCTGTCTAAACTTTCTTATCCTTTGTACCAATTTTCAATTCAAAAGAGTTTCGCCCCTGGTATGGTGGATATACTGAGTTACCGTGCTCTTCTGTCTAAAATTTCTAATCCTTTGTACCAATTTTCAGAACTCTTCAGAAGAATTTCGTCTCTGTTATGGTGGACATACTGAGTTACCGTGCTCTTCTGTCTGAACTTTCTCTGATGTTTTGAAATTGGCCTTTTCATTCTTTCATTTTTGCATATTCCCTCATATCCCTCTTTTCATTTTTTTCTTTTCTTTGTTCCTGAAGAAGCCCCCTACGATGGTGGGCGAAACGTCCACTTTTAGTAGTTCTTTGACACGGTCCAATCCCGGAAAAAGTATATCCAATAAGTCTTATCTATACAAAGTTCAGTTCTAGAAATCGGAACGGTACCTATAAGTACGCCGTCGTCTTTCCCTGAGTCAGTTAGTCAGTTGGTTAGTTAGTTAGCCAGATAGTCTGACAGTTAAATGAATTATAGTGTTCCGAAATAAGTTTGAAATAACGTGGTTACAATTCACGAAGTTTTAATTTTCCAACCGATAACGCGCAACAATATTATCAAGAAAGATTAAATTTTCCAAACAAAATCGAAATTTTGAAAGAATCGAATCTTTGAAAAAGAAACAATTTTCAAAAATGTTAAAATAAAAAATTGAAATTTTTCGAAAATAGTCGAAACTTTTTAACAAATCACCGCACTCTTATTATTTTGAACTTTCGGTAATTTAAACTTCTTTGGTTCCTTGGATTTCAAATTATTGAAAGTCGATTGTATTAAAACGATATTTCAGGATCCTTAGAGGTAGTTCTTTCGAATGATACTTGATTTGAAATCTTGATTTTTTGGAACCAAATTAACTCTCCATTTTATTGTAAAATATTTTTTTTTTCAAATGGTTGGCTGGCGGTAATTACGGGGGTCATCGAGAACCAACTTTGCATAAAATTTGAAATTCCTACGTTACATAGTTTTCGAGAAAAACCTCTTTGTGACAGACGGACACGAGAGTGAAATTATAAGAATTTCGTTCTTGTTTTTAAGGTACGGAACCCTAAAAAATAATTGTTTTTAAAAAAAAATTAAACATTTGAAGAAAGCCAGAATTTAAAAAATTGGGAATTTTGAAAAAAGCAAAAAATTTTAAATTTAAAAGGGCTGGATTCTTTAAAAAAGTCTAAACACAAGTTTCAAGAAAATGTTAAAATTGTATAAAATAATCACTGTGTTCTCAAAAAGTGAAAATTTTGAAAAATTACAGATTTTAATACTCCAGAAAGGGCACGAAATCAAACTTTCGGTAATTTGAACTTTATTTTGGTTCTTTAATTTTCAAATTACTGAGAGTCGACTGCACTTCGATACAGTTAAAACTAATATGAAAATAATTGAAAATTATTCTTTAATTAACCAGTCAAAACCGGTAAAACAAAAATGTTAAACAATAAATGAACGTAAAATCCTATAAAAATAATCAACCGATTTCACACGAACTAAAATATGAATATTAATGCGACGCATCCACAAAATTAATGTTCAAAGCTCAAACAGCCGCCTTATCTAATTTTAAACGCATTTTCAATTGCTAGGTAAACTGCAACAGCATAAGACTACCTCTCAGTTGATATTTCGCTGGGAACAAACATAATCAGTAGATTCCGAATCTGAAAATCAAATTGAGCTGCTACTTTTGGTTTGGAAGTTATGAGAGTTTAAAATTACGAAAAATTTTCAAAGGGTCCCCTCTTGATACAAAACTTGAAAAATTTTCCATCATCCGAAAATAAGTTTATGGCATTTTCATAATGTATTGGAGAAGTAGAATAGGAAACTGAAATCAAATTGGTCTACGACTATCCGTTTACGAGATACAAGCCTCCAAATCTTCGAAATTTTCAAATTAATTACTATTAACATTACAGCACTCGCCTAAAGAAGTTTTCTGTTCAAAATTAGTATTCCTAAGATTATCTTCTTTACAAAAAATTAGCTTCCACTTATGCACCGTGAACTGATTTAATTAGTATAACGAAAGCATTTTTTATTAAACAATATATTTCGACCCTAATTCCATTAGTTAAATTCCCTACGAATGTTTTTACTCTAATCTTCCCTACTTACATACCAAATGTATAATACGTCCGGCTCGTAATATGTTAATACTGATGGATAATATATTTTTTGCCTAAGCTTGCACATGATATGATAATAGGATTAATATGTACTGAGAACGTAATGTCATATTACCGTAATCCTTGCAAACGTATAGTAAAACATAAGACAAAGGGTCGAAAAACATCGGCGTCTCCAAAATAAAACCTTCAACATAAAGGACTTCAACGTCCATTGCGGTCAATTTACTCGTTTCATTAATTAACCGAATTTGGCGAATTACACTCTGACAAGGTGGAATATTAATGGGATTATTTTGGACCGCCTAATGATCGAATATATAAACTTTCAAACACAAAATTATCTTAAATGCGAATCGTAAGAATGAACCGCCACAATATGCCCCCAAAATTTGCCCTGGGGTCCTAGAATTTTAACAGAAAATTTGTTCCCATCAAAATATTAACTGAGAGGTAGTCTTACTCTGTTACAGTTTACCTAGCGATTGAAAATGTTTTTAAAATTAGTTAATGAGGCTGTTTGAGCTTTGAACATTAATTTTGTGGATGCGTCGGATTATTATTCATATTTTAGTTTGTGTCAGATCGTTTGATTATTTTTATAAGATTTTACGTTTATTTATTGTTTAACATTTTTGTTTTACTGGTTTTGACTGGGTAATTAAAGAATTATTTTCAATTATTTTTATATTAGTTTCAACTGCATCGAAATGCAGTCGACTCTCAGTTAATTGAAAATTAAGGAACCAAATAAAAAGTTCAAATTATCGAAAGTTTGGTTTCGTGTTCTTTCTGAAGTATTAAAATCTGTAATTTTTCAAAATGTTAAGTTTTTGTGAACACATCGATTTTTTTATACAATTTTAACATTTTCTTGAAACTTGTGTTAAGACTTTTTTGAGGAATCCAGCCCTTTTTGGAAATTACAATTTTTCTACAAGATTTATAATTGTAATTTAATTTAATTTAATTTAATAATTTTTATTTTAAAATTTTTTGCTTTTTTCAAAATTTCCAATTTTATTAATTCTGGCTTTCTTCAAATGTTTAATTTTTTTTGAAAAACAATTATTTTTTCGGGTTCCGTACCTTAAAAAGAAAAACGGAATCCTTATAATTTCACTCTCGTATCCGTTCGTCCGTCTGTCACAAAGAGGTTTTCCTCGAAAACTAGGTAACGTAGGAATTTGAAATTTTATGCAAAAGTGGTTCTTGATGACCCCCGTAATTACCGCCAGCCAACCATTTAAAAAATAGAATATTTTACAATAAAATGGGGAGTTAATTTGGTTCCAAAAAATCAAGATTTCAAATCAAGTATCATTTGAAAGAGCTACCTCTAAGGATCCTAAAATATTTTTTTATTACAATCGACTCTCAATAATTTGAAATCCAAGGAACCAAAGAAAAAGTTGAAATAACCGAAAGTTCACAATAATAAGAGAGGCGATTTTCGATTTGTTAAAAACTTTCGACTATTTTCGAAAAATTTCAATATTTTATTTTAACTATTTTGAAAATTGTTTCTTTTTCAAAGATTCGATTTTTTCAAAATTTCGATTTATTTTGGAAAATTTGATCCTTCTTGACAATATTGTTGCGCGTTATCGGTTGGAAAATTAAAACTTCGTGAATTGTAACCACGTTATTTCAAACTTATTTCGGAACACTATAATTCTTTTAACTGTCAGACTATCTGACTAACTAATTAACCAACTGACTAACTGACTCAGGGAAAGACGACGGCGTACTTATAGGTACCGTTCCGATTTCTAGAACGGAACTTTGTACAGATAAGACTTATTGTTTACGGAAACATCCAGGGCTCTTATCTGCCGTATGATTCGTTTTCGCTGCCCCTTTTCCATTATCACATGTTTCTAAGAGAATTCCTTACACAATCACTAAGGATGCGTTTAGACTACGACACTTTATTTGTTATATTTTTCTCTGACGTAAGTGCCAAGTATCCTGAGAGAAGCTATCCGAGACTTATCTACACAGCTGGAACGAGATAGCTTCTCTCAGAATAGTTGACATTTCGTACCTTAAAAGGAAAAAACGGAACCCTTATAATCTCATTTTTGTGTTCGTCCGTCCATTTATCACAAAGAGGTTTTCCTTGAAAAATATTTAACGTAGGAATTTGAAATTTTATACAGAGTTGGTTCTCGATGACCCCCGCAAATACCGCCAGCCAACGATTATAAAAAGAAAATATTTTACAATAAAATGGGAAGTTCATTTGGTCCCAAAAAAATCAAGATATGTCCGCCATACCAGAGGCGAAACTCTTCTGAACAGACAGAAGAGTTTCGCCTCTGGTCTAAACTTTCTTATCCTTTGTACCAATTTTCAATTCAGAAGAGTTTCGCCTTTGGTATGGTGGACATACTGAGTTACCGTGCTCTGATGTTTTGAAATTGGTCTTTTCATTTTTTCATTTTTGCATATTCCCTCATATTCCTCTCTTCATTTATTTTTCTTTTCTTTGTTCCTGAAGAAGCCCTCTACGATGGTGGGCGAAACGTCGAACACTTTTAGTAGTTCCTTTGACACGGTCCAATCCCGGAAGAAGTATATCCTGTACTGACTCTGGCCGTGGAAGCCTTCGTTATCATATTTTGAAATTACCATTATTTTTTTATTAAAATTTCGATTTTCTCGAAATTGTAATTTTTTTTGAAGGTTTCGATTTTTAATGAAAATTGCGACTTTTATTGAAAATGTCCATTTTTTAAAATTTCGAGTTTTACTTCAAAATTTTGATCTTATTGTAAAATACGCTTATTTTAGTTCTGTATGTTTTAACCGTTTTGATTTTATTAAACTTATTTACCATTTTTTATATTATTTAAAATTTTTAACTCTAAAATAAATTGACTATTTTCGAAAAATTTCCAATTTTTTAGTCCTCTTTAAAAATTGGCACTTTTCCCCAAGTCTCGACTCTTTCAAAATTTTGAGTGTTTTGGAATATTTTACTTATTTGAACATTTTCGATATTTTTCCAAATTTTGAATTTTTGTAAATTCTTTTTCTTTTCGAAAAATTTTGTCTAATTTTTGAAAAATTTGAGTTTTTGAACATTTCCACTTTATAAGATTTTAACTCTTTGACTTTAAAGCTTTGATTTATAACAATATTGATTTTTTTTTGGAAAATCCCGTTTTTTTTTAATCTCGACTTTATACATAATAATAAACATAATAATAATATTGATATTTCATCGTCGTTCGAATTTTTTTAAAATTTCGATGTTTTTCATAATTTCAATCAAATCGAATATTTCGCCTCTCAAATTTAAATTTTTTTGCAAACATAACTTTTTTAAAAATTCAACATTTTAAAAACTTCTTTTTGTGGTAGTCTGAATCTTTGTAATTATATGTAATTCTTTTACAACATTCTGCCCTTGGGATTTTAATTTTTTGTGAATTAATTTTTGTTCTTAAATTTTACTTTTTGAAAATTTCGTCTCTCGAAAATTCCAATTTATTTCTACCCTTAAAAATATCGACTTTTTCAAGCTTTACATTTTTTTTTCGAAATTTTAACTTTTTTAGAAATTTCCCAGTTCTTGTTGTTGAAAATTTCGAATATTTGGAAAATATTTGCTTTTAAATATTGCGGCTTTTACAAATTACATAATTTTTGCTTTTCCAAGATTTTGATTTTTTCTCAAACTTTTGACTTATATTCTGAAAATTTAGGCTTTCAAAATTTCAAGTTATCTACATTAAAAGACTCCTAGCAGACTACCTAAGAGATAGCATGACAGCTGGACATCTGCGTCACAAGGCTCACGAGGCTCTATCGCAGAAAACATAAGACCACATCTTAACAAAAGAGGAAGAAGAAGAGGAAGAAAAAGGAGAAGAAGTAGAAGAGGAAGGAGAAGGAGAAGGAGAAGGAGAAGGAGGAGAAGGAAGGAGAAGGAGAAGGAGAAGGAGAAGGAGAAGGAGAAGGAGGAGGAGAAGGAGAAGGAGAAGGAGAAGGAGAAGGAGAAGGAGAAGGAGAAGGAGAAGGAGAAGGAGAAGGAGAAGGAGAAGGAGAAGGAGAAGGAGAAGGAGAAGGAGAAGGAGAAGGAGAAGGAAAAGGAAAAGGAAAAGGAAAAGGAAAAGGAAAAGGAAAAGGAAAAGGAAAAGGAGAAGGAGAGAAGGAGAAGGAGAAGAAGAAGAAAAAGAAGAAGCATGACAGCTGGACATCTGAGTCACAAGGCTCACGAGGCTCTATCGTAGAAAACATAAGACCACGTCTTAACAAAAGAGGAAGAAGAAGAAGAAGAAAAAGGAGAAGAAGGAGAAGGAGAAGAGGAAGGAGAAGGAGAAGGAGAAGGAGGAGGAGAAGGAGAAGAAGAAGAAGAAGGAGAAGGAGAAGGAGAAGGAGAAGGAGAAGGAGAAGGAGAAGGAGAAGGAGAAGGAGAAGGAGAAGGAGAAGGAGAAGGAGAAGGAGAAGGAGAAGGAGAAGGAGAAGGAGAAGGAGAAGGAGAAGGAGAAGGAGAAGGAGAAGGAGAAGGAGAAGGAGAAGGAGAAGGAGAAGGAGAAGGAGAAGGAGAAGGAGAAGGAGAAGGAGAAGGAGAAGGAGAAGGAGAAGGAGATGGAGAAGAAGAAGAAGAAGAAAAAGAAGAAGAAGAAGATGAAGATGACGACGACGACGACGACGAAGAAGAAGAAGAAGGAGAAGGAGGAGGAGGAGGAGAAGGAGAAGGAGAAGGGAAAGGAGAAGAAGAAGAAGAAGAAGAAGAAGAAGAAGAAGAAGAAGAAGAAGAAGAAGAAGAAGAAGAAGAAGAAGAAGAAGAAGAAGAAGAAGAAGAAGAAGAAGAAGATGAAGATGAAGATGAAGACGACGACGACGACGAAGAAGAAGAAGAAAACGACGACGACGAAGAAGAAGAAGAAAACGACGACGACGAAGAAGAAGAAGAAGAAAGAGAAGAAGAAAAAGAAGAAAATTTTAGGTTATTCGAAAAATTCTATTTATTTCTAAAATTTAGACATTTTTTTGGATATTATATTCTTTTTTTTTAATTGTACTTATTTTGAAAATTTTTATTAGTGACAGTATTGACTTTTTTCAAAATATTAACCTTTTGAAAAATTCTTTTTTTTCAATATTTTCTGTATTCGTTGAAATTTTGTCTTTACAAATTACGAAATTTACTGAAATGTAAATTTTGACTTTTTGAAAAGTTTTACTTTTTTAAAAATTTCTTTTCTAAAAATTTATTTTTGTTTTAAAAATTTTGATTTTTTAAAATTTAACAATTTTGCTTTTAAATAATTTGGCTTTTACAAATGCCAACATTTCGTAATTTTTACTTTTCTCAAGATTTGGATTTTCTCTCAAAATTCTCATTTATTTTGAAAGTTTCGACATTGATTTTTAAAATTTAGAGTTTTTCTAGAAATTATATCCTTTTTTTAATTTCAATTTTTTAATGATTTTAATGATAACCTTTTAAATTTGTGAAATTTTCATTAATGACAATTTTGATGTTTTTCAAAATATCACTTTTTGAAAAATTCGTCTTTTTTCAAAATTTCGTGTATTTCTTGAAATTTAGCCTTTACAATTTTGCTAAATTACGAAATTTACAAAAATGAAAAGTTTGAAAAATTTTATTTTATTTAAAAACTTCTTTTCTAAAAATTTGATTTAGTTTTGAAAATTTTGATTTTGTTTTAAGTTTTAAAGTTTTTTTAAATTTCTAGTTTTTTTTATAAATATTGATGGCTTTTAAGGGGTACTTTTTTTTGGAAATTTCAACATTGTTTCAAAATTTTGATTTTTACAGTTTGATTTTTTTGTATTTCGACATTTTTTTTACAATTCAATCTTTGTCTCAATATTTCGACTGATTTTGATTTCGACTATTGAAAATTTGGACCTTTTTTAAAAGTTGGATCACTTGGAAAATTTCGCTTTCTTCAGGCTTTTTGACATCTTTTAAAATTGATCTTTTTAACATTTTAACTTTTTTCGAAATTTTAACTTTTTCTTTTTGACATTTTTTAAAATTGATCTTTTTAACATTTTAAGTTTTTTCGAAATTTTAACTGTTTCTTAAAAGTTCGATCCTTTCCAAGCTTTGTAGTTAGAGGTTCAAATTTTCAACATTCAATCTCAAAACTTGGAAAATGATCGATTTAAAAAATTAAAATTAAATTAGACTTTTTCAAAATTTGAACATTTTTTGAAAATCTGAACATTTTTGAAAATTACAATTGTTTTGAAAAAATTCGATGTTTTAAAAATTTTGAGTTTTTGTCGAGACTTCGATTTTTCTCGAAATGTTGACTTGTGAAAATTTCACTCCTTTTTGAAAAATTCGAATTTCTTTAGAAAATATTAATTTTTTTTTGAAACTTGATTTCTATAAAGCTTTTATTTATTATTTCATCATTGATTAATGTTTAGTTAGATTTTCTGCCTTTTCCATAAAACTTCTAGGAAATGTTTCATTAGATAAGAAGTGTGCGAATTTTGGCATCTTCCCTTCTCGAATTTCTGTTTCAAACACTAATATAATAATAATAATAATAATAATAATAATAATAATAATAATAATAATAATAATAATAATAATAATAATAATAATAATAATAATAATAATAATAATAATAATAATAATAAATAACCACAAGAGAGTGGGCAAAATATTCAAATGAACAAGAATTTGACTAAAATTCGAGTCTTATCAATGCCTTAACATTGCATCTTCCGAGTCGGGGATAACGTGATAAACATATGTTGACATACAAAGTCGTAAGCCATTTGATACCATCAATAGCTTCATGGTAGAGGTGTTATGGCTTTATTTGTCCCACTTAAAATATCGAATATATATTTTTTTATTTTTTGACTATATACTAAGTTGTTCGGATACCTGGTTAGAATTAATGATATAACTGAGGCACCTTGTAGTCTAGTCAACTAAAAATAGTTAACAATACACTTGTAACGAATTCCAGTTCGCCTTCTTCAAAAAATATATTTGAAACGTCAGTCGATTCATAATAGCATCTATAAATTTACAAAAATCTTGATTAAATATGTCTTACGGTCATTTTACAATTGCCCTTTGGTAGTAAAGTCGCCTTAACTCGACTTAAAAACCGATTTTTAAATTCTCGTTAACTACCACCCAAAGTTTTTTGCGCCACGTCTTTCAGGACGAGAATTTTATTGGGTTATAAGTTGGCTGTTGTTTTTTGATTTACGGCAAACTTTGTACAGGTAAGGATAAAACGCGAGAAAATTCCCCTAAATTGCAAAAGTTTGCCAATATATTTCGGTGCATTGAATTCGGGAGAAGCTATCTTTTTCGATTTCTGAATAATTAGGACTTTAAATCATTTTTTAAAATGCTTTTATATTAGATTGCCGGCAGGTTATTATGAAGGACGGACGCGTCGGAGTCCTGTGACGAGGAACCGAGAGATGTTGTATGTTTAGTTGCCTACGTTTAGGGGCAAAAAGCTCCTTGCAGCAACTCGCTTTAACTTCATAAAAACTGAATTTTCTTTTAATTTCTCTTGTATGTTAAGAAGATCTGATCGAAGGAAGTTATATTCGCAAATAGCAATATTTAAAATTAATATAAAATCTTTTATTTTTTGGTGAAACGGACTGGTCCTTGGTTATCTTCAAAACTATATATTCCTATAACAAACTAGAGATTTCGATAAATTAATATTTTAAAGAAGTTTTCAAATTTGTTATTTTTAAGTAATCGGAAACCATAATTTTGGTGGAACAGATTGGTTCTTGGTTATCTTTAAAAAGTGAAATACAAATCTTGTCCCCTAAAACCAAGAAAGATTAAAAGCACAACAAAGGTTGCTCTAAGGCATTTTGACAGCCAAGCTATCATCTTGAGAGAGATACACTCTGAGAGGCTATCATCTTCAGAGAGATACACTCTGAGAGATGATACTCAGAACTCTCTGAAGATGATAGCTTGGCTGTCGAAACGCGTTAGAGTTTTTTAATCTTTCTTAGCTTCAGGGGACAAGATTTGTATTTCAATATAAAACCTACTGACGTTCATTGACCACTCAACGCTACTGAAAAGCGAAGGCAGGTCCTATCATATCAAATATTTATAGAAACAACGTGGATATTTTAATATTTTTCATGGTATATTTATTTCAATGAACACTTATTTAGAGAAGTTGACAAATTTCGGTAAACTTGTGGTTTCGCGTACCTTTATGCGTAACCATCACGCGTTACCAACATCCCCTAATGTTGAGGGTACATTCTACTGATAACATTGAACGATATTGAAGTGTATTTCATCATCAATAAATATTAGGTTCGTTTTTCAAATATTTCCAATATTCTGACGTGTTTAGTAGTGTGGGCTCGAACTGAAACTAGTTTTAAGTTTTCGTTTCTGCCGGCAGTCTCCAGGAATGCCTATTTTTTTTGTTAATAAAATTAAATAGTGACCTGGTTTTTTTAACTGTATCGAAATGTCTGACGAGTTTGCAGTAATTTAACCCAAGCGAAAAATCAGAGTTCCTATGGTTGCATGGAAATAAATAAAATTCTTACAATAGCTTTCCTATCGAATGGTTATGTACCATTTCCACTCGTGGTGTTATATGTCGAACTGTAAGACTATCTTAGATTTCCGAAGGCGTATCAGTATCGTGACCGTGACAACATATTATTTCCTTCGATTGAATTTGAGTAATCACCGAGACACCATATAAGATTCCTAGTACAATAAAATAACGAAGCGTATCATAAAAATTGGATTAAAAGTAGTAGGATATAAACTGAAAAGTTTATTTTCAAAATTTCTACGAACTGTGTCTTGAAGATGAAATTTTAGAATAAAAAAAATGTTCTTTATGGAAATATTGTTGCGCGTTATCGGTTCGAATGGTCAACACTTGGTGAATTGTAACCACTTTATTTCTAAACTTGAACTCAGAACACTACAATTCATTAACACTGTCTAATTAACCAACTTATTCATTGAATTATAACTAACTGAGGAAAAAGCGAACCGCCTTATATAGGTCCCGCTTCGGGTTCTAGAAGGAACAAGCAGATAGGACTTATCGTTTGTCGAAATTTCTGGAACGCTTACCTGCCTTTAGATTCATTATCGCGGCCGCTTATCCTTATTAAATTTTCTAGAAAATTTCTAACTAAATTTTATAATTACATTCTGTTACAATATTAATTTCGTCGTAAAACATCGATTTTTCTCAAAAATTTGTCTATTCTTTAAGAAGGTTATTTTTCGAAAATTTAGTTTTTCAACGAATTTCGCAATTTCCAATGTTTCCTGTTAATTTTTTTTCTTAAAATTTAGACTTTTCTGCAATAAAAGTTGCTTTCGACGACATTATTAAATTCAGGTGTAATTGCAAGGAAGAGTATCATGTTTTTTTTGATTTTATGTTCATTGAAGTTGAATCCAACTGCTTAAGCGTTATTCCTTGGCTGAAATAATTAGAGTTATTTCATATCTAGGGTTAATGGGGTTAGTTAATACATATCGAGAAAATTTCGATGCTTCATTCCGCACGTTAGGGAAATATCTTGAAGTAATATCAACATAGCAGCTTTACCCGTTACAAATCTTTTAATTTTGTAGATGCATAGGTACCACTATTAGTAGCATCTGGCACACTATTAGCAGCATCTGGCACAATATTAGTAGCATCTGGTAGAAAGTATTTACTTCGAGTTTTTCCAAGTTGTAATTTTAATCCCCAATTTTCGTTTTCATGTGAAAAATTTTTGAAGTTTTGACTTTTCTCTTGGAAATGTGAAATTGCGTATCCATAAATATTTTAATTTTTTCTAGTAAAAATAGATTAAAAGAAGGATTCCGCTTTATATTTGATTTCCCCTTGTAAAATGATGTGTTTCATGGTGAAACAAAAAAATAAAGGCGGCGTCTTTAAAGCTACCTTAGATAAACTAATGTAAAAATCAGTAACTGAATCACATCTTCACATAAGAAAATGTGAGTTATCAGATTTTTCATTGATTTGTCTACATGCAGGAACGTACTCGACTCACATTATTGTGATTCGGGGCGAGTTTATACCAGCGAGATTTATGTGAAACGCGGCATTCGACAAGGTCTTAAAGATTTTAAAGCAATATACGGCCATATTTTGTATTCAGTGCGAATCACAATGACAGCCTCGTAATTTATTTCAGATTTCAAATACATCCGAATGGCATCATTCTGATTTATGCGATTTCGCAATACACAAAACTCCAAACCGCTGCAAGGCAATAATCTTACATATCTGCGGATTTGCGGCGAACGGCAATAGCGTCGTAAACATGATGAAGCTTGCAAAATCATGTGAACTGTTTAAAAATAAAAATTGGGTTTACTTTGACGCTGCTAGGGAAGACTCACTTTGATAATTTTGGTGGAAAAGGACTGGCTCCTTGATTATCTTCAAAAATTGAAATACAAATCTGGTGCCCCTGAAATCAAGAAAGATTAAAAAACACAACAAGGGTTGCTCTAACGCCAAGCTATCATCTTCACAGAGATACTGAAGATGATAACTTGGCTATCGAAACTCGTTAGAACAATCTTTGTTGTGTTTTTTAATCTTTCTTGCTTTCAGGAGACAAGATTTGTATTTCAAGTTTTTGAATAGGTTTGCATTCTAATTTGTACAAATTTGCTATCAGTTTGAACAAATCAGCTTTCCCATTTTGGCACAAATTTCTAGAATCTTTTTTTGGTCGAATGGACTGGTCCTTGGATTATCTTCAAAAATTGAAATACAAATCTTGTCCCCTAAAAGCAAGGAAGATTAAAAACACAACAAAGGTTGCTTAACCACGTTTCGATAGCCAAGCTGTCATCTTAGAGAGATACTGAAGATAATAGGTTGACTATCGAAACACGTTAGAACAACCTTTGTTGTGTTTTTTAATCTTTCTTGGTTTCAGGGGACAAGATTTGTATTTTAATATTTTTGAATCGGTTTGCTTCTAATTTGTACAAATTTGCTATCAGTTTGAGCAAATCAGCTTTCCAATTTTTGACAAATTTCTAGAATGTTTTCTTTGTAGAAGGGACTGATCCTTGGTTATCTTCAAAAATTGAAATACAAATTTTGTCCCCTGAAACCAAGAAAGATTAAAAAACCCAACAAAGGTTGCTCTAACGAGTTTCGATAGCCAAGCTATCATCTTCAGAGAAATATCTCTCTCTCTGTTTATTAATTCTTTTTGGTTTCAGGGGACAAGATATGAATTTCAATTTTCGAAAGCCATCATCTTCAGAGAGATACTAACTACAATTAATATATCTCTAGAATGTGCCTACCCAAATTCAAAAGTTTTTCATAAAATTTGGTTTATTTCTCTTACAATCAAGTGTATAGATTTCAAAAATTTCCTATTAAAATTCGTAACACATTTCATTTTGCTGTGCTTTTGTCAAAATTTTCAATTTCATAATTTTTAAACTCAAATATCCCAGAATTTTCCTATGAATGAGATTGAGATTAAAATCGAAATTCTGAGTAAAATAAAACATAAATTTCGAGTAAAAAATTGGGCACTTCCAAAGAAGCTTAATTTATGCAAAAAACTCTTTTCTCTTTTTCGTGAAATTTTCAAAACTTTTCTTCAAATTTTCGAAGAAAAATTGCACAATTTATGGATTTTCGTCCAAACCTGATTTCAAATAGTTTTCAAAATCTATCTTTAAATTTTACTTTTTTCTTATCCGATAAATTTTTGGTTACAAATTCAAAATTTTGTTTTTTTTTTTTGAAATTTTGACATTATTTTCGATATTTCATCTTTATCCAAAGTTGATTTTTATCTCGGGTGTAACAGGATCATGGTTCACCCCCTATTTTTTCTTTATTTATAAAGATAAAATTTTCAAAGTTGCTGCACTTGATGTATTTCTAAAATATCAAATTTTGACATAAAATTGACATTCCTACTGCTGTCACTTTCACTAAAACTGATACCAGCTTTTGATTTTTAAATAGAACTGCCTGTATATTAGTACATTTTTAGAATCTGCTCAATTTACTGGATACAATACACATAAAATGAGTAATTTTTAAAGATCGAACATTCTTTTGGCCCTCTTTATTTTTCAGTCTAGAAGGTCACGACCCATTCTAATTAACGCCAACTGATTAGAGTAGCGCTGCAAAAATATTAAATTAGAAAAGCTAAGGAAGTGTATTTTTTCTAAATTTGTTTTCCACAGCTGTCTTATGTTCTTATTGAATTTTTTAAAAATGTTTTAAATAAATTGAAACCGAATATTTTGAGTTCCTTTGGCTGCAACTTCAGTTTTAGAGACTTCACAGCAAAAATGAAAAAATGGTTAGATTCGCCATTAATTATACTTTTTGGTGGTACCACAGTACCAAGAAAATGAAGTTACGACATAAAAACCATTTTTGTTAACTTTATTACATGATAAAAGAATGAAATACTTCTTTTTCACGTGATTTGATTTTTCTAGCGTTAATGTCGTCCCTAAGAATTAATTAAAATGATTCTTCTACGACGAAAAATAAAATGAAACCAAAAAAATGTTCGATTCTTTAAAATTCACTTTTCTTAGCTGCATTGTATTTAGATAATTGTGCAAATTCCAAAAATGTAATAATATACAGGGTGTTCTATTTAAAAATCAAAAGCTGGTATCAGTTTTAGCGAAAGTGACAGCAGTAGGAATGTCATTTTTATGTCAAAATTTGACATTTTATAAGTACATCACGGGTAGTAAGTTTGAAATTTTTATTTCTATAAATAAATTAAAAAAGAGGGGTGTACCATGATCCTGTTAGACCCGATATATTCTGAAATGTTTTATAACATATTACGATTATTCGTAATCTTAAAATTTAAAAAATATTGTCCAAATGTTCGAGTTTAAATTCAAAAAACCACTTTGTTTATTTACACGTTTTGTATTTTTCGCCTTTTGATCCTTTTGATTATTTTTAAAATTGCAAATTACTTAATCCTAAGTTTTGAGCACTTTACCTTACCTATGTTAACAAAGTTACGTGACGTTTAAAAAAAAGAAGAAAAAAATGGAGAAAAAATAGAAAAAAAAAGGATAAAAAGAAAAAATTAGGAAAGAAAAAAACGTCACCTAATTACAAATTTCTTCAGAACTTAGACATTTTCAACATTTCAGCTTTCGAAAGTTTAGTTTTTTAAAAATGTTGAAGTTGCTATAATTTTAATCTTAAAATTTCAGCATATTTTCCAAAAATTCAACTACAAGATCACAAGGTTTTTTCAAAAATCACATTTTTGAAATTTTTGACTCATCTTTTCCAAAAATTCAAGTTCAAGTTCGAAACTTTTTTCGCAAAGTTTCGGAATGGATTGATTTTTTTTTGAAAATGTCAGCATTTTTCTAGTCTTTTGATTTTTTTTTCAAAATTTCAGTTTTGAAAATTTTGATATTTTTTAATTTAGATTTTCTTTTGAATATTTTAAAGTTTTTTTACAATCTCCTCTTTGTTCTTAAAATAGAGACTTCCAAATGTCCACTTTTTTAAAATTGTGGCTTTCAAAATTGCTTTTTTTTGGTGCAACGGACTGATCCTTGGTTATCTTCAAAAATTGAAATACAAATCTTGTCCCCTGAGACCAAGAAAGATTAAAAAACACAACAAAGGTTGCTCTAACGCATTTCGATTGCCAAGCTGTCATCTTCACAGAGATACTATTTCTCTCGATAGCCAAGCTATCATCTTTAGAGAGATACAAGATTTGTATTTCGATTTTTAAAAATTGCGACTTTCAAAATTTTGGATTTTTAAAATTTTGACTTCCATTTTCAATGTTTTTTCTTAATTTGGACACTATAATGCACAGACCAATAGGTTTGAACATTTATTAGATTCGAAGTTTGGAAACCAAATACCGGTTTCGATCTTGTTAGATCTCGTCAGTTTGGTATATCCAACTCGAATGCTAATAAATGTTCCGACAAGTAAGTACTAAAACATTCACAGGCGTCGAGCGAGTGACTTTTTAGTACTACCACCTATTGGTCCATAGAGAAACTATGGCCATCGCCAACAATGGTCGTATGCAAGAAGAATGCAACCTAGACTACAAATTCATGCAGCCCTCCAGGCGTGTATATATATATATATATATATATATATATATATATATATATATATATATATATATTAATTTGGACACTTTAAAAATTTTAACTTTTTCTCAAAATTATTACTTTGGTAAATTTATTTACATATATCGCATTCTCGTATTCAACATTTTCAAACACTAATTTTATTTTAAATTTTTATCTTTATTGGAAATTTAGATCTTTTATGAATTTTTTTTTGTCTCTTTTTAAGTTGTCTTTTTTTTATTTTGCTTTTTTAGGAATTTCGATTTGTTAAAAGTGTTTTTTCTAATTCTAACATTTTTTTAATTCTTTCGAATTTAAAAAATCTCGTATTTTTGTCAAAATATAACATTTATAATGCTTCGAATCCTTAATTGTTACTTTATTTTTGGGAAATTTTGAGTTTGTTCTCCAAAACTATCATTACAATAAAAAATGACGGCATTTTAAAAAAAGATGATTTTGGAATAAAAATATCAAAAATAGAATTTTGAAAAAAAAGTCGAATTTGAGCAAAAGCACTTATTTTGAAAGAAGGAATCAAAATTTCGAGAAAAAGATAAATTTTGAGGAAAAATTAAAAAAAACATAAATTAATTTTTAAGGTAAAATTCGAAATTTTCCAAAAAAGTCAATTTTAAGAATATGTCGAACTTTGGAATAAAATGAAAATTTGAGAAACAAATAACAATTTTGGAAAAATAGCCAAAAATACCAAAAGGACTATTTCGAACAAAAAGACGAAAAAATGTCGAAATTTCTGACTTAAGCAGGTGGAAAATTAAAAAAAATCCAATAAAAAATGACGCACTTTTAAAGAAAGACGATTTTTGAATGAAAATAGCAAAAGTAGAATTTTGAGGAAAAAGTTGAATTTGAGAAAAAACCTATTTTAAAAGAAAAGATCAAAAAAGGACTATTTCGAGCAAAAAGACAAAATTTCGAGAGAACAATAGAAATTTTTCACAGAAAGACCAATTTTGAAAAATTAGGCAAATTTTGAGAAGAGTTGTTTATGGAAAAGACAAAATTTGAATAAAAACAAAAAAAATCGAAATTTTTAGATGAATTTTGAGGAAATAATTGAAATTTTTAGGACCATAAAAGGTTTGATGTTGACATAAAAGTCCAAGAAGATTTTTCAGAAAATCTGCTTAAATATTGAGAAAATCACAAATTTGAGGAAAAAGTTCGATTTTAAGCAAACAACCAAGATATCTGAAAGTTTTGACTTTAGCAGGTAGAATATAAAAAAAACAACAAAATGTGACGTACTTTTATAAAAAGAAGACTTTTGGATGAAAATAATAAAAATAGAATTTTGAGAAAAAAGTCAAATTTGAGAAAAGACACCTGTTTTAAAGGAAAATATCAAAATATTAAGAAAAAGATGAATGTCGAGGAAAAATTGAAAAAATAAAAAAATTCGAAATTTTCCAAAAAATCAATTTTAAAATGTTGAATTTTTGAGTAAAACTGAAATTTGAGAAAAAATAGGAATTTTGGAAAAATTAGCTAAAAATACCTAAAAGGACTATTTCGAGCAAAAAGACGACATTTCCAGAGAACAATAGAAATTTTTTTAGCAGAATGTCAAATTCTGAAAAATTAGGCAAATTTTGAGAAGAGCTGTTTATGAAAAAGACGAAATTTGAATAAAAAGAAAAAATCGAAACTTTGAGAAGATGAATTTCGAAGAAATAATTGAAATTTTTAGGAACATAAAGGGTATAATGTTGACACAAAGGTCCAAATTTCCAAAAGACGATTTTTTCAGGAAAATCCTGAAATTTCGAGAGAATAAAAAATTTAAAGAAAATGGTAAATTTTAGGCAAACAACCAAGATATCTGAAAGTTCTGACTTTACCAGGCGAAAAATTAAAAAAATCCAATTAAAAAATGACGCACTTTTAAAGAAAGATAATTTTTAAATGAAAATATCAAAAATTAAGTTTTTAGGAAAAAGTCGAATTTGAAAAAAAAAACACATATTTTAACAGAAAAGATCAAAATTTCGAGAAAAAGATGGATTTCGAGACAAAATTAAAAAAAATATAAGATAAAATGGGAAATTTTTCAAAAAAAGTCAATTTAAAAAAATGTCGAACCTTGGAATGAAACAGAAGTTTGAGCAAAAAACCAGAATTTTGGAAAAATAGCCAAAAATACCAAATAGACCATTTCGAGCAAAAGAACGAAACAATAGAAATGTTTCACGGAATGACTAAATTTAAAAAATTAGTCGAATTTTAAGAAGAGTTGCTTATGAAAAGGACAAATTTCGAACAAAAAAAAATCAAAATTTTGTGAAGCTGAATTTTGAAGAAAAAGCAGAAATTTTTAGGACCATAAAGGATATGATGTTGATATAAAGGTCCAAATATCGCGCAAAATTTCAGGAAAAGTCCAATTTTAAAAATAAGGTCAAATTTTGAGCATGAAAGGAAAATGTCGAACTTTGGAATAAAACTGAAATTTGAGAAAAAAATAAGAAAATAGCCAAAAATACCAAAAGGACTATTTCGAGCCAACGAACGAAATTTCGAGAGAACAATAGAAATTTTTCACAGAAAGACCAGTTTTGAGAAATTAAGCAAATTTTGAGAAGAGTTGTTTATGAAAAAGATAAAATTTGAATAAAAAGAAAAAAATCGAAGCTTGGAGAAAATGATTTTTGAAGAAAAAGTTGAAATTTCTAGGACCATAAAGGGTATGATGTTGACATAAAAATCCAAATTTCCAAGAGACGATTTTTCAGAAAAATGCCCATATTTCGAGAAAAAGACAAATTTCGAAGAAAAAGTTAAATTTTAAGCGAACAACCAAGATATTTAAAAGTTCTGACTTTAATAGATAGAAAATTTTAAAAAATCCAATGTTAAGAAGAATAAGGAAATGTCAAAAGAACGAAATTTCGAGAAATTGAGAAACGAAATATTGAGAAAAAGTTCAATTTTAAGAATAAGGTTAAATTTTAAGCATGAAAGAAAAATAAAAAAGACGAATTTTGAACAAAAAAGAAAAAACGAATTTGGAGAAGATGAATTTCGAAGAAAGAGTTGAAATTTCTAGGACCATATGATGTTGACCTAGTAATCCAAATTTCCAAAAGACTAGTTTTCAGAAAAATGGCAAAAATTTGAGAAAAAGATAAATATAAAGAAAAAGTTGAATTTTAAGCAAACAATCAAGATATTTGAAGGTTCTGACCTTAGCACGTAGAAAATGAAAAAAATCCAATGTTAAAAACAATAACGAAATGTCAAAAAAACCAAATTTCTAAAAAAACCTTGAAACTGAGAAACGAAATTTTAAGAAAAAGTCCAATTTTAAGAATAAGGTCAAATTTTGAGCATAAAAGAAAAATAAAGAAAAAGACGTATTTTGAACAAAAAAATCAATTTTAAGAAAATGTCGAACTTTGGAATGAAACTGAAATTTGAGAAAAAAATAAGAATTTTGGAAAAATAGCCAAAAATACCAAAAGGACTATTTCGAGCAAAAGGACGAAATTTCGAGAGAACAATAGAAATTTTTCACAGAAAGACCGATTTTGAGAAATTAGGCAAGGTTTGAGAAGAGTTGTTTATGAAAAAGACGAAATTTGAATAAAAAGAAAAAAAAATCGAAATTTTGAGAAGATGAATATCGAAGAAATAATTGAAATCTCTAGGACCATAAAGGGTATGATGTTGTTAAAAAAGTCCAAATTTCCAAAAGGCGATTTTTTCAGAAAAATGCTTAACTTTCGAGAAAATAACAAATTTAAAGAAAAAGTTGAATTTTAAGCAAACAACCAAGATATCTGAAAATTCTGACTTTAGCAGGTGGCAAATTAAAAAAATCCAATAAGAAATGACGCACTTTTAAGGAAATATGATTTTTGAATGAAAATAGCAAAAGTAGAATTTTGAAGAAAAAGTTGAATTTGAGAACAAAAAACTTATTTTAAAAGAAAAGATGAAACTATTGAAAAAAAGATGCATTTCGAAGAAAAATTGAAAAAATTAAAAAAATATTAATGAAAAATTCAAAATTTTTCAAAAAAATCAATTTTAAGAAAATGTCAAACTTTGGAATAAAACTGAAATTTGAGAAAAAATAAGAATATAGCAAAAAATAGCCAAAAATACCAAAAGGACTATTTCGAGCAAACGAACGAAATTTCGAGAGAGCAATAGAAATTTTTCACAGAAAGTCCAGTTTTGAGAAATTAATCAAATTTTGAGAAGAGTTGTTTATAAAAAAGATAAAATTTGAATAAAAAGAAAAAAATCGAAGTTTGGAGAAAATGATTTTTGAAGAAAAAGTTGAAATTTCTAGGACCATAAAGGGTATGATGTTGACATAAAAATCCAAATTTCTAAGAGACGATTTTTTAGAAAAATGCCCATATTTCGAGAAAAAGACAAATTTCGAAGAAAAAGTTAAATTTTAAGCGAACAACCAAGATATTTAAAAGTTCTGACTTTAATAGATAGAAAATTAAAAAAAATCCAATGTTAAGAAGAATAAGGAAATGTCAAAAGAACGAAATTTCGAGAAATTGAGAAACGAAATATTGAGAAAAAGTCCAATTTAAAGAATAAGGTTAAATTTTGAGCATAAAAGGAAAATAAAAAAGACGAATTTTGAACAAAAAAGAAAAAACGAATTTGGAGAAGATAAATTTCGAAGAAAGAGTTGAAATTTTCAGGACCATATGATGTTGACCTAGAAATCCAAATTTCCAAAAGACTAGTTTTCAGAAAAATGGCAAAAATTTGAGAAAAAGTTAAATATAAGCAAAAAGACGAAATTTCGAGAGAACAATAGAAATTTTTTACAGAAAAACCAATTTTAAATAATTGGGCAAATTTTGAGAAGAGCTGTTTATGAAAAAGACGTAATTTAAAGAAAAAACTCGGAATTTTGAGAAGATGAATTTCCAAGAAAAGGTAGAAATTTCTGTCACCAGAAAGGGTATGAGGTTGACATAAAAGTCTAAATTTTCAAAAGACGATTTTTCAGAAAAGTGCCGAGATTTCGAGAAAAAGATAAATTTAAAGACAAATTTAAATTTTAAGCAAACAATCCAGATATTTAAAAGTTCTGACTTTAGCAGGTAAAAAATTAAAAAAATCCAATGTTAAGAAGAATAAGGAAATGTCAAAAAAGCGAAATTTCCAGAAAAATCTTGAAATTAAGAAATGAAATATAGAGAAAAAGTCCAATTTTAAGAATAAGGTCAAATTTCGAGCATAAAAGGAAAATAAAGAAAAAGACGTATTTTGAACAAAAAAAATTGAAGCTTGGAGAAGATGAATTTCGAAGAAAAAGATGAAATATCTAGAACCATAAAGTATGATGTTGACATAAAAATCCAAATTTCCAAGAGATGACTTTTCAGAAAAATGTCCCATATTTCGAAAAAAAGACGAATTTAAAGAAAAAGTTAAATTTTAGGCGAACTAACCAAGATATTTTATCTGAAGGTTTTGACTTTAGTAGATAGAACATAAAAAAGCGAAATTTCGAGAAAAACCTTTAAATTGAGAAACAAAATTTTGAGAAAAAGTCCAATTTTAAGAATAAAGTCAAATTTTGGGCATATAAGCAAAATTTAAAAAAAAGACGAATTTTGACAAAAAAAAAACAAAATTTTGAAGACTAAGGCGAATTTTGAGCAAACCAAAATTTTCCCATAGAAAATTTTGAGGACAGAGTTTATGGAAAAAAAATTCTTTTGAAAAAATCTCATTGCTGAAAAAAAGATGAATTTCGAGAACAAAGTTGAAATTTTTCAGGAACCTAAAAAATCAGATTTTTTGACATGTACTCGAAATTTTGAAAAGATGCATTTGAAAAAATACAAACATTGCGAAAAAAGACGAATTTCGAGGAATAACACCGAAATTTCCAAAAACCAAAATGAATTATTAAATAAAAATCGTGGTAAAGATCGATTCTTTTTCTATAGAATTTCCAAGCTGGGGAACTCGTTACCGAACGGAATGTTCCCCAAAAATTACAACTTATCTTTGTTTAAGAAGCAGGTTCGTCGCCTATCTATCCTTGTTTCCGCATCCTACTCGCAGTGCTTTGAAGGCATAATCGGGGTTGCCCTTTGCGAGAAGTTGGAACTTAAAAAAAATATCAAGAAAAAATTAAAATTATCAGAAAAAATTCAAAATTTCAAGGAAAATGATGAAATCTAGTAGAAATTCAAAATGCCTTAAAAGACTTACATTTTATTATATTTTGAAAAAAAAAGAACAAATTTTGAAAGAAAGACGAAGTTTTTCAGTAGAATATTTAATTTTTCTTTGACTTGCTCAAGTCAGTGGGAGACAAGTGCCCCCATGACGTTCAGAAAATGGAATTAAAAAATCTCTAAAACCTCAAAATTTCCAAAAGAAAATTTTCTAGAATTTTTGTGTTTTTTATAAAAATTCAGAATTTCTAAAAAAAATGCTTTCACAGTTTTTACTCTTTTATGTCAAAAAATTGACCAAATTTTGAGGTAACGATATTTCTTGAGGTAAATATAAAAATTTTGAACTCTTTCAAAATTTTCTGCAAATAAAAGCTTTTGTCAAAATTTTAAGTTTTGCCCAAAAATGTCGATCTTTTCCTTTTTTTCATTATATTTAATTTTTGGTGGAACGGACTGGTCATTGGTTATCTTCAAAAATTGAAATACAGAACTAGTCCCCTGAAACCAAGAAATACTAAAAAACACAACAAATGTTGCTCTAAGGCGTTTCGACAGCCAAGCTGTCATTTTCAGAGAGATACTGTAAAGCATCTCTCTGAAGATAACAGCTTGGCTGTCGAAACGCCCTAGAGCAACGTTTGTTGTGTTTTTAATCTTTCTTGGTTTCAGGGGACAAGTTCTGTATTTCAATTATATTTAATGGCGAGCAAAATCAAAAATCACCATTTTCACTAGAAGCCAGCCATATTTTTCTGTAACTATCATGTACCTTCGTCTGTTGTAATAACAAACTAAGTCAGGCTCAAAACAGACACATTGCCCCATATCTCGGGCGTCTGATGTGGGGTAAGCGCGGAAACGAGCTAGGTGGGAAAATTGGAAAAGCCGCAATATCAATTGCAGGCATGACCAATGTAGACACATCTATCAGTATTGCAGACCGCCCTTCTAATTTGTAATCCGTATCAATGTAAACACTAACAGGTTAGGTGTTAAACATATTAACCGAGGTTTGGTTTTGTGGTGCGCGTTCGCATGTGTGTTTTCCTATCAACCAAACATTTCGACGTCCTTTCGACGTCGATTTCCATGGATTCGTTCGCGTAGGTCGATTGTACATTAAGCTCGCTGCATATCTGTTATTGAGCCCTTTTGATTTCCCCGATTTTACCAATATTACTACCGCTGTTTTAGCATTTACAATTGGATTCTGGCTGGCTTTCAGCAGGAGTGTTCATGCTTTTATTACCAATGATTTCGAATAATTATGATCGCTTTTATTCAGAAAAAACTTTATCTAATGAGAGTTATTAAATGAAAATAATTATTGCCATCCAATGGTTTTAAATTTTAAATAATTTTTAGAAGTTTCGAATTTTTGGTCCAAATTTAAATTTCACTTTCGAGATTATAAAAGTCAACGTTTTTTATTGGCAATGACATCTGAAAAGTCAAAATATCCTATTTAATTTTGTACGAATTTATTTTTAAGGTAGTCTCTGGTCAATGATTTTTTTATATTTTTTAAAAATATTTGCTATATGTTACCAACAAGTGATATCTATTCGCCTGCAAAATTAAAGACGCTTGATGGTGCCGCAGCCGAGATATTCAATGTCAAACTTAAGATTTTTAACATGTAAAATATAAACTATAGATTTATCTTAGGTAGGTGATATTGCGAATAAAATAGTAAAATATAAGGTTTTTTAGCGGTTCCGAAATTATACAATTAATTTTGATGCTCCCTTCCGCATGTTAGGGAGACCTCTTGAAGTAATGACAACACAGCAATTCTAGCACTCCTAGGTGGCTTTGGCGCTAGCTCTCTTGCGGAAATATTTCAAATAGGAAAGTGCAGTGTTGTCAGCTCAGAAAAATTACTGCAAGTCAGCTTGGACAATTGTATTATTGTATCCACGCGTACAGTCTATGCTAAAAATCAAGTAGTAATGGCAGTCTGGCCATACGCTATACGCAGCTAAAAACTAGTCGGATTACTGCTATTGAACCACCTTAAGCTATCTTTTTAAAGATCGTCAAAATTTCAACTTATTGCATTGAAGTGATTCGAATAGAGATTTGGAATTATTATTCGAAATTCCAACCCCTTTCCCAAGTTTCTCAACTCAACTTTTGAACTGTTTTCTGAAATTTTGAACTTTATTCCTAAACTTCTATTTCCTCTCTCCCCATTTTTAAAGAAGCTTAAAAAATAATTGAAATTAATTTTTCGCTCAAATTTCAAATTATTCTTACGATTTTGGAATTTTTGTACCTTTCAATTTTTTGATCAAATCCGATGGCGGTGGAATTTTCCAAATCAAATCGAATTTATTTTGGACTGTTGTACCTTGAATTCAGAGTGAGATTTTGAAAATTGTCGAAACTTCGACTTTTTGCACGAGTTTTTTTTATGATTTGGATTTAGCTAGTACCAGCCAAAACTTTTTTTTTAATTTTCAACTGTTTCCTAAATTTTTGAACATTATTCTGTACCTTGGGGGACATAATTAACTTTAGTTTCGACTATAAAAGCGTTAAGGTCAATTTTAAAATAGTAATTGTAGCAAAAATATTTTAGAAGGTTAGATTTTTGCTACGCTAGCGAGATTTATACGGCATCGATTTTTAGCATAGACTGATCCCGTGAATACAATAATACAAACCTTAAAATCGCTTTGCAATAGATGTCGACAATACTGCACTGCTTATGCGATAAGATTTCCGCGACGGAGCGCTGCCAAAGGCATCTAAAAGGAGTAGTGGAGGCGCTATGTTGCTATTACTTGAAGATGTTTCCCTAACGTGCGAAATGAAGCATCGAAATTAGGAGATAAGGAATTTACAATTGTGACTACGTAAGAACGGTACCGCTAGAAATCCCCATATCTTATTATTTCATTTACAATATCACCCTACATAATATACAACATTTTTATCAAAATTCATAGAAACATTTCAGTTTTGATTTATTTCAATAGCTCTTGAACTAGTTTCCAGAAATTCCTCAATTAATTTAAACTGTAGATAGATATTAATTAACCCTAGATACGAATTTACCTCATTTTACTTGCCAAGGAATAAGATTTTTTTATATTCTTTTCCTCAGTTTTAGATTCAACATCAATGAACATATGATCAAAGCCAATTCATGCTACTTTTAATGAAAATTGAATTAAATAATGTCGAAATTTTGAGAAAACCCTGTTATTGAGAAGTAATTGCAAAAGTTTAATTAAATTTTTTTTTAGAAAAAATCAAAAATTCTTTAAATTGTAATAATTTTTGGGAAAACTATCGAAGTTTTCTAAAAAAATGTTGGAACTTCGAAAAAAAAATTCGTAATTCTGCGTGAATAATTTTACAATTTCTATTTAGAAAATAATCTAAATTTTTTGCAAATAATAAAATTTATGAAAAATTTCAAAAAAAAAAATAAATCGGAAAGCCAAGCTTCCAGAAATTCCAAAATTGGCAAAAAAAAATTCTTTGGAGAAAATTAATGCCAAAAGTCAGAATTTTAAGAAAAGATTTAAAATTTTTATGAATCGTTATTACAAAAAGATGAAAATTTCGTGAAACGTATCACAACATATTGAGAATAAGTCGAAATTCACACAAATCAGAAAAAATTTAAGATTTCGGAGAAAAGTCGAAAGTTTTAGAAAAAAATCAAAATGTCCAAAAAAATTGTAATCGAAAAGTCGAACAGAATCTTTATATTATTCTATTTTGGGGGGAGAGGGGGGAGAAAAGGGAAACTTGAATTTTAAAATTTTACAAACATCGCTTGTAGGAACATTGAAATTTTGAGAAAAAAATTGACCTTGTAAGGATGCACTTAAAAAGTTTCTAAAACGATTTTTGGATGAAAAGTGGATCTAATTATTTTGAAAAGAGTAAAATTTTGATGAAAACATTTCGAACGAAAATCTCTGAAACAAAAATTAATCGAAAAGTAAAGCTTCTAAAAATTTGGAAACTCGAAAAAAAATTTCTTTCAAGAAAATTAATGCAAGAAAGTTAGAATTTTAAGAAAAGTTTTAAAATTTTTTAAATCCTAATTAGAATAATATCAAAATTTCTGGAAACGTACCACAACACAGGAAAAGTCGGAATGTGAACAAAAAAATCTTTAGAAAAAAGTTAACATTTCGAGAAAAAGTCAAAATTTTGAGAAAAAGTCGAAATTCTGAGAAAAAAAGTTGAAATTTTAAGAAAAAGATCAAAATCTGCAAAGAATTTTAATCGAAAAGGCGAAACTTCCACAAACATTTTTATATTAATTTCTTTTTTTTTTTTTTTGAAGGGGGAAACTTGAATTATTGTTGAAAATTTTAAAATTTTACAAACATCACTTGTAGGAACATCAAAATTTCGAGAAAAAAGCTGACCTTGTAAGGACGAATCTAAAAAGTTTCTAAAATGATTTTTGGAGGAAAGAATAATATAACATTTTTGAAAAGAGTAAAATTTGATGAAAAATTTCGAACGAAAATCTCTGAAACAAAATTAACCGAAAAGTCAAGTTTCCGGAAATTCGAAATTCGAAAAAAAAATTATTTTAAGAAAATTAATGCAAAAAAGCTAGAATTTTAAGAAAAGTTTTAAAATTTTTTAAATCGTCATTAGAAAAATATCAAAATTTCCGAAACGTACCACAAAACAGAACAAGTCGGAATGTGAACAAAAAATCTTTAGAAAAAAGTTAATATTTCGAGAAAAAGTCGAAATTTTAAGAAAAAGTCGAAATTCTGAGAAAAAAGTCAAAATTTTGAGAAAAAAATCGAGTTCTTCAAAAAAATTTCAATCGAAAAGCCGAAATTTCGGCACAAATTTTTATATTAATTTCCTTTTTTTTAAGGGGGAAATTTGAATTATTGATGGAAATTTTAATATTTCACAAACAACGCTGGTAGGAACATTGAAATTTCGAGAAAAAAATCTGACCTTGTAAAGATAAACTTAAAAAGTTTTTAAAATGATGTTTAGAGGAAAGAATAATTTAATTTTTTTAAAAAAAGTAAAATTTTGATGAAAAAATTTTGAACGAAAATTTCTGAAAAAAAAATTAATCGAAAAGTCAAGCTTCCAGAAATTCGAAAATTGATGCAAAAAAGTTAGAATTTTAAGAAGTTTTAAAATTGTTTAAATCGTAATTAAAAAAATATCAAAATTTCGGGAAACCGTATCACAACATATTGAAAACAAGTCGGAATTCGAACAAAAAAATCTTTAGAAAAAAGTTACCATTTCGAGAAAAAGTCAAAATTCTGAGAAGAAAGTCGAAATTTTGAGAAAAAATTAAAATCTCCAAAAAAAATTTAATTGAAAAGCCGAAACTTACACACAAGCATTTATATTAATTTTTTTTCTGGACGGAGGAACTTGAATTATTGATGGAAATTTTAAAATATTACAAACATCGCTTATAGGAACATCGAAATTTGAAGAAAAAGACTAACCTTGTAAGGACGAACCTAAAAAGTTTCCAAAATAATTTTTGGAGGAAAGGATAATCTAATTTTTTTGAAAAGAGAAAAATTTTGATGAAAAAATTTCGAACGAAAATTTCTGACAAAAAATTAATCGAAAAGTCAAGCTTCCAGAAATTCCGAAATTCGAAAAAAAAATTTCTTTAGAGAAAATTAATGCAAAAAGTTTGCAATTTTAAATAAAAATTCAAAATTTTTATAACTCGTATTAGAAAGTCGTAAAATCGTAATTAAAAAAATATCAAAATTTCGTGAAAGGTATTACAACTTATTGAGAATAAGTCGGAATTCGAAGATAAAAATCTTTAGAAAAAAGTAACCATTTCGAGAAAAAATCGAAATTCTGAGAAATAAAGTCGAAATTTTAAGAAAAAAATCTAAATCTCCAAAAAATTTTTAATCGAAAATCCGAAACTTCCACACAAATTTTTATATTAATTTCTTTTTTTGAGTGGGAAACTTGAATTACTGATGAACATTTTAACATTTCACACACATCGCTTGTAGGAACATCAAAGTTTCGAGGAAAAAGCTGACCTTGTAAGGACGAACTTAAAAAGTTTCTAAAATGATTTTTGGGGAAAAGATAATCTAATTTTTTTGAAAATAGTAAAATTTTGATGAAAAAATTTCGAACGAAAATCTCTGAAAAAAAAATTAATCGAAAAGTCAAGCTTGAAATTCGAAAGGAAAATCTTTTTGACCAAAATTAATGCAAAAAGTTAGAATTAAAAAAAAATTAAAATTGTTTAAATCCTAATTGGAAAAACATCAAAATTTAGGAAAACGTATCACAACACAAAACTAGTCAAAATTGGAAAAATTGAAAAAACTTTAGAAAAAGTTAACATTTTGAGAAAAAGTCGAAATTCTGAAAAAAAAGTTGAAATTTTGAGAAAAAATTGAAATCTTCAAAAAAATTTTACTCGAAAAACCAAAAGTTCCACACAAATTTTTATTTTAATTTTTTTTTTTTGGGGAATTTAAATTATTGATGGAAATTTTTAAATTTTACAAATATCGCTTGTAGCAACATCGAAATTTCGAGAAAAAAAAAACTGACCTTGTAAGGACGAACTTCAAAAGTTTCTAAAATGATATTTGGAGGAGAGTTAGAAGTTGAGGTCGAAATTTCACAAAAGAACCCAAATTTTCTATAAAAATAATTTTAGAGCAAAACGAGATTTGGAGACAAAAGTTAAATTTTTACGAAAAAAGCCAGAATACACGACATTTTTAGAAAAAATTTAAGCGAACGTATGGAACTTCCAAAAAAAACTTTGTATCAATTGTGGTCGAAATATAAAAAAAAATGTATATTAAAGAAAATGGATTCAGAAAAGTTTAAAAAATGAAACAAAATTTTCATAAATCGTAACTAGAGAAATAAAAAATTTCATGAAACATGTCAACGATAATCAACATATCAAGAGCAAGTCGAAATTTGAAGAAAAAATCTTTTAAAAAGTCACATTTCGAGGAAAAAGTTATTTTAAGAACGAACTTCACTTTTCTACGAAATTATTTTTAAACATCAAAAATTTCAGTAAAAAAAAAACGTCAAAAAAATTGTGAATTTCTGAAAGAACTACTTAATCTATACACATTTTTCTCACAAAAAATTCAGAAATTTTTTAAAAGAGTAACAATGTTGTGAAAAAGATCATAGTTTTCTGAAGAAGGTCCAGATTTTAAAAGAGAACCTTATATTTTTACAATACCACTCTTTAGAGAAGACAAAACTTCCTGCCAAAATTCAAAATTGTTTAACAAAAAAGAAAAAATCTCGAAACTGGTTGAAATTTTGAGAAAATTTTCGAAATATCTAAAAAAAGAGCGAAATGTCAAACTTCCAGAGAAAACTTTGTGCTAATTTGATCAAATCTTGAAAATAAAATGTTTTTTAGAGAAAAATTTCTGAAAAGAAGTTGACATTATAAGAAAATAAAATACTAAAAATTTTTCCAAACGAAAATAACTGTTGTGAAAAAAATTATAGTTTCTTGAAAAAGGTCCAAATTTTAAAAGAGAACCTTAAATTTTTACAATACCATTTTTAGAGGAGACAAAAATTTTCTGACAAAAGTCAAAAATTTCGAAACTGGTCGAAATTTTAAGAACATTTTCGAAATTTCTAAAGAAAATTTGAACGAACTTCCAGAGAAAAATTTGTGCTAATTTGATCCAAACTTGAAAAAAAAAATGTTATTTTAGAGCAAATTTCCGAAAAGAAGTTAACATTGTATTTCTCAAAAGAAGTTAACATTATAAGAAAATAACATACTGAAAATTTTTCCAAACGAAAATTACCGAAAAGTCAAAATTGCTTGAAACTTATCAACATTTCGAAAAAAGAAATAGAATTTTTAATTGAAAATCCTTATGAAAGTCCGAATTTGGAAAGTTATGAATTCGATATTTCTACAAAAAATATGTAATTTTTAACAAAAAATTAGACGAGGCCAGCGTTTTCCGGAAATGTTTGAAATTTAAAGACAAATTCGAAATTTTCATCAAAATCTTTTTTAAAAAAGTTTGAAATTCTCAAAAACTTCCTAAAATGTTTCTTATTCTTGAGAAAAATTTCGGATCATCAAGAAAAATTTCACAAAATCGAGAAAAAATTTTTTATGAAAAAAGCTGAAAATTTGAAACTTCTTTTATTTGAAAAAGGCAAAATTTCGAGAAAAACGTGGACCTTTGGGGTAAGATTTCATTTTTTTTTAAGTTTAATCCACTCGCAAATTGCAACCCCATGAAATATTAACTTTTTTTACAAGATTGCAATTTTTTTCAAAGCATATAATTTTATTTTTTATTTATTTATTTATTTATTTATTTATTTATTTATTTATTTATTTATTTATTTATTTATTTATTTATTTATTTATTTATTTATTTATTTATTTATTTATTTATTTATTTATTTATTTATTTATTTATTTATTTATCTATATACCTATTTATTTATTAATTTATTTAGATCCAATTTCTTCTTAAAAAAGATCAAAATTCCAAAAAAATTTTTGATATTTTTTAAAGAAGAATTTCGAATTATGGATAAAGGTTTTTCTATAGAAAACCTGAAAATCTAATAACTTGAAACTCTTTTTATTCGAAAAAAGTTGGAATTTCGAGAAAAATGGACCTTAAAGAGAATAACAGAAATAACTTAAATTTTGACAAAGGCCTTGAATGCAAGAAGAATGCAACCTAGACTACAAATTCATGCAGCCCTCCAGGCGTGTATAGCGAATCATAGGTAGCTGAACTACCAACAGTTAAAACACTGCCACCTAGCGAAGCGGTTGCTCTCTAGGAGAGTTCCCAGAATATAAGGATTCTATAATGCACAGACCAATAGGTTTGAACATTTATTAGATTCCCAAACTTCGTTTTTTCATAAGCTTTGAAATTTTTTTCGAAACATTTTTTTAAACAAAATTTTTTTCGAAGTTTTCTCTAGATCTCGATTTTTCTTTGTTATATATTTTTTGTGTTCTTTTTACTAGATTTCGACTTCTCTCTTGAAGCTTGTTTTTTTAATCGAAAAGTCAAAATTTTTACACACATTTTTATATTAATTTATTCTTTTGAATTATTCATAAAAATTTTAAAATGTTACAAGTACCGCTTGTAGGAACATCGAGATTTCGAAAAAAAACTGACCTTGTAAGGACGAAATTAAAAAAATTTTGACTTTTCTCTCGAAACATCCCTTTCTGTAAAAAAAAATATAGAAACTTGCAGTTTTTTCTAAAAATTCTAATTTTTTCCCCAAATTTCAAGTTTTTCTTAATATTTCTAATTTTCCTAAAATTAATTATTCGTTTTTTGTAGAGTATGTCAAGTTTTTTTAAATCGGCAACGTTTTTGCAAATCTAAATTTTTCTGAAGGTAAAATTCAACTTTTTTCGCTAATCTTTGACCTTTCCTCCAAATTTCAGTTTTTGCTGTAAACATTTTTAAAAATTACTTTTACAAGGTTTCCAAATTTTTGACCCGTTGTCCAAATATTTTTTGTTTCAAAATTTCAAACTCATTATTTATAATTTTCTCAATTTCATCTTTCTTTTTTGCTGGAAAGGACTAGTCCTTGGTTATCTTCAAAAATTGAGATACAGAGATACTCTCAGTATCTTGGCTTGGCTGTCAAAACGCATTAGAGCAACCTTCGTTGCGTTTTTTAATCTTTCTTTGTTTCAGAGGACAAGATTTGTATTTCAATTTTCAATTTCATCTATTTTGTCGAACGTTCAAGAGAAAGCGTTTAACTTTTTCCCTAATTCAACTGATCACACATTTCACTAAAACTTGTTTTCTAACAATTTGGATACTTTACTCTTAATTTCAGCAAGTTTTTTAAATGTATTAATTTTTTCAAGTAAAATACGTTCTGACAAGTAATTTTATACCAATTGACCAATATTTGATTTCGATTGTTGTTGATTTTCGTCTTTTTTTTTCAGGTTCTGCAGGAACTCGTCGGATTTTCAGCTTATGCATTCGGCGCGAACATCCCACCGAGAAAAAGCAAAGTGCATCATCCATAGGACGACACATTCCCTTCAAATGGGTGAATTATGTGTAGAATAAAAGGCATCAGTTTCTTTAAGTCGAAGGCTATTACTTTCAGAATAAAACGATCGTAAATTTGGAGATTAGCTATTGACATACGAAACGCACCGCTTTATCCGATAAAATATCTACTGACAGACGTGGAATACCATATATTTCATTCTCGTTCTATACTTTTTTATCATATTGCACAGCTTCACTAATATGACGTTAACTTATTACAACGAAGTGTGCTCTGGGGTTTTACAAAGACTTATCGGTATTGTAGATTCACACACACAAAAAAATAACAATTGGGTGAATTGTCCCATTTAACTTAAAATGATGCTACAGCTGCAAAGGTCTTCGTTGTACTTGCTAAAGGTTTCGTTTGGTTTTTGGGAACCAATACACAATTTTTTTTCTTCCAATGTGTCCAGTCTGTTGTTGAAACGTTACATCAAAAAGAGCTTGATAGGACAAGGCTTTTTTTATTGGAGGAGTTCAGCTACGGTTTATTTTATTCACGAGTATTGATCCTTTAGCAGATCTTAAAACTCTTCAGACTAAAGGAAATTAAAAAAGTAAATAAAAATTATTTTAGAAGACGTCCTCTATGAAAAACACTTTGAATGAAATAGTTGTTAAAGCTGAAAGAATTAAAAAAGTGCTCAAAAAAATTAGATACAAATTTCTGTCTTCTAAGAGTAACTTTTTGATTATTTATTTTACAACTGGCTAACTCGTAGATAAGTTAATTAAAAAAAAATTGTTTTGCAACTTTGACTGCAATGTTACGTAGATATGGTGAACACATAATGGCACAATTTTTTCGAAAGACTTTAGTCAACTCCAAAAACAGTTTTAAACTTGCTGAGATGAAAAAAATGTTGTCCTACCTAAAATGGGTGGTAAATGTAACAATGTCGATGAAGTATACATAACACAGAGTAAGAAATTAAAAAAATATATATATTTGGAAAATTTTTAGTGGTCTATGACATGCATGCCAACTGTTTTAATTATAGCTTCCCCTTGAAGTGTAATTGTTTAGTGCGAAAACTGCCTGAGCATTTCGGGAACACTTCTAGCTATCTAACTGAAGTACATCTTCAGATAGGCGCGCCGCCGTTATACTTCTAGGTAATCAGAAGATAAACACTCAATATTTTCCATGTTTTGCACCAAAAAATGGTCCTATCGAGAAGAGCACAAATCGTACTTGTTTTAACAACTTTGACGACACGCACGTATTTTAGAAAATTCAAATCTACCATGAACCAATACTTTCAGTAAATTGGAAAGAAATAATTTAACATCTATTTGATCGACTTTGCAATTTCAGTCCCCCAAGGGGTGAAATTCATGTCAAAGTTAGTTGGGAATAATTAGGACCTCGTTTCATTTTAAATTTTTGTGTAAAAAATATGCCAAATTGGGTATTTTTTCAGAAATTCGACTTCCAATTTCTTATGAAAATTTTGATTTTTTCTAAAGTTTGTGTTTTTGTCTTAAATTTGTTTTTTATATTCATTATATTTTATATTCATTTTTTTTAAAGTATCGACTTTTCAAAAATTTTGCTTTATTTGTGAAAATTTTATCCGTTTTGAGAATCTTGATTTTTTTCAAAATATCGATATATTCAAAACTTTTAAACCTAGATTTAGAAATTTCAGCCTCTAAGGGGGTGAAAATACCTGCTAAAGTAAGCTGGGAAAAATAAAACTTCATTTAATTGCGAATTTCTGCGTAAATTGAGAATTTAATTTAAACTGTTTATTCTATTCGTTTATGAATTTCGAAAAATGCTAAATGAATTAATATTTTGAAAAAAAATTATAACTATTGTTAGATTGCACAAAAAAAATCTTTTTTTCAATTTGTTTTCAAATGTTCAACGTGAATGTTCCAAATTTTCTACATATTTCACCTTTTATGTAAATTTCGAGGTTTCTCTTTGGAAAGCCACTTTTTGGAACTTTTGAAATATTTTAAAAAATATCGACTGCTTTGAAAATCTCGATTTCTTTTAAAAACTTTAAATGTCGAATTTCAACGTAAATGTTCTAAATTTTCTCTATATTTTCACCTTTTCTGTATATTTCAAGTTTTCTTTTTGGAATGTAATTTTTTGGAACTTTTGAAATATATTCAAAAATATCGCCTGCTTTGAAAATCTCGACTTCTTTTGAAAATTTCGAATGTCGAATGTTCACCTGTATATGTTCTTAATTTTCTCCATATCTTCACCTTTTCTGTAAATTTCGAGTTTTCTCTTTGGAATGCCACTTTTTGGAACTTTTGAAATATTTTCAAAGATATCAACTGCTTTGAAAATCTCGACTTCTTTTGAAAATTTCGAATGTCGAATGTTCACCGTAAATGTTCTAAATTTTCTCCATATACATTTTTTGTAAATTTCGAGTTTTTTTGGAATTTCTCGTTTTGGAACTTTTGAAATATTTTTAAAAATATCGACTGCTTTGAAAATCTTGACTTCTTTTGAAAATTTCAAATCTCCAATGTTCACCGTAAATGTTCTAAATTTTCTAAATATTTTCATCTTTTCTGTAAATTTCAAGTTTTCTCTTTGGAATGTCACTTTTTGGATTTTTTGAAAAAATTTTAAAAATATCGAATGCTTTGAAATTATTGACTTTTTTTAAGAATTTCGAATGTCGAATGTTCACCGTGAATGTTCTAAGTTTTCGCTATATTTTCACCTTTTCCGTAGATTTCAGTTTTTTTTGGCATGTCTCGTTTTGGAACTTTTAAAATATTTTCAAAAATATCGACTGCTTTGAAAATCTCGACTTCTTCTGAAAATTTAGAATGTTGAATGTTCACCGTGAATGTTCTAAATTTTCCAAATATTTTCACCTTTTTTGTAAATTTCAAGTTTTCTCTTTGGAATGTCACTTCTTGGATTTTTTAAAAATGTTCTAAAATATCGACTCCTTTGAAAATTTTGACTTCTTTTAAAATTTCGAATGTCGAATGTTAACGTGAATGTTCTAAATTTTCTCCATATTTTTACCTTTTCTGTAAATTTAAAGTTTTCTTTTTGGAATGTCACCATTTGGAACTTTTGAAATATTTTCAAAAATATCGACTACTTTGAAAATCTCTACTTCTTTTGAAAATTTCGAATGTCGAATGTTCACCGTGAATGTTTTAAATTTTCTCCATTGTTTTCACATTTTCTGTAAATTTCTAATTTTCTCTTTGGAATGCCACTTTTTAGAACTTTTGAAATATTTTCAAAAATATCGACTGCTTTGAAAATCTTGACCTCTTTTGAAAATTTCAAATGTCGAATGTTCACCGTGAATATTCTCAATTTTGTTTATATTTTCACCTTTTCTATAAAATTCAAGTTTTCTTTTTGGAATGTCACCTTTTGGAACTTTTGAAATATTTTCAAAAATATCGACTGCTTTGAAAATCTGGACTTCTTTTGAAAACTTCGAATGTCGAATGCTCATCGTGAATGTTCTCTATCTTTTCACCTTTTTCTCTAAATTTCGAGTTTTCTTTATGGAATATCACCTTTTGGAACTTTTGAAATATTTTCGACTACTTTGAAAATCTCGAGTTTTTTTGAAAATTTCGAAAGTCGAAGTTTTTAAAAACAAGTCAAAAATTCGATTTTCTTTTCAATTTATTTTAAAACCTTTCACTTTTCTTTAAACGTTCATGTTTTTTCTACGTTTTGTTTTATTTGGGGAATTTAATTTTTTTTTAAAATGTACTATTCTAAAGGTGTTGCTTCGTTTTTGACAATTTTAGCTGTCTCGAAAATTTTAACTGTTTTGAAAATTTTAACTGTTTTGAAAATTTTAACTGTTTTAAAAATGATAGCTCTTTTTAATCTCAATTTTCTCCAAACTTTTATACTTTTCTTCAAGAGTTGTTGTTTTTCTAAAAAGTTTTTTTACTGTTTTGAATTTTACTTAAAATATACGATTTTTTTTAAAAACCTCAACTTTAATTTTTTTTTTAAATTCAAAATCCTTTTTGCTTTTGACATTTTAAAAACGAAGATCATTTTTAAATTTCGATTTTATTAAATTTCGACTTCTTGAGGTTTTAATTTTTTCTATTTTCTCATGAAATATTTACTTCAGTTTGACTTATTTTTAAGAAAAAATCGATTTTCATCCTCTCGTTTTTGCAACTTCGCTTTTTCTTGAAAAAATGGACCTAGTCTAATAATTTGAAGTTATGTGAATATTTCGAGTTTTTTTTTAACTTGTAACCAATTTGAAAGTTTTGATTTTTTAAATAACTTAATTTTATATTTATTAATTATATTATTGGTTATTTTTTTATGGAAAAATTTTAGAGTTCGTGTTAAATTGAGATATTTTCAAAAAATTAAATTTTTTTTATTCAAAAACTCAAAATTTTGACTCTTTTTGAAGAATATAATTCTTTCGAAGATTTTGAATTTCCTTCGATGAAGTTCAGCTTTATAGTTTTTCCATATTATTTCTTTTCCTAATGTGACCTTTATGAAAATTTGAACTTTTATGAATATTTCAAGCTTTTTGAAAATGTTGATCCCAAAGTTTCCATTTTTTTTTATTCATAATTCGACTCTTTAAATAATTCGAAGTTTTTAAAAGTTCCATTTCGCTGTTTTGTGACAATGGTAAATTTAGATATTTATTCCATAAATTTGACTTTTTTCAAGACTCGAATTTTGGCTATATTTTCTGAAAAAATCTACTTCTTCAAAAATTTCAATTTTTGTATATTTTTTCGAATATTACTAAAAATATGGAGCTGTTTTAAAGAATTTAATTTTTTTGAATTTCGAATTATTTTTGAAATGGTTAAATTATTTGAAAACTTCGACTTTTGAAAAATATCTGCTTTTTGCGAATGTATCGACATCTAAATTTAAAAATTTTACTTAAAAAATTTGGGATTTTTTGCAAGATTTCGAGGTTTCTCCAAATTTTGTACTTTTCTGAAAATTTGGACTTTTACCAGAATTTTATAGTTTTTTAAATTTTTTTTAATTTCGATTTTTTTTCTAAATAATTCGACTTTTTCGAAAATTTTATATCGGTTATTTGTAAGAATGATTACTATTTCAAAAATGTCGTTCTTTTCTGAAAATTCGCATTTTTTTAACTACCTCATTTTTTTGAATTTCGAATTATGTTTGAAATTTTTGAATTCTTTAATTCATTAGTTTCGAGTTTTTTGAAAATTTCGACTTCTTTTAACTTTCGAGTTTTTTAAGGATTTTGACTTTTTCTCGAATTTCTGCTTTTCTCAGAATTTCATTCCGAAGAATTCAAAACAGTTTTTTGCAAAAATGGACACTTTTCCAATTTTTCTGAAAACTCCGACTTTTTTAAAATATCTTATGCTCTTGAATTTCTAATTATTTTTAAAATAATTCAGGTGGAGCGGACTGGTGCCTTGGTTATCTTCAAAAATTGAAATATAAATCTCTCTGAAGATGATAGCTTGGCTATCGAAAACAAGTTAGAGCAACCTTTCTTGTGTTTTTTAGTCTTTGTTGGTTTCAGGGGACAAGATTTGAAACTTCAATTTTTTAAAATAATTGAGTTATTCGAAAATTTTGATTTAAAAAAATTACATTTTCCGAAATATGGTAACTTTAAAATTTCAACACTTTTGACTCTTTAAAAATTTGATTTACTTTTGAATTTTCCCAAAAATTTTAAACTCTTCTTAAAAGTTTTTTGAAGACTTAAATTAATTTTTAAATATTTTGACCTCTTTGAAAATTTCATTTTGATCTTTTGGTAAAATGAAAATTTTTCAAAATTTCGACCTTTTCTGAAAAACTGCTTCTAACAAGTTTAACTTTTCTTTCAATTTATGACTTCTTTAATCATTTTTGATTTATTAAAATTCCCAGTTTCTTCAAAAATGCTGACCCACAGTTTCCATTTTTGTTTTCAAAATTCAGCTCTTGAAATAATTCGTAGTTTTTGAAAATTTTATTTCGATGTTTTATGAAAATGAAAACTTTTTCATAAATTTTGCCTTTTTCCAAAAATTTCAATCTTTTTTGAAAAATTTCATTTTTTGATGTGAATTTCGCATTATTTTTTACATTTACGGGTTCTTTAAACCTTTTGTATATTTTTAAAAGATTGACTTTTGTCAGAAATGTTGATCCAAAATTTCGACTTTTTCCAACATTTTCATCTTTTTAGTTTTCGACTTTTTTTTGACCTTTTCAAAAATTTCGACTCTTTAGACAATTTTAATTCTTTTGAAGATAATGAATTATTTTCAAAATTTCTACTTTCTTAAAGAATTCTGTTTTAAGGAATTTAACTTTTTTGAATTTTGAATTATATTTGAAATGGTTGAATTATTTGAAAATTTAGATTTTCGAAAAATATCTGCTTCCTGCGAATATATTGACATTTAAATTTTACCGCCTTTTTTTTCTTCAGAACGTGAACTTCAGAAATTTTAGATTATTTGCAAAATTTCAACTTTTTTCCAAATTTTGTAATTTTCTGAAAATTTTGGCTTTTTGAAAAATTTTATAGTTTTGATAAAATTTTTTTTTTAATTTTGAATTTTTTTCTAAATAATTCGACTTTTTCGAAAATTTCATTTCAATTCTTTCTTTCTCTATTTTCTATTTTCTCTTCTTTCTTCTCTCTTATCTCTTATCTTCTCTCTTATCTCTTCTCTCTTCTCTCTTCTCTCTTCTCTCTTCTCTCTTCTCTCTTCTCTCTTCTCTCTTCTCTCTTCTCTCTTCTCTCTTCTCTCTTCTCTCTTCTCTCTCTTCTCTCTTCTCTCTTCTCTCTTCTCTCTTCTCTCTTCTCTCTTCTCTCTTCTCTCTTCTCTCTTCTCTCTTCTCTCTTCTCTCTTCTCTCTTCTCTCTTCTCTCTTCTCTCTTCTCTCTTCTCTCTTCTCTCTTCTCTCTTCTCTCTTCTCTCTTCTCTCTTCTCTCTTCTCTCTTCTCTCTTCTCTCTTCTCTCTTCTCTCTTCTCTCTTCTCTCTTCTCTCTTCTTCTTCTCTCTTCTCTCTTCTCTCTTCTCTCTTCTCTCTTCTCTCTTCTCTCTTCTCTCTTCTCTCTTCTCTCTTCTCTCTTCTCTCTTCTCTCTTCTCTCTTCTTTCTTCTCTCTTCTCTCTTCTCTCTTCTCATCTTCTCTCTTCTCTCTTCTTTCTCCTCTCTCTCTTTTCTCTCTTCTCTCTTCTCTCTTTTCTCTTTTCTCTCTCCTTCTCTCTTCTCTCTTCTCTCTTCTCTCTTCTCTCTTCTCTCTTCTCTCTTCTCTCTTCTCTCTTCTCTCTTCTCTCTTCTCTCTTCTCTCTTCTCTCTTCTCTCTTCTCTCTTCTCTCTTCTCTCTTCTCTCTTCTCTCTTCTCTCTTCTCTCTTCTCTCTTCTCTCTTTCTCTCTTCTCTCTTCTCTCTTCTCTCTTCTCTCTTCTCTCTTCTCTCTTCTCTCTTTCTCTTCTCTCTTCTCTCTTCTCTCTTCTCTCTTCTCTCTTCTCTCTTCTCTCTTCTCTCTTCTCTCTTCTCTCTTCTCTCTTCTCTCTTCTCTCTTCTCTCTTCTCTCTTCTCTCTTCTCTCTTCTCTCTTCTCTCTTCTCTCTTCTCTCTTCTCTCTTCTCTCTTCTCTCTTCTCTCTTCTCTCTTCTCTCTTCTCTCTTCTCTCTTCTCTCTTCTCTCTTCTCCTCTTCTCTCTTCTCTCTTCTCTCTTCTCTCTTCTCTCTTCTCTCTTCTCTCTTCTCTCTTCTCTCTTCTCTCTTCTCTCTTCTCTCTTCTCTCTTCTCTCTTCTCTCTTCTCTCTTCTCTCTTCTCTCTTCTCTCTTCTCTCTTCTCTCTTCTCTCTTCTCTCTTCTCTCTTCTCTCTCTCTCTCTCTCTCTTCTCTCTTCTCTCTTCTCTCTCTCTCTCTTCTCTCTTCTCTCTTCTCTCTTCTCTCTTCTCTTTTCTCTCTTCTCTCTTCTCTCTTCTCTCTTCTCTCTTCTCTCTTTTCTCTTCTCTCTTTTCTCTTCTCTCTTCTCCTTCTCTCTTCCCCCTTCTTTCTCTCTCTCTTTTCTCTTTTCTCGTTTTTTCGTTTCTCGTTTTTCGTTCTCGTTTCTCGTTTCTCGTTTCTTGTTTCTCTCTTCTCTCTTTTCTCTCTTCTCTTTTCTGTCTCCTCTCTACTTTCTTTTCTCTTCTTTCTTCTTTCTTTTCTCTTCTCCTCTCTCTCTTCTCTCTCTCTCTCTCTTCTCTATCTCTCTTCTTTCTCTTCTCTCTTCTTTTTTTTTCTCTTTTCTCTTTTCTCTCTTCTCTCTTTCCTTTTCCCTCTTCTCTCTTCTTTTTCTTTCTTCTCTTTTCTCTCTCTCTCCCTCTCTCGTTCTCTCTCTCTCTCGCTCTCGCTCTCTTTGCCCCCCCTCTCCTACCTTCTCTCTTATTTTTACGCATTATTTCGTATTAGTTAATTATTATGGATACTAGTTTCAACTTTCATGCTTATCGACATTTTATATTTAAACAATGTTTTATTTCTTTTCGATTCCGATTCCGAAATTTTAGAAAATCAAAATCAAAAATTGTTACTTTCCGATTATACGCAGTGGCGGTGAGAGGGATGTCGTTTTGTTATATTTAAACGACGATCATCTCTGTTTATTACAGCCTATGAAAGCTTAGGTTTTTCTGATAATTTGGTGAGAAACATCTGAGGACACTTTTAGAAAAAGATCGAAAAACTACAAATAATTAATGTCTGAATTCGTAATTAGTATACTTTATAAACTGTAAATAGACAAAAATTAAGAACTGTGTAGTTTTTCTCTGTTCAATGAAACTCTCACTGTCGTCTTTCTTTAGGAGCGTAAAAACGCCAATTAATCTCATTAAATGAATGATCCGGAAGATAAAATTAGAGACAGCAAGAGAAAAGTCCCTCGTGCGCCTGATGTAATAAAGTAATAGTAAGTTTTCTACGTTATAAAGGCGAGAGGCGGTGCGTAACAGGTTATTTTACACATCTATGGCTACCCTGATGTGCAGATTCCTTCGAGTGTTGGCAGACCTGTAATAGACCTCTTCTGCATCTCTCTAATACTCCCGGGGGCCGTTATACATATCAAATACGTTATCGGACTGTGTCAACTCGAACACCGTCTTATTACTTTCTTATAACCGAAAACATTGGCTATTCTGAATAGACGTTTTAGAAATCGTCGGGGGAATACCCCGAAAATTTTTATCATCTACTACATGATCCTAAAGTCTAGCACTTCTTTATTAGATGCATGATTTGAATCTTAAAATGTATTATATAATAAATGGGTAATATTTTGACTGAGAGATGGGGTATGGGGTATGCGCTTAAAATTAAAATAAGATATTATGAATGCCGATATCTTCAGTTCATTACATTCCAGCATCCAATAGTCGTTTATTTGATGTTTCGACGCTAATTATAAACGAAACGTTATCCAAGTTTAAATCAATGGCACTGATGAAAGATCACAGTCTTCTTGGCATTCAAAACTGAAAATGTAAAGATACTTATCTATAAACCTTTCCTCTCTCCGGCAATAAGGATCCAAACTTATTGCTTTAATATTATACATCCTTTAAGATCCGTATATATTCCAGACTTATCTTTCGAATGACAAGTAATCCTTTGAAAGCTAAATATTCCCATTCAATTGAGTATGGTAAATATATTACAAAATGGGCTTAAAATTAACTTTTCGGCTAATTAATACGGCTGAAGTTAAATGTGGAATTGAAAGTACAAAAAATATATGTAGAATCAAAATGTGGTTTCAGGGGACGTTTCAATTTTGCATCGATTAATTTATTTTAGTTCAATTGTTCAAAAAAATTTTAAGAAATTGGTTATCGTCATATGTACTTTTATGTTTATTGTTTTTAAAAGTTAAGTAGCTCATTTGCACATAAAGAGTGCTTAAAACTTTAAGTGCGTATTGGATTAAATAAAACCAAAAATAGTTCTTGTAAACACTTCAAATCTAAGAGACGTAATAATGGGAAGTCTTTATATAAGCAGGAGACATTTAGCAACTTCATCATTTCAGATCAGTTTGTTTTAAACACTATTGATATTGATATTATCTTCTGCTGGTTCTTATCGGTAAGCCAAACCAAATATTTTTGTTGTGTATTGTGTGGTTATTTACTTTAGCTGTACTACCCCTTTAAAATGTATTATTATATTAATTCCTTTTAGGCCTCTTGTAAGTTCCATTATACATCATCATTCGTGATTCGCTTTATGATCATACAATTGGCCAGTATCCAGTTTCGGCGGTAGAATTCAGAATACTGATATTTTTTTGGTGGAATGAACTGGTCTTTGGTTAACTTCAAGAATCGAAATACAAATCTTGTTCCCTAAAACCAAGAAAGATTAAAAAACAGAACAGCAGCAACCTTTGTTGTGTTTTTAATTTTTCTTGGTTTCAAGAGATAAGATTTGGATTTCGATTTTTCAGAACATTGATGTTCTTTAACATCGATGTTATGCATTCAAATCGTTGGTTAACATAAAAATACAAATACATTGCGAATTTGTTTAATAATTTACAGCTAAATTTTTGACATTTTTTTGAACCCCATGTTCCAGAAAAAATCTGAAAGTTCGTCTATAAACTCAACATATTTATTTTTCTCTCAAAACTACTTCAACATAAACATTAAACATACCTTATAATGGAAACGTTCGTTTCCTTCTTGTCATATTGCCAGTTACAGTGATTGGATATAAAAATCTTTATTTATTTATTTTGTTTAATGAACTTACCGCAAGGATCTAAAGACAAAATCGTCAGCTAAAAGACAGTGCGCAATTTGTGCAGCTTCTACTTACATGACAATTACTATAATACATTTAATTTCAGTATCTTATATTGTGGGTACAGTTTCTGGCATTTTAGTTTCTCAGGTTATTGAATATCAGCAGATAATGCTTTTGGCGATGACAGTTCATAATAGTGACATATTCTCCATGAAACCTAGGGAAGCGAAGCTACAAAACTACAACTACAAAAATTTGTAAATTTTTTATAAAGTCAAAGTCTTTTTTTTGAACATTTCAAATTTTTGCTTTAAGTTCCTAATTTAGATCAAAATTTTTTACTTGGTTTCTTAAACTTCAGGTTTTCTTTCAAAATTTCAACCAGAATCTGTTATCCTTGTTTGAACTTTTGAGATTCGTAGTCAAAGTTTGGTTTCCCCTAGATATTTTGAGTTTTTTCTTTAAGATTTATAAAATTTTTAATTTCAAAGTTCAACCTGTTTCTCAGCTCTGATCCTTAAAACTCAATGTTTTACAATGATTCCTAAATTTCTACATATAATTTCTCGCTTTTGACTCTTTTCTGAATCTGCTGAAATCTCAATATTTCCAATTTCTTTTAAAAATTTAAGGTTTCAGTGGTAAAACACTAATCAAAATTCTAATAGCAGTTTAAAGTCGCAATTTTCAAATTACGCTTGGAATTTTTGAGAATAACTCGAAATTTAAAAAACGTTAAATTGTTCGAAAATTGTCAAATGTTTTTAACTTCACAAAAAAATCAAAATTACATTTTCGAAAAAGTCGAATTATTTCAAAAATAATAAATTTTCAAAAAAGTTATTCATATTTTTTAAAGATGTGGAAATTTTCAGAAAAAGAACTCAAATTTTTAAAAAATCAAAATTTCTGAGAAAAGTCTGCATTTTTGAAAAAAATGGATCTTTGTAGAAAAATCGTAATTTTTAAATAACCCAATCATTTCAAAAATAATTTGAAATTCAAAAGAGTAAATTTTTTGAAAAATTCGATAAGAACTGTTTGTTTTTCCGAAAATTGAAATTATTCAGGAATCTTTAAAAATAAACAAAATTCGACTAAGTGAGAATTCTGAAAAAAAGTTCAAATATTAAGTGAAATTGTGTTTTTTTCAATTTATTTAACATTTCTTCGGCCCAGTTTGGAAATATTTAAATTTTTATGATTAAACAAATTGAAAAAACCATAATATTTCCGGTCAATAAGGGTCTACCATGAAGAATTAAGTGAACTTGTTCAAAGAAAATTGAAATTTTTAGAAAAGTTGGATGACATTTTTAAGAAGTTTGTATCCAAAAAAATCGAATAAAATTTTTAAAAAGTGGAATTATTTAAAAAAATAATAATTCCAAAATTTTAATTAATTATTTCAATTCTTATAAAAATGTTTAAATTTTCAAAAAACGGTCGAAATATTAAAAAGAATCAAATTTTCAAAAAGTTAAAATTTTCAAAAGAAGTCGAAATTTTTAAAGCCAGCATTTTCGAAAAATGCTGAAATTTCATAAAACGTCGAAATTTTTGAATGATTCAATTTTTGAAAAGTAACAATCTTGAAGAAAAGTTGATATTTTTGAAATACAGAACTTGTCCCCTGAAACCAAGAAAGATTAAAAACACAACAAACATTGTTCTAACGCGTTCCGACAGCCAAGCTGTCATCTTCAGACAGATACTAAGTCTAGTATCTCTCTAGTATCCAGTATCTCTCTGAAGATGACAGCTTGGCTGTCGGAACGCTTTAGAATAACATTTGTTGTGTTTTTTAATCTTTTTTGGTTTCAGGGGACAAGTTCTGTATTTCAGTTCTTGAAGATAACCAAGGGCCACTCTGTTTCACCAAAAAAAGATCGATATTTTTGTCAGCATTTTCGAAAAAAGTAGAAATTTTCCAAAAACCCGAAATTCGAAATTCAAAAAAGTAAAATTTTTCGAACGGAATTTTTCCCAAAAAATTACAACCTATCCTTGTTTAAGAAGGCGGTTCATTGCCATCTATCCTTGTTTCCACATCCTACTTGCGGTGCTTTGAACGCATTATAGGGTTATGCTTTGTGAGTGGACTTGAACATAAAGAAGTTGACATTTATAAAAAAAATTGCAGTCCAGAAAAAAATAAGAATTTTTCAAGAATAACCCCAAAGTTTTTAAAACTGTCTAAACTTCTAAAAAAAATTGAAATCTCCGAAGCTTAAATTTTCAAAAAATAAAAGAATTTTAAAAAGTATAGATTTTCAAAAAATCAATATCTTCAAAATTACAATTCTCCAAAGAATCGAAGTTTTTAAAAAGGCCAAAGTTTTAAGACAAATTTAAAATAAGAAAAAAATTTACATTTGGAAGAGGTAGAAATTTTTTCATAAATTCGAAAGTCGAAACTCAAAAATTTTAAAATTAATTCGAAATTCAAAAAAAGTGAAATTGTTTGAAGAAAGCCGAAATTTTCAGAAAAGTTTAAACCTTATAAAACAGTTTCTATTTTTATGACAAAATCGAAATTGAATTTTCGAAAAGTCAAATTATTTAAAAAAATAAAACGAAATTTTCGAAATTCTTCGAAGATGTCGAAATTTTTATAAAAGGTCAAAATCGAAATGTTGAAAAGGAACACAAATTTTTGAGAAATTAAAATTTAATGAATGGTCGCAATTTTTAAATTCAATATTTCTGAAAAAAAGTGGATTTTTCTTAAATCGAAATTTTGAAATATTTCAATCATTTCAAAAATAATTCTAAATTCAAAAATGTACTTTTCAAAAGTCTTAATTTTTAGAAAGATTTGGAAACAAGTATTCTTTTTCACAAAAACTTGAAATTTTTTGAGAATCCTTACAAAATAAACAAAATTGTGGTGGAACGGACTGGTCCTTGGTTATCTTTAACAATTGAAATACAAACCTTGTCCCCTGAATCCAAGAAAATTGTGAGAAAAAGCCAGAATACGAGAAAAAGTCAGAATCCTGAAAAAGCAGAAATTTACCAACAAGTCAACATTTTGAAAAGCGTAAAATATTCATAAAAGTGAAATTGTTCAAAGAAAGTTGAAATTTTCAGAAAAGTTTTACCTTTTTAAGAAAACCGAAAAAAGTCGAAACAAAATGTTCGAAAAGTCGAATTATTTAAAAAAATGATACGAAATTTTCAAAAAAGTTATCGAAATCCTAAAAAAAGATCGAAATTTTCAGAAAAGGACCAAATTTTGCGAAAAGTCGAAATATTGAAAAATAATTAAAATCTTTGAAAATATCAAATTTTGAAAAAGGGTCGAAATTTTCGACTTCAACATTTTCGAAAATGTAAAATGTTTTTTAAAAATCGAAATCTTAAAGTAAGTTAATCATGGTAAAAATAATTCAAAATTCCAAAAGACAAAATTTTTCAAATAATAGTTGACATTTTTAGAAAGATTTGAAAACAGCTATTCATTTTGATGAAAAAATCAAATTTTTCAAGAAGTCGAGTCTTCAGAAAATAAGTATAATTCTGCCAAAAAGCCAAAATTTGAAAAAAATTCCAAATCCTGAAAAAGTCAAAATTTACCAACAAGTCAACATTTAGAAAAACTCGAAATATTCAAGAACGCTCAAATTCAACATTTTTAAGTACTCAAAATTTCAAAAATAATTCAAAATTCCAAAAAACAAAATTTTTAAAAAATTAGTTGACATTTTTAGAAAGATTCGAAAACAACTGTCGATTTTGATAAGAAAATCAACTTTTCCAATAAGTCGAGTCATCAGAAAATAAGTATAATTCTGCTAAAAAGCCAAAATTTAAAAAAAAGTCCAAATCCTGAAAAAGTCAAAATTTACCAAGTCAACATTTAGAAAAACTCGAAATATTCAAGAACGTTCAAATTGAAAATTTTCAAGTATTCAAAATTTCAAAAATTATTCAAAATTTCAAAAAACAAAATTTTTCAAAAATTAGTTGTCATTTTTAGAAAGATTTGAAAACAACTGTCGATATTGATAAAAAAATGAATTTTTCCAAGAGGTCTAGTCTTCAGAAAATAGGTATAATTCTGCTAAAAAGCCAAAATTTAAAAAAAAGTCCAAATCCTGAAAAAGTCAAAATTTACCAACAAGGCAACATTTAGAAAAAACTCGAAATATTCAAAAACGTTCAAATTAAAAATTTTTAAGTAGTCAAAATTTCAAAACTAATTCAAAATTCAAAATAGGTGAAATTGTTCAAAGAAAATTTAAATTTTAAAAAGGGTCAAAATTTTTAAAGTTTTCATTTTTTCAAAAAATTGAAATAAAAGGGAAAAAGACGAATTATTTAAAAAACAATTTGAAATTTTCATAAAAGGTTACCCAAATTCTTCAAAAAAGGCGAAATTTTTAAAAAAGTTTAACATTTTAAGAAAATTCTGAATCTTAAAAAAACTCGAATTTTCGAAAAATCAAAATTTTGTAATAAATTCGAGAAAGGAAACATTTTCGAAAAAGTATATTATTTAGATTCTAGAGTTTGAGTCATCTCGCACAATTGAAAATCAGCAGATGATTGTTCTTGGGTGATGCCAGTGGCGTGTTCTCCATAAAGTTTCCTTTGCAAAATTTTCAGAATTTTTCACAACTTTCGAGTGTCGGTTTTATGGTCCAACCTTTTAGCTTTGATCGAAATTTTTTACCTAATTCCCTAAGCCGCCCTTTCAAAATTTCGACCATAATCTAGAGCATTCGTTATTGCTTTAAGCTTCAGCACAAAAATTTCATTTTCTCTGAAATATTTGAGTGTTTTCCTCAAAATTTCGTTAATAACTTTGAAAGTTTTAAACTCCTAATTTTAATCCATTTCCCAGCTCTTATCCCAAAACACAATTTTTTTACGATTCTGTGTCAAATCTCGACGTAAAATTTCAAATTTTAATCGATTTCTCAATCTGCTGAAATCTCTATATATAAAATTTTTGTTAAAAATTTTCCTTTTCTGATCAAAGTCTTGGCTTGCAATTTGTAGTTTTTGAACATTTTTGCTAAAAGTTCTATTTTAAATTTAATATTTTGACTTTCTTGAATAATAACTTAAATTCAATAATTTTTTAGACACTTCAGATTTTTTCTAAAAATTCCGAATTTTTGTTTCCAATTTTTATTAACTTTGCTCAAAAGTTGAATTAAAAACTTAAAATTTTAAACCTAATATCAAAATATTATCAGTTTTTTAGTATTTTTTTGGATTTGATTTTTTTACATAAATACAAGCTTTTCCAAAATTTTTACTATTTTTCAGAACTTCTTTTTTTGGTTTTTCTGAAATGCTGTTATTAATTTAAGTATCAGAACCCCAATTTTTTCACCAAAAAGTCTAAACTTATTCCTAATTCAATTTTTTCCATTTTGACTTTTTCTTGACATTTTGAATTTGTATTCCGGAATAGTAGTTTTATCTTAAAACAAGTCATTTTATACATTTCGAGTACTATTCTGGAATTTCGATTTTATCATCAAAATTGGTCAAAATTTTATTTGAAATTTTGAATCTCCGATTTTCGATTTTTTTTACAAAAGAGTGTGAATTTAAAAATTTTTTTTGATACTTTTGATAACGTATAACCCAGGTGCAAATTTGCAAGTTAGGAATGAAGCTAAAATTCTAAAATTAAAAAAACGAGCCTCTACTAACCTAAACGAAGCCTAACTGCTCTAATTATTTAAACGAACGAAAACTAAAATGTTAAAAATGAAGGTTTGAATTTCTGATTTGAACTAGCAACTAAAAAAAATATTTGGTCCAGTTTGCACAGACGACTGACAGTGAGTGAAAATAATTCGAACTCAAACGACTGAAGTAAAAAAATGAACGACTTCTCACCACGTTAAAATAATTCGAATGATTTATGAATACTCGAAATATCGAAACGTCTCGAAATATCGCCAATGATGCTATTAATCGAAAAATCAATTATTATTTTTCCATTCAATATTGCTCATCAAATCAGTGATTGTAAGAGATTTTTTTCTCTCTAAAAGAGACTAAACTTCAAACATTGAAAAGTTATTTTAAAATCTAAGGACAAACAATAAAAAAAGTTGGACAAACCTTTTATCCTCATAGCATATTATTTTAGCTTAATGTAAAAAATTTGGACATTTTTATTCTTTCCACTTCTTTGCTCGTCTTTTTAACTGTTTGTTTCCACCGTCATTCTCTGTCATGCGGCAGATTTATGGATATTTTCATTGTTCATCTCTTCTTCCAAATCAATCAAATCCTCTTTATTTCCTATTTCAAATTGTTCTAGAGAACTTACCTTAGAAATATGGGGAAATGTTGCATCGAGTCGAACCATTCGAATTCAACTACAGCCACGAAGTTGAATCCGAACAACGAACATCTGCCGAAGGCAGATAACGATGTAAACCAGCAACTCTTCCTGGTCATCAACCGCAATGACCTAAGCGAAGACGATAAAATTGCCCAAATCCAAAACCTTCTCGGCAAAGGCGCCGACATCAACGCTCAAGAGAAAAACTCATCCGACACCATGTACCATTTAGCCATCACGAAGAAATACAAGAAGCTGTTCCGCTCTCTTTTCCACGCCAAAGCCAAATTAAGCATTGCTAATGGATCGTATGAAACTGCAGGGGATTTGTTGACGTTGCCTGAAAATAAGGTGATGCAACAAATTCATGATGATTTACGGATGGATATCTACGATGGAATTATACCTATTAAGAGTAGGGGACGGAATGTTCCCGATGACGTACCGTATAGATTTCTGGATCCAGCACTGAAAAAGGTAGTGGAATTGGAGAAGATTATAAGCAAGCCCTCCAAAGCTGTGGATAATTTGGATTTGGTGATGTTCAGTTTAAAGGTGGCTATGATTCTCGCCTACCGAGCTGCGATAAATGATCTTAATTTTCGAATATCCATAAAGAAGGAATCTCTGGACAATTTAGAAGACATTAAATTTGCTTCCAATGAACGCGGCCAGAAAGGCGAAAGAGAGTATGACATTTACTATGAGCCGGAACGAATCGAAAAAAATTACGCTATCGGATCTGATCAGTACGGATATGAAATCGAAAATTTAGTTTACTGCGTTATTTTGAATATTATCCAAAGTGTTCGTAGGATTATCAGCTCCGATTCAAGCCACATTGTTGTGACAAATGTTGATTTTGGTGACTTAGGTCATGGAGTGAAGGTTGAGGATGTAACTGGGTATAATTCGGTCGATTTGGAAAAAGGTAGATTGAGACTGGTCAAATTGAGTGTTGATAAATATCATCAGTTGTATGCTCACTTGAAAGCAAAATACTAGAGAGAAGCTCCTGGCTAGAATATTGCTCAAATCTGATAAAATGGATTTGACTCATCAACTTGTAAGTATGTATCACCTTACCCTCAGCAAACACGTTATTGATATAGACAGTAAGAAGTTTAAACCAAACTTTATAAATAACCAAAACTTGGAAAAGCACGTTCGAGAATTTAGGAGATGTTTTAAAAGACTGAATTTTTGAAGCTAAAAGATGTTAAACCGCAAGATAAGGAGAACTTTCTTCAAAGACGAGATATCAAGAATGGATTTGAAGCTGATCGCCTGGCTTCGGAAAACTCTTCGAGTTGAAAGCAGACACTAAATTGAAAGATGTTAGGCGGCTTAGTTCAGCAAGTGGTGTCATCTATTAAAGCTGGTGAAGCTACTAAAATCGTACGTTTAAGTAATAGTGACGAATTGAAAAAGTTAGCTGGTCACCTAATCGTTCGAAAAGATGACGGTAAACTTGGGTTTAGTTACAAACTTTTTGAAAAATATTCCGTTCTTCCGAAGGACGTAGTTAAGATGAGGAAGCTGCTTGAAAGGGAGATAAACTTCCACAACATAGACTTACGCTCTTTGCAGGATTACGTTATTGAAATTGAAGGCGCCTATGAGACTTGCGAAGATGGTCAAGTCTATGATACGAAACCAACATTTGACCTCTCATTTACATGGCTTGACACTACAGATACTGAAATCGAGCAATTTTTTCAACATCTAACGTTTTCAGTTAATTTTCCCACTGGTGACGAACTTGATGAAACTTTGAATAAAATTGCTGGAAAATCAATGAAGATTACTTCGCTGGATAGAACTCATTTTGGAAGCGGATTTGAATCTGATCTACTGCAATGGATATTTAATCAAGATGCTACTAATTATAAGTCTGGTGATAACCTCAAGAAATGGATTGTTTCATTAGATAACAAAATTGAGGAGTTGGGTATTGAAGGGTTCAGGTATTCGTATCCGGAAAAGTTATCGAAAATTGGTATGCGATTTGAGAAGTCGAACGCTGATATTACAAAATTTATCTTAGGGCAAATGCAGAAGAGAATTCTTTTTGCAAATACCAACAATCGTCTGATGGGTTCATCTATGGCGCTCCAAGGGGTCAACGATGTCCGAAGCATGAATATACTACGCGGATTAAACAACGTGATCTTCGTTCGCGAACATTCCTTGCTATCTAAGAAAGAAAAGGTACTGGACGTATTCTCAACAAGTCCGGACATAAATGTCCTAATTATTGAAGGTGCCACAATGGAGAAAAATTCCCCAGCCGAACTATCTCTAACCTGAAGATATTGTTAAAATCGTAAAAGGCAACCCCAAAAAGAGAGTGCTGGTTATCGGTGAAGACAGCGCCAACCTTCCAGATTACCTCAAAAGTAAAGCAGGCGATCTCTTCAGCAAAGTAAAGGTGGAGCTGAAGCTCAATCAGCTGTCTGCTCAATCCAAGAATCGACTCGACAACATCGAAGTCATCTTCCAAGGCCATAGAATTCGAGCTAAAGAAGTGTTTGCTCAAGGCGAACCCAGCCCAGCAAATTTACGCAGAATAGTCTACGGTGGTGCCATCATTGGCCAGCATGTATCCGAAAGTCATAATTTCTTGATGCCTCTGTCGGTATCCCGCCACATAGAACTAAAAGGGGACATTCTCAAAGCCAACAAAAACGAAAGGGACACATTTCGCTCTGACTGAAGTCGATAAGAAATTCCTGCAAAAGCAGCTGGGCGCCAAAGTGAAAGTAAACTACTTCGACGAGATGAACCAAAGAAATGGAGCCAGATACGTCATCTTGGATTCACAACATGGACTATCGCAATTCGCTCAGCTTGAGAAGATTTTTGATCATTCGAGGAATAATTTGCACTGGCTCTCTTACGACAACTCAAAACAACGTTTCACCTGGATAAGGAGCGTAGGGGACGTCAAAGGGATTTCGAATTACGCTACAGACGCGAACCCAATCTTCCAAAGTTTCATACCGGAAGGAGATCTGTTGGAGGCGTCATCTAGTAAGGAGCGTGGGGTATCAGTTATCGAGGGGGAATCCGGTGCTGGTAAAAGCGCCATGTTGGGGAGATTGGCCGTCAAAGTTAAGAAACAAAAACTCTCGCACTGGGTTCTCAAAGTTAATTTAAACGACTGCTTTCCGGCGTTGAACGACTGAAATTCAATTTCGGCGCACTCGAGGTAAATCGAGCTTCAACCCGAACGATCGCAACGAAGTCATTAACTTCGTCACTAGCGGATTGCTGAGGAAGAACGAGCGCCCCATGAGCAGACTCGATGGCGAACTACTAAGAGGGTGGATCACCAGCGGTCACTTCTCGATTGTGGTTGATGGTTATGGTACTTTGAATGGTGAAAGCAGGAGCATTGTTCACGACGTTTTACCTACTTTTAAGGGGTATCAACCTCAGTATCTCATAGTAACTGCGACGCCCAATGTTGGGAATGCGCTCAAGAGAGCTCTAGGCGTTGGTTCTTATAGAGTGGATCCGTTATCAGAATCAAAACAGATTGATCTCATGGCGGAATACTGGTCGAAGAATTCGCACGTTTCCGGTGAAACTGACTTCAAAGGGGCAGCTAAGAATCTTCTCGGAGGTTTACGCACAGCGCTTCGCGATCCTAGGGGTACCGAGCGCCCTGTTATTATTGAAATTGCGGCGAGTGCTTACGCCAATAACATTAAACAGATCAACAGCGGAAAATTCGGGGATTTACCTCCGATGAATAAGTTCGATTTGTTCAACAAATACTTAACGCAAGAGTTTCGTAATTATTACATCGGTAAGGGTTACGATGCTAATTCGCTAGCGCAAATGAATCAGTTGGAGGTCAATAGGAAAGCGTTGCAGAAAGATTACGGACAACTAGCGTTGTACTATTTTAATGATCCGGATAATCTTCGAAGCTTTTTCCCTGATCAAGCTGAAGCTTTACCAACTTTTGTCAAACAAGTTAAGAATCGGTTCAAAGAATTAGATCTGATACCAAAAATTGTGAACGAAAAAGCTAATTTCGTTTCACACGCAATGGGCGACTACTTCCACACCCAGTATATTGCCCACGAAATAAACGAAGGACATTCTAATCCTAAATTTATAAGATACGTTTTTGAGAATGTTCTACTTCAACCCTATCATGCCGGAACTAGATCTTTCCTCAACGGTTATCTTCGCGAAATTGAAATAGAAAAATTCAAACTCCTGGAACGATACGGAGCCGAACTAAACACCATTTGGACAACTGACAAAAACAAGTTGGAAATTGATGGCAAAAACATCATCCGCGTAGCACTTGATGAGGATCACTCCAACATCATCAACTTCCTTATCAGATGCGGACGAAAATACCCAAAAATGCTTACATCTCTGACCAAAGAAGGGAAAACCCCGAATGGAGCAACCCCACTTCATTTGGCAGCCAAAAATCTGGATTCCAGAACCTTAAAAGTCCTAATCAACGAATTCCACAGCATCGAAGGCTTCGACGCCAACTTCAGAACCCCACTCCACTATGGCGTAGAAGGCGGAAACCCGGAAAACAGTCAAGATTCTTCTAGAAGCTGGTTCTAACATGCACGCCGTAGACCGAGAAAATATTAGCCCTCTTCAAGACGCTATCATCAAGGGCTAAAGTCGATATAATCTCAGAGTTTACGCGTCGCTCAGACTTGGAAGCTCCAAGACGACAACTCTCTCCACTTGGCGGCCAAGTACGGTCATTATAAGGTTGTCAAGTATCTAGTCGAAAACGACTTGAGTGACATAACCGAAAAAAGATGTAACCGGTAAAACGGCCATTGATTACGCTCAAGAAAACAATCACGGCGAGGTGGTAACCTACTTGAAAAACGAGTCGATTTTAGAGCGCTGCTTCAAGGGTTCGGCCGCCTGTCTCATACAAAAACGCGACATAGACTGACGTAGCAGTTCGCCCCGAATCCAACTATCGAAAACATCCGTATCCGAAGATCAAAAATTCTGGCCCAAATACTACGAACTTGAACAAGGCGAGAAGAGGAACCAATTCATGCAGCTGATGTCTGAAGTAGTGTCCAACAGAAATTGGCCTGAGGTTCTCCACGGTAGAGACAAAAAAGCCGTCTTTGACAAAATTAGACGTTTTAAGCAGTATAAAGCGTTGAAGCAGTCCGATGCTGCGCCATCGAAGAAAATCAATTTGGCCGGCTACAGCATCCTTCACGGCTTGGCCGAATTCGATCAACTTCAAGATATACCCGAATCGATGTCGCACTTGGTAAATGCCAGAGACATATACGGGAACACCCCCTTGCATTACGCGGCCGATTCCGGTAACGAAAAAGCAATCGACGTTCTAATCAGGAACGGTGCCAAAGCGACCGATGCTGAATCTCTTCCATGAATCCGCGCTTGCATTTCGCCGCCAAAGGTAACAATCCCAACATAGTGATTGATTTGTTGGCGGTTGGCGGCGATAAGTTCCAAGAGAGTAACTTTGGAGATACTCCGGTGCAGATAGCGGCCAAAACTGGCGATATAAAAGTATTGAGGACGCTCGCCCATAACGACGAGAGGGTAGAAGGTTGGATGATCTCTGGTCATATCGCGGCTTCGGGCAACATGGAAAAATTGAGGTTTTTGGAGACTAAATACAAAATTACTACGAGGGACACGTATATGATGGATCAAGCGGCACAGTATGGTCACTCCCAAATGGTTAGTTACTTGATATCAAAAAAGGTTCCCATCAATCACAACATGTATTATGCGGCTGCTAGATCTGGCAACTTGGACACTTTGAAAAAGTTGGGTTTTCCTCGTTCGCCTAAAGATCTCAATTGGGTCGTCTTATTAAGGGATGGTACAACTAGTGGAAATTTGGACTTGGTTAAATCAATAGCAAATACTCCGGAAGGGAAAACTGCTATTAAGAAGACTTATTATCCTAATCGTAACTTAGTCTACAGCGCCTTGGAATCTGGACAGTTAAAGGTAAGGCTTCTAATAATAACCTAAATTCCTGGTTCGCTGGCTGGCAAAAATTTAGCAGAACATTTCATTTTTATGGGCATTAATTTTTCTTAGAGATATATTAGTTAGCTAGTTATAGCCCCAATTTTTTTACATAACTTTAATTTCTTTTAATTTTTTTAAATAAATTAGTCATTAAATCTAAGATATTATTATGATCGCGTTCAAACAAAAAGGTGACATTTTGAGAAAGGAGCAAAATATTGAGGAATGTAGGAACTTTTTCGAACTTATAAAAACAGTTTAAATTTTAAGGCAAAATTTTGTACGAAAGATTAGGTCAGGAGAAGTCAAAATTTAACATCTTAAGTAATTTAGAAAAAAGTTTGAAAACCTAGAATTGGTGTTCTTTTGAGATTTTTTTTATTGTCCAGTTACATAATTTTTGAGTTTATCTTTATTTTTTAATCTTTTACAGCTTCCAAACTTCAATTTCACAAATAGTTAAAATTTTTATTAGAAGGGTTAAAAAAAGTTCAAATATTGGAAAAGTTGAAATTTTTAAAGTAGTAGGAATAAAAAAATCTGAAAATTGAAATTCTGAAAAAAATTAAAAAAAAAATAAAATGAAAAAGTGGTAGTTCTCATACCTATCCTAAGCAGAGCTTGGAATATGCCTACAAATACATTCCAATCAACTCCCACCCGACTAGCTCCCATCTAAAAACGAATGAGTATTCCAGGTGGCTAAATGGTTGGTGGCCGAGCAAAAACTCAACGTCAAACACGTGGACAGCGAAGGGGAGAATTTGGCCCATGCAGCTGCCAAATCCAACAACGTGGACGCCCTTCGTTGGGTGGAATCCCAAGGCGTCGACATCTTCTCCAAATCGAAAAACGGGAAGACGACGCTACAATCCGCCGTGGAGAGTGGCAGCGTCGTCGGTGCCGAATGGCTGGTGCGAAAAAAAATCGATTTCAGTTTTGATAATGATGGAAAATCCACCTTCGATTATAACACTTATGGTAGCAAAGAGATGGAGAATTGGTTGAAGTATACGAATAAAGCTTCGGATGTGCACGATTTTACTAACAGGATTACGAAGGCGGATTGGAATAGGAATAGCGGATAAACCTGTCGATGATATCAAATATATTAAGATAAATCCGGAGAAGTTGGCTACTGTTTTGGATAACACGCCTGATTTGAATAAGAGGTTAGGGTTGTTGCAAGTCGCTGAAAAGTATGGAAATAAGAAGGAATTGAGTCTTAATGATCGGTTGAGTGGTTATATTAAGAGAGCTGACGTTGCTAGGAATCTGGATAAAGTTCAGAAGGTTTCCGATGGTCTGAATTTGGCTTTGACCGGGAAAAACATGCTTGGTGATATTATCGATGAAGATTTTGAAGGTTTTAAAATTAATTCTGCCAATTTGGCGCTCACCTGGGCGACGATGTCTGTTTCGAAACGTTTTACCAAAGTTGGTACCAGAATGATCGAGACTGGTTCAAATTTTGGGTATTTCTTTAAAGCTTCGGCACCGTTCATTGGCAGGATAACCGATGCTATGGTGGTTATTGAATTGGTGGATAAAATTAATGCTTACAAACACGGGGATAAGGATGCGTTGGTGAGGATCGTAGGGGATAGTACGATTCTTGCTGTTGACGCTGCTGCTCTAGCTGCTGAGCTCGCTGCCGCTTTTGGGTACGCAACGGAGACTGCTTCGGTTTTGGGGCCTTTTGCGGCAGCGCTGGACGTTGCGATATTTATAGGAATGGATATTTATGACGCCGTGAGGGTTGTTGATAAAATTGATGAGCAGGTTCCATTGACTGGTTGGGAGAAATTTTCTACAGGATTTAGAGCGTTCTTTACTGCGGAACCATCGCAGTATATAAAAGATTTGTTGGAGATTAAGGCAGCTAATAATAAGTTGGCAACTTCAGCTGTTAAATACCTGAAGGAACATAAGAATTTAAATCGTTATCTGTTTGGCGCTGCTTATAAAACCTCTACTGGGATTCTAGCTGTTATACCTGATAATCGATTTGATTTAACAGTTTTACGTAAAGATTTGTTGTGGGATCGCACTAAGCCGGATGTGGTTCAAGGTTCTAAAACATTTTGTAATCCGGTGGGTGATTTTATTACTCCTGATCAACCAACATATCTTTGCGCTGGAGCAATTGGTGTCGAAGTAGAAAATAAATCTAAAGAGAATAATACAGTTTTGGTTGAACTTGGTGATGGTTATGATGTAGGCTACGGATTTTCTGATGAAGGACATTTGTTTATCATGTCTGATGGCACAAAACACGTAACTGGTGGTAAAAAGAACGATATATTTTTCATTGGTAAAAATTTAGTTAGTGGCAGCATTGATGGAAATTCAGGATTGAATACTTTTGACTTTGAAGCCTACAGTGGAAATGATATAGTTTATATTAACCCATCAAAAGGATTAGTTACACAAAAGAACGATCTTCGTATGAAATCAATTCAAAGGATAATTGGAAGAACTAAAAAACAGGATGTTTTTGAAGTTGACTGTGGTGTTCAAGTTGTTGAAGGAAGAGGTGGCCCAAACAATTCAAACCCTGACAAAATCATCGTCAAAGAGTCTAACTTTAAATGCGACCACAATTTAATATTGAACGTCTCCCCTTACAGCAACGTCAAAAACAGCGCTTATGGTGACGTCTTATATAACGTTATGAGAGGCGATGGTGAAATAAATATGCATTTCGATTACAAAACCGTTGGTCACACTGAAAAGAAAAACGTTGTAATTGCGAACTACGTCATCAGCGAACTTACCCAAGTGGAGAGGAAAATTGAAAATCACACCCTTAAAGCGTCTTTCGTCTTCGAGGGTAAAAATCACAAAGATAAATTAAACTTAAATCTCATAGTCGAGAACGAAAATCTTGCTTTAATCCTCAAAGACGAAACCATATACCAATTTAACAGTTCCCAAGTTTTCGCTTTGAAGCAATCCAAGAAGCACGTCACAGATCTTATAAATGAGAGCAAAGAAGCAATTAAAAAACAAAAGGTACTCTTTATAGCCAAATCAATTCCCGATAAGGCCTTCGTAACAATCAACTACGAAGATGGCAAATCATGCAGACATCACAAAGAAGAAAAAGACAACGCGAAGATAATGCCAACCTATCCTTCCATGGATAGTTACATGATATCATCAACAGGCCCAAATATCTACGAAATTGTACCACCAAATCCCCTCAAGGTACCACTGAACACAGTTTACATTTTCAACAACGAAAACAACTCTGCCAAAGGTAATACGGTTTACATGCAGAAACTAATGCGTCTGTTGGCCTCCAAATTAAAACTATCCCCACGAATTGAATGCCAACGTGATGGAAAAGATCTCAAGTTGCAATTGAAGGATACAGACCAACTTTTGCTAACGGTCGTACTGAAATCCGCCCTTGAAAACAACTGGTACAAAACCGTGGAAGTCATCGGCATGAACTCAGCCTTACAAATCATCAACAAAAACAACCAATACGTCCTAGATCCGATCCCTCTTCGCTTCGACAAGCAAACGAATTACGCCGTCCTCACCAAAGACGACTTCGAGATGAACAGCCGTGTCGAATTAGACAAAACCTCAACCGGTTACGAATTCTACAAGCTCAACAACGACTTGGTCATCACCAACCGTTTCGCCCAAAATCTAGACGAAAAAGACTACTTCACCTACTCCTTGATTCGCTTTTACGAAGACAAGGAATCCACGTTGCATTCCATCTTGTTCAAATTCAAAGACGACGAGTTTTCCATCAAGGAGAAACTCGACATCATCGAACACGCGGAAAACTTCCGCCAAAAATTTGGCAGCTTTATGGTCAACTTTAAAAACTACCACAACATCAAATCGGGTGGACCGAGGGTACGTCGCTCCGTTGGCAACAGCGCCTCCGCCCTCTTCTTCCCCGATTAACACCCTCATAAGTTGGATCAAAACCACCACCGGTTACGTCCTAGACGCCATCACTTCCACCAGCGTGGATTTCTGGCCGAAAACCAATGCTCTAGACCCCACACAATCTTCTGATCCAGCGGTGCTCATAGATGAATTGTCTGCTCCAATCAGGCCGAAAACCAGCTCTCGATATTCTGATCTAGCGCAGCTTATACACGAATCTTCTTCTCGAAACACTTTGTCCATCTCACATCAAATCGATTGCAACCAAACTCTCTTTCTGGCTGATTATCTCGTGCGCAGTTACACCAAAGTGAAACCATACAATTCCGCCGCAAGAAAAGTGAATTATGAGGACGTTTGGGCGACAGCCTTGGAGTTAACTGAGCAACTGGAGGGTGTCCTGGATGAGTTTTCAGAAAAATTCGGTGCTGACGTTGATTTTGATCCCTTGAAGCTACAAAAGATGCTGAGGCGAGAGCTGGTCAATGGAAATCGAAAGTCTCTCGAGAAAGTTCTTCTGGGGTCAGTTGAGAAGGACAAGCTTTCTGATGAATCGGCGGTGTTTCCTGAGGGATGGGATCAGGGAAAATACTTTTGAATACGTCTGGGCGTGATTTGGTTCTTTCGTCGGGTGAAATGAATAATTTCGGGGATGGGACTCTTGGGGTTATTGTTGAGGGTAGTAGAGGAACTGTTGAGGCTCTTTCTATACCACTGATTGATTGTTAAATTACGTTTGAAGTTAATCTGGCAAATTTGTATATATATTTAGTCTAGGATCAAATGTAAATAAAACGATGTTTCTATTTTTATGTTTTCTTAAATTTATTGTGTTCTTTTTCCAATTCCCAATATAATATTTAATTCAATATCCTTTGTGCCTGTGACATATCAACACGGCGATTGATTGTATGAAAAAAGTGTGTATTTGAAAATAGACAGTTTTTCAATTTTTCAATTATAACATAAGAAAATTTGAATAAATATAAATTTTTACATCAGTAAACATGATTTAATTAAGTTTTTTGACTGTTAACTGTAGGGCTAGGTACAGAACACTAATTGTACGAGCCTGATTCACTCTTGGCTGATTTTTTTTTTGTATAATTCTATAAGGATTTGATTTTCCCAATTTTATGATCAACCATATGTACTTACATAATACTCGTTCAGCTAAGGCAAAGCGAATAAATCGCCTATAAATTCCGCAGTTGATAAAAAAAATAAAATATGGGCCACATCCGCGCGAGATATTTAAATATTTGAAAAGTCGCCCACATTTCAGTTTGATAATGTATCCCCGAAGTATCGTAAAATACGTAATAAAGTACCGATAGGAAGGAGCATCTTTTAAAACAGAAACTTCTAAAATGCTTTATGACGTGATAGAATCTATGGCCATTAGTTATTTACCGTCTCGGAACACACTTTTCCTTATATAACAAATTTTAATGTCTTATCTTTTATAGGCGAGCCTGAAAAGCCAACCACTTTTCGAATAGTTATAAAATGATTTTAGGTTATTAGGGTTGCGGAAAATACTTAAAAGGGTGTTTCCAAAGTATATTTTGAATATTTCATGAGTGACTTTGATACCTACTTAATATTTCACCGAACAAGTGCCGTCATATAACTTTTAATTTTGTCGCTTAAAACTTCCAAATTTCAGCATTTAATGCTAAAAGGAGTAAGACATAATTTTTTTGCTTTGTTTGGCCTGAGTTGGATTTCAAAATTTGGTTCGAGTTCACACGTTGCATTGTGAAATTATTGGGTTGTTCGGAAAGTAATTTCTTTTTTTTCCGACAGAGGATTTAATGGTATTTTTTTGTACCCAACTTCACACTTAAGCCGTATAATTTGTATATGCTTTGAGAGCTTATATAGCAAGGCTTGTGTGTGAAAAATTGCAATTAATTATACGCAGTAGTTTTTGGTTGGTGCCCTTTTAAATATGGAGAGCGATAAGCAGCATTTTCGACATATCTTACTGTTTTACTACAGAAAGGATAAAAATGCTATTCAAGCCAGAAATAAATTGACAGATGTGTATGGAGAAGGTGTGTTGACAGTACGGCAGTGCCAAAACTGGTTCGCTAAATTTCGATCCAGCAATTTTGAAGTCGAAGATGCACCACGTTCGGGAAGGCCGGTTGAAGCTGATAAAGACGCGATAAAGGCATTAGTTGATGCGAACCGGCGAATAACAACATGTGAGATCGAATTGAGGTTAAATTTATCAAATTCAATAGTTTATGACCACTTGGAAGGCCTGAGATATCCTCGAAGCTCAATGTATGGGTTCCCCATGTTCTCACAGCGAGAAATCTGTGTCGCCGCATTGACGTCTGCGATTCGCTTCTCAACCGTTACGAAAATGATCCGTTTTTGAAGCGCATCATCACTGGGGACGAAAAATGGGTTGTAAACAACATCAAACGCAAGAGGTCACGGAGCAAAAAAGATGAACCGGCTGAAACTATTTCCAAAGCCGATATTCTGTTGGTGGGATTTAAAGGAATCGTTTTTTTTTGAGCTTTTACCGGATAACACAACGATTAATTCGGAAGTCTACTGTCATCAGCTGGACAAAGTGAATGATGCACTTGAACAGAAAAGGCCAGAACTAATCAACAGGAGAGACCTCACACAAGTTTGGTCACTCGCCAAAATCTTTTACAGCTTGAATGGAATACAATGCCACACTCACCATATTCTCCACTACTGGCCCCATCGGATTATTATTTGTTCCGGTCACTCCAAAATTTTTTAGACGGTAAAACCTTCACCTCAAATGAGGAGGTCAAAAACCACCTCGATCAGTTTTTGCTAGCAAAGACCAAAAATTTATGAGCGTGGAATTATGCTACTACCAGAATGATGGCAAAAGGTGTTGGACCAGAACGACCAATATATAATTTAATAAAGTATTGTTTATTATACGAAAACTGTCTTTCATTTCTACAAAAAAAAAACGACATTACTTTCCGAACAACCCGATAGTTAGAATCTGGTTAATTAATTTTGGGTTTGTCTAAGGGGGAGATGTCTTACTTTTATACCTCCTTTACCGTTGTCCTGCAAGAGGTCTATGCGGGACGCCATCTGCCCCAATAATGCCATTTTTATCTACATTGATGAACCTCAAACTGACATATTAAACTCGAAATTTCCACTTTTTTTGGACCTTAAACTAAAAATGTTAACCATTTTAACCCAAAATGTGATTTTTTTTTTCGAAATTTTGAGAGCTAAAGTTTAATTTATAGACGAAAATGAAACTTTTGTCATTTTTTCTTACATGTTCTTTATGCATATTTTGTCAACGTCATCCCAAATCTCGAAATGTTTTTTAATGTTGTCTATTTTTAAAATATTTGAGGCTTTTTTAAAATTTCGGCTTCTCTATTAAATCTGATCTCCATAAATTATTATTTTTTAAATAAATTAATTCAACTTTTTAAGCATTTTGGCTTTGAAAATTTAGATTATTACAAATTGCAATATTTTTTGAAAATTTTACCCTTTTTATAGCTTCTCACTATTTTTCAAAATCTCACCTTCTAAAAAATTAAAATACAAATCTTGTTTTTTAAACCAAGAAAGATTAGAAAACACAACAAAGGTTGCTCTTAGGCGTTTCGATAGCCAAGCTATCATCTTCAGAAAGAGGCTATCGAAACGCGTTAGAGCAACCTTTGTTGTGTTTTCTAATCTTTCTCGGTTTCAGGAGACAAGATTTGTATTTTAATTTTCGAAGATAACCCAGGGCCAGTCCGTTGGACCAAAGCTATCTCAATTTTTTGTTGAAATCGACTTTTTCAAAAAAAATTGCATCTTTTTAAAATCACACCTCTACGACTTTTCAAATATTCTTTCAAAATTTTGTCTCATTTATAATTTTTTACTTTATTGAAAATTTAATTTTTTTTATTTATTTTTATTTTTGAAAATATCGGTTTTGAAAATCTCCAAGTTTTCTAAATTTCGCCTCTTAAAATTTTGATTATTTTTCAAAATCTTGACTTATCCAACAAGTTGGGTTTTTTAAAATTTCATATATTTTTTTTGAAAATCGCGACTTTTTTTGAAAATTTAATCTGATTATAAAAACTTTAAGGATTTTCTAAATTTCGTCCTTTTTTAATTTCCGGATTATTTTAAAAATTTTGATATTTTTTTGGAATTTAACTGTTTTACAACACTGTTTTGCAAAATTCGTTTTTTCAAAGATTTAAATTTTTTTTGAAATTTTTTTAATTTTCGATATTTTTTCGAAAATTTTGTTATCAAAATTTCGATTTTGTTTTTAATATATCATTTTTTTTTAGTGGAACGCACTGGTCCTTGGTTATATATAATACCAATACAAATATTGTCCCCTGAGACCAAAAAAGAATAAAAAAACTCAACAGAGGTTGCTCTAACGCGTTTCGACAGCCAATCTATCATCTTCAGAAAGATATTGAAGATGATAGCTTGGCTGTCGAAATGTGTTAGAGCAACCTCTGTTGTGTTTTTTAATCCTTCTTGGTTTCAGGGGAAATGATTTGTATTTCAATTTTTATTATTTCAAAATTTGAACTTTTCTCTAATCAGTGATTTTTTTTAAATTTCCAATTTCTTATAAGATTTTGTTGATAATATTCCAAGAATTTTCTAAATTTCTTTTATTTCATTTTTGGACTCATTTTAAAAATATCGACCTTTTTTAAACATTCGTCTATTTTTGAAAATTTGGCTTTTCAAAATTTCAGAATTTTTGACAAATTCGTTTTTTTAAATTTCGATTTTTTAAATTTAGAAATTTGTGTTTTTGAAAATTTTGACTTTAAGATTTTGATTTCTTTTTAAAATTTTCAATATTTCTACCTTTTTACCAATAACAAACTTTTTCAGATTTTCAAATTTTTTTCAAAACGTTGTTAATTATTTTTCAAAAATTGTCTTAATTTCGTCTTATTTTATTCTTTGACTCTTTAAAAATGTCGGCATTTTTTTAAGATTCAATTATAAAAATTTCAAGGATTTTTTAAATTTCGTCCCTTTTTTATTTTCGGATTTAAAAAAAAAAATGATATTTTTTTCGGAATTTGTTTTACAAAACTTTACTTTATCAAAAATTCAGAAATTTTTGCAAAATTCGTGTTTTCAAAAATTTCAAATTTATTTATAGAAAATTTTTCATTTTTTAATTATTCATATTTTGTTAAAAATTTTGATTTCAAAATTTCGATTTTTTTTAATATTTCAATATTTAAATTTTGCCATAATTGGAGAATTTTTTTAAAATTTTCAAATTTTCATAAAATTTTTAACGAATTTTTTAAATTTCTTTTTTTTTATTTTTCGACGCATTTTAAAAATATCGATCTCTTTAAATGTTCGTCTATTTTCGAAAATTTGGCTTTTCAAACTTTAAGAATTTTTGAAAAATTTCATTTTTTTTTAAATTTCATTTGTTTTAATGCTCGAATTTGTTTTTGGAAATTTTGACTTTAAGATTTCGATTTCTTTTAAAATTTTTAATACTTTCACCTTTTTAACAGTAACAAATTTTTTTTCAGATTTTCCATTTTTTTTAAGAACTTTGTTGATTATTTTTCAAAAATTCTCTAAGATTCTTTGTTTTTATTTTTCGACGCATTTTAAAAATATCGATCTTTTTAAATATTCGTCTATTTTCGAAAATTTGACTTTTCAAACTTTCAGAACCTTTGAAAAATTTGATTTTTAAAAATTTCAACTTTTTTAAAATTTCATTTGTTTTAATGCTCGAATTTGTTTTGGAAATTTTGACCTTAAGATTTCAATTTCTTTTTAAAAATTTTTAATATTTTCACTTTTTTAACAGCAACAAAATTTTTTTCAGATTTTCCAATCTATTTGAAACCTTTGTTGATTATTTTTCAAAAATTTTCTAAAGAAATTGAAATACAAATCTTGTCCTCTGAAACCAAGAAAGACTAAAAAAGAACAAAGGTTGCTTTAACGCGTTTCGATAGCCAAGCTATCATCTTCAGAGAGATACTTCATCAGGAGATACTCCATCTCTTTGAAGATGATAGCTTGGCTATCGAAACGCGTTAGAGCAGCCTTTGTTGTGTTTTTTTAATATTTCTTGGTTTCAGGGGACAAGATTCGTATTTCAGTTTTTGAAGATAACCAAGGACCAGTTCGTTCCACCAAAAAAAATTCTAAATTTCGTCTTTTCTTATTCTTTGACTCTTTCATTTTTTAAAGATTCTTATTATAAAAATTTCAAGGATTTTCTAAATTTCGTCCTAATTTACATTCCGATTTTTTTAAAAAATATAATTGTTTTAGAATTCGGCTGCTTTACAAAACTTTATTTTCCAATAATTTAAAATTTATTATTTAAAATTTTCCTTTTTTCATTTTCCATATTTTTTCGAAAATTTTTATTTTAAAAGTTTGATTTTTTTTAAATATTTTAATATTTGAACTTTTCTATAATTGGTGAATTTTTTCAGAATTTCCAATTTCTAAAAATATTTTGTTGATAATTTTTCAAGAATTTTCTAAACTTCCCCTCTTTTTCTTTACCTACTCTTTTTAAAAATGTCGACCTTTTTTAAATATTTGTCTATTTTTAAAAAATTTGGCTTGTTAAAATTTCAGAATTTTTAAAAAATTCAATTTCTTAAAAAATTGGATTTTTTAAAAAAATTTCGTTCGTTTTAATTCTCAAACTTGTTTTTTTATGGAACGGACTGATCCGTGGTTTTCTTCAAAAATTGAAATACGAAAATTATTCCCTGAAAGATTAAAAAACACAACAAATGTTGCTCTAACGCGTTTCGACAGCCCAGCTATCATCTTCAGAGAAATACAAACTAGTTAGAGGACAATTTTTATATTTCAATTTATCAAATTTGTGTTTGAGAATTTTGACTTCGATTTCTCTTTAGAATTCTCAATATTTCTACTTTTTTAACAATAACAAAATTTTTCAGATTTTCCAATATTTTTGAAAACTATTGATTATTTTTCAAAAATTTTCTAAATTTCTTTTTATTTTTATTCTTCGACTCTAACAATTTTAGGAAGGTTTCAAAATTCGTCTATTTTACAAGATTTGACTTTTTTGAGAATTAAAATTTTTTCCAAAATTCGTTTTTTTTGTGAAAAGTTTCTTTTTTCTAAAAATTTCATTGTTTATAATGTTCTCTATTTTATAATTTTTTACTATTTTTCAAAAGTTCAATTTTTTGTTGAAAATCTCGATTATTAGAAAAAAAGACCAAATATAAAAAATTCTAAAAATGATCAACAGGATTTTTAAAAACATTGGACATTCTGTTAAGTGTAAAAAGGTCGAAATATTGAATAATATTCAAATTTTCAGCAAATACATCAACATTTTGAAGTAAAAATTGATTAATGTTCAAATTTTTTGAAAATTTTAACGTTAAAATGTGGATGATTTTGTTGAAAATTTGCAGATTTTTTTAAAATAAAAATATAATTATAAAAGCATCGACATTTTGAGGTTAAAATTTTCAAAAAAATTTTAAAATTTTCAAAAAATTTTTAAGTTTATTTTTCAACCGTTAACCGGAGAACGGCTCCAATGTCGGAGTGATGTAAGAAATCAAGAATGAATAGATTAATTTAGGAAATAAATCGTAAAATCGTAAATTGCTATACTTGTGCGATAGCTGATTGCCATTATAGAACTCCTATCAGAATATCCCTATAAATAATACGAGCAATCTGAGAGTCAAAGGGCCGCCTTTTAATCTTATAATTTCCTAGCTTCCCGGGGATTATCTGTAATCAACCGTTCTATAGATTCCATCAAAGATATATTCACTTTGTGACATCGCCAGCGTTTATTTAATTAAGTTTTCGCCATTTAAATTTATTTACCTTCAAGAAAGTCAAACAAAAATTTTTAAAACTTGAAAAGGGCAACAATATCGGTGTTTATTACCCGAGAAAAATCTAAAACATTAAGTACTTTTTTTACTTGCCGTTCATATATTAGTTTAAAAAACATTCTCCTACAAACATAATTTTTGTTTTTAATTCTGAGATGCTAATACGAAACTTAAAAAGATTTTTGAAAAGACACTTTACTGGCCTGACAGAGAAATAGGGAAGAATTTAGGTAAACAAAAAATTTAAAAAAATGTTGGAAACCTAAATAAAAAAAAACATAAATAAACTAAAAAATATTATAGTGTTATCATGAGAGCATGACGGTAACGAGACTTAGCGTGATGGTCACGGGAAACATAATTTTTCTCCTATCAAAAATTGCACAACGAACCTAAATATATTTTCACTTCAGAAATATAATTAGGCAAAGAAAATATAAGAAAAGAGGGTATTTCCTTTTCGAATGTAAAAAACAATCGAGTTTTTATAGCAACTTTAACTGCCTACTAAAAATTCTACTAATAAAAATTTTGATCTTTAAAATTTAGACTTTTTTTAAAAGATTTGGGTTTTCTCAAATTTTTGAAGTAAACATATCTTTATTGAGCGATTTTTGTAGGGGAAAAAATTATAGTTTCCGTGACCATTCTGCTAATTTTCGTTACTCACATGCTCTAATATTAACAGTATTATATATCTACGAGTAAGACGAATTAATTGCCTGATCAGCAGCAAGGTTTGAACGAGAGATTGCCTAATTTTTTTTATATAAATTTCGAAACTTCAACTTTTTTTTCGACATTTTTACTTGCTACTAGGTACATACTATATTTAATGTTGTGGATAAATTGCACACTTGAAAATTTGTCTCAAGATCTCTATCAGCTCTTAATAGTTCTTATCAACCGACGCATCTACTATTTTATTAAGAGAACCCGAATTATCTACTTCGTCAAATATAACAAAAGCCGGTAAAATATTCCAAAAGCATTAAATATATCACAACTTTTATCTGAGAAATGAATAATATGTGTATACCTACGTACACACAGCGATACGCCGGAAAACGTGACGGGAAAGAAAATGTTTCAATTATAAGTCTCGAATCATTTCAGAGAATTTTTACCATTATTTCGTTTTGTTCGTTCGGATATCAAACGTTCGCTTTGTTTATTTATTTTTTTACCTATGTATTATTACCTGACTTCCAGAAAAGGACCACTGCACTTATAATTTCGGCATATAGATCACATTTAGATTACGTTTTATGGCTTTCTACGGCTTGGGCCTTTTTGATGCGGTTGTAAATAAATTCGAAATATTCTTTTGGTTTGTAAATGGGCATAATAACATTGGGTTGTTTTTGTAAACGAAGCATCGACTACCAGGAAATATACATAAGTGTAATACATAACATACGTAAGTGTAATACAATATGTAATTATTGCAAACTAACAAGAGATGTTAGTTTGCAGTCGAAAAATCGACCAATTGTATTTTTAAAGATTTTTCACATAATTCATATTTATTTATATGCAGATTGTTAATTCTTACCTTGACTATCTGAGAAAATGCATTGAGATATGAAAAATTTCAATTCTTTTTGGCATTTTTCATTTTTTTGCAATTTTACCTATTTTCCAAGATTTCGATATTTTTTCTAAATCTGAATTTTATTTTCATAACTTTGTCATTTTCTCGAAACTTTGTTTTTAAAAATATGACTCTTTGAAAATTTTAACTCAAAAACAACCTATTTTTTGATATTTTTCGTTTTTTTCAATATCAAAATATTTTAAAAGTGCTGAACTTTTTTGACTTTAAAATTTAAACTTTTATTTTAGAAAGTGAGGTTTTCAAAATTTCGAGTTTTTCTCCAGTTGTTAATCTATTTCTAAACATTTCGACAACTTACTAAATACTTCGACGTTTCTTGAGAATTTCGACTTTTCTTGAGAATTTCGACTTTTTCTGAGAATTTCGACTTCTTGATACTTTCGACTCTTTCTCAAAATTTCTACCTTTTTTGTTGTTGTTGTTTCGATTTTTTGTTGAAAATTTCGATATTTTTAATTTTGACGTGGATATTTTAAAATTTCCACTTAATTCAAAATCTCAATTTTTTGAAATTTCGACTTCTTGCTGACTTTTTGGCAAAATCTGAAAATTTTAACTATTTCGAAATTCCCACCTTTTCAACATTTTGCCATTTTTGAAATCTTCTTGTTTTGAAATAGCAATTTGAAATTGGAATTTAAATACTTTCTAAGAAATTGTATTTGGTTTTAAAGTTTGATCTTTTGAAAAAGTAGACTTTTTGGAAATCTGGACCTTTCTTCAAATTTTTGAATTTTTTTAATAATTCTATATTTTTGAAAAGTTTATTTCTTTCGAACGTTTCAACTTTTTAAAGATTTGTACATTTCGAAGATTTTAACTTTTTTTTTTAAATTTTTAAAAATTTGAACTTTTGTTTTAATTTTTTGTTTGAAAGTTTTGAATTCTTTCGTAAGTTTAATTTTTTCTTTAAACTTTGATATTTTTGGAAATATTGTTTATCAAAATATTTAATTTTTTTAAAAAATGCGACTTTTTGAAGATTTCAAAATTTTTAAGACTCTTTTACTTTTGTCGAAAATTTTCAGTTTCAAATTTTAAAATTTTTCAAAATATCAGCTTTTTTCAAAACTTCAACATTTATTTAAAATTTTTACTGTTTTAAATTGGACGGTTTTCTAACATTTCATTTTTATTAAATTTTGAACATTTTTAAATTTTGAACATTTTTAAGTTTCTAGGTTTTTAAAATTTTAATTTTTTAAAAATTTCGTCTTTTTCCTAAAATTTTAACTCAAAAAAAAAGTTTTTTTTTATTTTGACTTTTTACAAATTTTTGATCTAATTTTTTTCTTCAAAATTCTTTATACCTTTTAGCGGAATTTTTTTGGATATTTCAATTCCTGATAAATATTTCTTTTCATTCTTCGACTTTACATTTTCATTTATATACCTTTGTTGTTTAATTTTTTAAAAATTTTAAGCCAAAATTTCTTTTTACTTATTTCAGATTCTTAAGTTTTTAAAAAAATATCATCAACTTTGTCTTTTTTTCGAAATTTTGGGTTTCTTTTGTGAATTTTAAATATTCTGAGAACTTTAATTTACATTTCAAAATATCAACCTAATTATTTCGACTATGTATCAAAGTTTTAACACAAAAAAAAATGTTTTTTAATCTTTCTTTTGACAATTTTGTCTTTATTAAAGATGTTTTCTTTTTATAAAAACTGCGACTTTTTTAAAAGTTCGAATCTTTTTTTTCTGGTGGAACGGACTCGCCCTTGATTATCTTCAAAAATTAAAATAAAAATCTTGTCTCCTGAAACTAAGAAAGACAGAGAGAGAGAGAGAGAGAGAGAGAGAGAGAGAGAGAGAGAGAGAGAGAGAGAGAGAGAGAGAGAGAGAGAGAGAGAGAGAGAGAGGAGAGGAGAGAGAGAGAGGAGAGAGAGAGAGAGAGAGAAAGAGAAGTAGACATTTCGAGAAAAAGTCAAAATTTCGAGAAAAAATCCTTGACAAAAATTCGACATTTATTTTAAAGTTACATTTTGAAAAAAATTGAAATTTCAAAAGAGTGGAAACATAAAAAACTGTCAAATATCTAAAAAAAGCAAAATTTTTAAAAAGGACTAAATTTCGAGAAAAAGAAATAAATAATGAAAATTTCAAAAAAAAATTGTATTAAAATGGGTGAAATTTCTAAACTGATCCAAATTTTGAAATAGTTTCGAATTTTAAACGACATTTTCAAGAGAGTCGAATTTTTGAAAATAAGTCAAATTTACAAAACAGTCGAAATTTTAGACATTTTGAAAAAAGTCGAAATTTTCAAAAAAACAAAACTAACAGAAAAACAAGTCGAGATATTTTAACAAAAGTCAAAGATTTCAAAAAATGAAAACTTCGAGAAAAGCAAAATTTCGAAAAAATGTCCAAATTGTTAAAAATTTGACATTTTAAAAAGTTAAAATTTTGGAAAAGTCTAGATTTTGAGAAAGTTTAAATTTTGTCGAAATTTTCAAAATAATACTTTTATAAAAAGAATTAAAAAAATATAGATAAATTTGAAGAGCTGATCGAATTTTGAAGAAAACCAAAACAATAAATATTCTAAAAAAGGCGAAACAAAAAAATGTCCAGTAAAGAAGTGGACATTTCGAGAAAAAGTCCTTGACAAAAAGTAGACATTTTTTTTAAAGTTACATTTAAAAAAAATTGACATTTCAAAAGAGTGGAAACATGAAAATATGTTAAATGTCTAGAAAAAAGTAAAATTTTTAAAAAAGACTAAATTTCAAGAAAAAAAAAAAATAAATGAAATTTTCAAAAAAGATTATATCAAAAGGGGTGAGTGAACCAAATTTTGAAATAGTTTTGAACTTTAAACGACATTGTCAAGAGAGTCGTATTTTTGAAAATAAGCCAAATTTACAAAACAGTTGAAATTTTAGACATTTTGAAAAAAGTCGAAATTTTCAAAAAACAAAACTAAGAAAAAAGCAAAAAAAAAAGCAAGTTGCAACTTGAGACATTTTGAAAAAAGTCGAAAATTTCAAAAAATCAAAACTTTAAGAAAAGCAAATGTCTGAAAAATGTCCAAATTCTTAAAAGTTTGACAATTTAAAAAGTTAAAATTTTGGAAAAGTCTAAATTTGGAAAAAGTTTAAATATTGTCGAAATTTTCAAAATAATACTTTTAAAAAAAGAATTAAAAAAGTATAGATAAATTTGAAGAGCTGGCCAAATTCCGAAGAAAACCAAAACTATAAATATTCTAAAAAAGGCGAACAAATAAGTTTTCAGTAAAGAAAAAATATTCAAATTAAGAAGCAATTTAAAAATTTACAATAAATACAAGAGAGAGACAGAGAGAGAGAGACAGAGAGAGGAGAGAAAGAGAGATGAGAGAGAAAGAGAGAGAAAAGAGAGAGAAAGAGAGAAGAGAGAGAGAAGAGAGAGAGAGAGAGAGAGAGAGAGAGAGAGAGAGAGAGAGAGAGAGAGAGAGAGAAGAGAAGAGGAGGAGAGAGAGAGAGAGAGAGAGAGAGAGAGGAGAGGGAGAGAGAGAAAGAGAGAGAGAAGAGAAGAGAAAGAGAGAGAGAGGAGACAGAGAGAGAGAGACAGAGAGAGAGACAGAGAGAGAGACAGAGAGAGAGAGAGAGAGAGAGAGAGAGAGGAGAGAGAGAGAGAGAGAGAGGAGAGAGAGAGAGAGAGGAGAGAGAGAGAGAGAGAGAGAGAGAGAGAGAGAGAGAGAGAGAGAGAGAGAGAGAGAGAGAGAGAGGAGAGAGAGAGAGAGAGACAGAGAGAGAGATAAGTAGCAAATTTAGAAATTTACAATAAAATTCGCGAGAGGAAGAGAGAGAGAGAAAAAGAGCGGAAGTGGACATTTTGAAAAAAGTCAACATTTCGAGAAAAATCCTTGACAAAAATTCGAAATTTTTTTTAAAGTTACATTTTGAAAAAAAATTGACATTTCAAGAGAGTGGAAACATGGAAAAAAGTCAAAGACTAAAAAAAAGCAAAATTTTTAAAAAGGTCCAACTTTCGAGAAAAAGAAATAATAATAAATAAAATTTCAAAAATAATTGTATCAAAAAGGGTGAAGTTTCTAAACTGATCCAAATTTTGAAATATTTAATTTGGAAAAGGAACTGTATTTTCGACAAAAAGTAATAGGTTGAATTAAAAAAGAAAAAAAAAGTTATTCTCAAAAATGAAAATTTGGATTTTGTAAAAAAAAAAGTTGACATTTCCTGAAAGTCTAATCTAACGTATTACTCTGAAAATCATAGCTTGGCTATCGAAACGCGTTAAAGCAACCTTTGTTGTGTTTTTTAATCTTTCTTGGTTTCAGGGGACAAGATTTGTATTTCAATTCTTGAAAATAACCAAGGGTCAGTCCGTTCCACCAATATTCAAAGCTATTAGCTTATAGCCTAGATTTTAAAATTTTGACTGTTTCAGGATTTTCGCTTTTTTTAAATTTAACTTTTGTTCAGAAATTTATCATTTTCTTTACTTGTTTGGGTGGAGTTTCTGAATTTTTTTGTTGTTGCACAATCTCATCTTTGAACATGTCAACCTTTTTCATAATTTTTATTTTTTTGAGAATATCGACCATTTTTGAAAAATTGTTCTTCTCTGTCTACTTTTTTGGAAATTTTAACTGTTTTAAAAAATGATATTTTTAACTTCTAACATTATTAAAAATATTAATTTTTTTTTAAGTTTTAATTTTTTTAAAATGTTGAAACTGTCAAAAAATCTGTTGTGTCCTTTATTTAAAAATTTCGATTTAAAAAAAAATATGTTTCTTTCTAAATTTTAATTATTTTCGTTGTAAATTTCCTTTTCTGAAATGTTTGATATTTTTCTCAAACATATTTACTTTGTAATTTAAAAAAATATATTTTAAAGTCCAACCTATTTTCAAAATTTTGACTTTTACTCGAGGCTTTAACTATTTTCAAAATTTTGACTTTTTCTCGAGGCTTTAACTATTTTGGTTCAAAAATTGAAATACAAATCGTGTTCCCTCAAACCAAGAAAGATTAAAAAACACAACAAAGGTTGCTCTAACGCGTTTCGACAGCCAAGCTATCATCTTCATAGAGATTCTTATTTTATTATAACTTTTATTACAACTTCGAAATTTCGACTCTTTTCCAAATTTTGTCTTCTTTCGGCTTTTTTGAAAATTCGTTTCTTTTTTAGTATTTTCTTTCGTTCTGAAAATTCTTTATTGAAAATTTCTAGATTTTAAAATTTCTTCAAGATTTAAACTTTCCTAAAATATTTTTGACACTTTTTGACTTTTTAAAATTTTGTCTTGTTAGGACAAAATCATTATTAAAAAATAATTTTTGATTCATAAAATAAACTGTTAAATCTTTTCAGCATTCAATTTAATTTCCATTTTTACCCTGCTTGGGGCGACCAAGTAATTTCTTTCATATATTCTTTGTACAGAGTTGTGGTTATGAAAAAATGTTTAAATTTTTTGCATCCAATTTTTATACTCCTTTCTTCCTTAGAGATAAAAATATTAAAATATCCAAGCATATGCTCTATTATTTAATTTATATAATATTTATATTTATATTTATGCACAGAAATTATAAGTTTGGTGGAACAGACTGATCCTTGGTTATCTTCAAAAATTGAAATAGAGAACTTGTCTCCTGAAACCAAGAAAGATTAAAAAACACAACAAACGTTGCTATAACGTATTTCGACAGCCAAGCTGTCATCTTTAGTTTGGTCACATATAAAAAGAATCCAAAATTTTTAGGTGCTCTATAAAAGCCTGTAGCTCAAAGAAAATGGGTTAAAAGAAAAAATGGTGATTAACGAATTAAAACTCCAGGTAATTATCAATAATCATAAGAAAACCATTAGCCAAAATTTTCTCAAGTTTTTTGCTTATGTTTAGGAAGGTCCTGGAATTTGAATAGTTTTTTTTTCCGGTGATTCCACCATAAAAATTTTCTAGGCAATTTAATCAGCTTTAATTTGACCGGTTTGGCACAATGATTTTTCGCTGATATATCTTTGTTCAAATCGAATAATTTATTTTTGAGTTTGATTGCCAATAACTCTAGAAATAAGGATGGTCGTGTTTTGAAAACTGCAAAGTATTCTGTACAACCTCCAGTTATTAGTATTTGATGAAAAATTTTCAGGACGAAAAATAAACAATTTGATAATTCCCTTTTTTGCAAAGTTTGCCAAGCTAAGCTAATATTCCTATTAGGCAATTATTTACCTCCTTTTTTGATCAATTTTTTTTTACTAATTTTTTTATCAAAAACCAATAATTTGAACTCCTAGAGAATGATTTTACGATGATTTCAAAACCATGCTTGCATAGTCTGTATGATCAGAGCGATCATTAATTACCAAGTTCTTGATTACCAAAATCAAAAATAACTCCTTTCTTCTGAATGACAATACCTCAATAAAACTGGTCCTACAAATCTTGGAACCTAAACAAATTAAAGCGTATTAAATTATCTAGAAGAGGTTTATGATGAAATCACTGGAAACAAAAAATTTAAATTCGTGGATCTTTTTAAATGTAAGCAATAATTTGGAAAAATTTTTGGACGAGTACTTTCTTGTAATTATTTAAATGTTAAAATATTTCAAACTTAAGATCTAAAAATTAGAGTCTTGGGGCTTAAGTTTGCTTTCCCTATTTCTCTCTGTCACTATTTTCTCTTGAGTTGTGGCCTTTTGAAAATCACCCAAAATTTTGAGATTTTCTTTTTTGAATTCTTCATTTCTGCTTAGTTCATGTTACTATAATGAGTTGCGTTATTATTGGTATTTTTATTTTTCATTACTTGACAAAATAGGGGTTCAAAACGAAATTTCTCCCATTAGGCTGGCCTAAGTGACGTACAAGCCCGCCAACCTACATATGCGGAATATGTTAATGATTTGGCTAATTGCGGACACTAGGTAGTTGTGCTGTGAAGGGACCATATCGCATGTCACCCCATCTATTGACATGTATATTAGCAGTTTGATACAGATGTATAGAAGCGATTTCCTAGGCAGGACAAACTACAAATCACTCGCCGATTATGCACTACGGCTCTCAGGATATAGCCCCACATTGTAAGATTCTGATTAACTATCTTGTCGAGGAAATTGGGCTAATTGTAAATTAATATTTATTACTGATTAAATTCCAACGTGTGTTCATACAATAGCTTGATAATATTACCAGACAGGTTATAGTAAACGTTAGATTGGGTATTTTTCCCACTGTGTAAGATAGATGTTTTCGATATCGAAGCAACAATTTTGGTGAAACGGACTGGTCCTTGGTTATCTTCAAAAATTGAAATACAAATCTTGTTAGGAGACAAGATTTGTATTTCAATTTTTGAAGATATCAAAGCAAGATTAACATTTCTTAACGTTTTAGTCTTCATAAAAATAAAAACGCAAAAGTATCGGGCTTGCACGATTCGAGTTTCGTACCAATCCTAAGTACAATGAGCCAGTCAATAGGTCAATCTAGGCTACTACCTATGGGCCCAACGTCGCTACGGGCCCCATTAATTTGTGATAAAAATAAGTCGTCGCTTAGGTTTTAGGTTTATTTTTTGAGGGGCAAACAATTTCACATATCTAAGTTCTCCATGGAAGCTGAGTTTCGCTTGGAAAATACTTTCCTTTGCAAAGTTAAGAGTTCTTTAAAAATATCGTCCTTTATTAAACTTCCTAGTTTAAATACTGCTTTTATAAAACTTCGATTGTTACCCCAAAATTTCTGTCATAGTCTAGAAAATACAATTTTTCTAGAAATTTAAAATTTTTTTTACAAAATTTAAACTTAAGTCGTAAATGTAACTTTGCATTAATTCTCCAAGGAAGCTGAGTTTCGCTTGCCAAATATTTTCCTTTGTAAAGTCAAGAATTCTTTAAAAATAGCGATTTTATTAAACTTCCTAGTTTAAATACCGTTTTTATAAAAGTTCGATTGTTACCCCAAAATTTTTGCCACAGCCTAGAGAATTTCATTTTTCTAGAAAATTTTGAGTTTGGAATTCTAAAATTTCAGAAATTTTAAAATTTTATTTACTAAATTTAAACTTAAGTCCTAAATAATCGTTTTTTTCAGAATTTCTAGTTTGAATCCAATCTCTCGCGATATGTTATAAAATTTGATTTTTCGCCATGTTTTGAGTTCCTCTATTAATTTGGACTCTTTTTTGAGGTGTTTTCTAAAATTTTGAACTTAAAATTCTCTAGACTCTTATTTGAAAATTTGCTCTGAAATTTCGATTAACTTGTTTTTGAAATTTGGATTTTGAAAAGTGAAATTAAGTTTACAAGCTCAAAATTAAACTTGAAATGGTATGTCCCAGAAATCCTAATTTTACTCGGACGTGGCCAGACGACTCGGCTAAAGCCACGTCGCCTGGCAACGTCCTCGAATATTATAAATTGAAAAATAATTACATTAAGATCCATTATTAATGAAAGTTGACAATATTCTGAAACATTTTTTGAAATATACGTGAAATTTACTTAACGTTACCTCATGACAGTTGACAAAAAATAGATTAGTTTATTTTACAAACAATAAGAAACAAAAATGAAATATAGAAGAATTAAATTAGAGAAGAACAATTTTTAACTAAATTAAGAAAATATAAAAAATATAAAAAAGTTTGTAACACTGGACATCGACTTTTAGCTCAAGATTTCGTCTTTCGTCTTGAACACGAATTTGATTTTTTTCATTCCTCGGATTTTTATGTTTAATTTCGATTTTTGTATAAAGTTCCGGTTTCCAAAAGTTTAGATTTTTGCAACAAACATTTTAGCTGAAAATGGAAAGATTTATTTTTTTCTTTTCAAGTTTCGTGTCAAATTCGAAATTCGAAACTTTATCTCGAAATGTTATTAATTCTGAAATATCAATTTTGTCGTAGAAAATTTGAGTTTAGGGGTGAGAATTATATTTTTTAAAATTTTATAGTTTTTCCCTCAAAAGTTACGTTTTGGTAATTGAAAGTTTCGAATTTTTGCTCAGAAACTTTATAACATTTTAAGTCGAGAGTTGAGAAAAAGTCAGCATTTTAATTTGGAAGTCAAATTCATTCTCTTGAAAGAAAAAATTTCAAAATTTTAAAAGCGTCAAGAGAGAGAGAGAGAGAGAGAGAGAGAGAGAGAGAGAGAGAGAGAGAAAGAGAGAGAGAGAGAGAGAGAGAGAGAGAGAGAGAGAGAGAGAGAGGAGAGAGAGAGAGGGAGTAAAGTGGACATTTGGAGAAGAAGTCAACTTTTAGAGAAAAGGAGAAGGAAGAAGGGGGGGAGGGAGAAGGTAGGAAATAGCAGGGAGGAGAGAGAGAGAGAAATCAGAGGAGAGAAAAGAAATAAGGGAGGAGAGAACAGGGAGGAAAGAGCAGGGGGAAAGAAAAAGGAGAGGAGAGCAGGGAGAAGAGAGATGAGAGGGAGGAAAGAAGAGAGCAAAGGGAAGGGAGAAGGAAAAAGGAAGGAGACAGAAGGGAGGAGAGAGCAGGGAGGAAAGAGCAGGGAGGAGAGAAAAGGAAGGAGAAAGGAGGGTGAGAGAGAGAGAGAGAGAGGGAGAGGAAGTTAACTTAAAAAAACTGTCCAAAACTCCAAAACTCGAAAAAAATGGAAATTTTGAACCAAGAGAAGCAAGAGGTAAGAGAGAGAAGAGAGAGGAGAGCGGAGTGAAGAGGGAAAGGAAAAGTAAGAAGGAAGAAGGGAGGAGAGAGAAGGGACAGGGGAACAGGATAGAGAAGAAAGAAGGGAGGAGGAGAGAGAGAGAAAAGAGAGAGAGAGAGAGAGGGGGGGGGGGAGAGAGAGAGAAAGAAAAGTTGACATTTTTTTTTTAAATTACATTTTAAAAAAAATTGACATTTCAAAAGAGGGGAAACATGAAAAAAGTCAAATGTCTAAAAAAAGCAAAATTTTTAAAGAGGTCTAACTTTTGAGAAGAAGAAATTAATAAATAAAATTTCAAAAATAATTGTATCAAAAAGGGTAAAATTTCTAAACTGATCCAAATCTTGGAAATAGTTTCGAATTTTAAATGACTTTTCAAAATCAAAAGAGTCGAATTCTTGAAAATCAGTCAAATTTACAAAATAATCGAAATTTAGACATTTTCAAAAAAGTCGAAATTTTCAAAAAATCAAAACTTCCAGAAAAGCAAATATTTGAAAAAATGTTCAAATTTTTAAATTTTAAATTTTGAAAAAGTCCAAAATTTGAAAGAGTTTAATTTTTTCTAAATTTTCAAAATAAAACTTAAAGAAAATAAAAAAGTACAAATAAATTTGGACAGCAGACGAAATTCCGAAGAAAACCAAAACTATAAATATTCTAAAAAAGGCCAAACCAAAAAACTTTCCAATGAAGACAAAATTTTCAAAATAAGTAGCAATTTTTTGAAAAAGGTGAAATTTACAAAACAAATTCGCGAGAGGAAGTTTCGAAAAAACTTTTAAAAAGTCGAAATTCTGAAAAAGTCGAAATTTATAAAAAACTCGCGTTTGGAAAAGATTTGAAATTTTTAAATAAGTCGAAATTCTGAAAAGTCGAAATTCTACAAAAGTCGAAATTTACAAAAAATTCGTTAGGAGAAAGTTAACGTTTCGAAAAAACTTAAAATTTTGAAATAGGTCGAAATTTTGAAAAAGTCCAAATTTACAAAAAATTTGCCAGAGAAAGTTAACGTTTTGAAAAAACTTGAAATTTTTAAATAAATCGAAATTTTAAAATAGTCGAAATTTACAAAATAATTTTGAGAAAAAGTGAAAATTTAGGTAATGTGAAAATTTTAAATAAGTTATCATTTTGAAGATGTGAAAATTTTGAAATGGCGGAATCTTAAAAAAGGACGATATTTTTAAATGAATCAAGGTCCTCAAAAGTAAAATCTTCAAAAAAATTAAACTTTTTCCAAACTTCTTCAAATAGAAAGTTGAAATTTTAGGGAAATCTAAAATTTAGGGAAAAAGTCGAAATTGTTGAAGTTGAGTCAAAAATCTTAAAAATAAAATACAAATTTCCACCAAATAAATTGTTTTTAAAAATGCTAAATGAAAAAATATATTATTTGAGTAAAGATGTTTAAAAATGATCAGAATTTTCGGAAAAAACTTTTAAAAAATTCAAAATTTTCAGGAAAGTTTAAATTTAGAAAAAATTCAAAACCAGTAGAAGCAAAATTTACAAAAAAAAGTCGAATTTCCTAAAGAAGACTAAAACTTTATCTTAAAAAGGTTAAATTTTTCAATAAAAAGTTACTTGCAAAAAAAGTATATTTGAGAAGTAAAATTTTTAAAGTAGCTCAAGGTTTTTTTATGTTTAATTCACTCGCAAAGGATAACCCTATTATGCCTTCAAAGCACCGCGAGTAGGATGCGGAAACAAGGATAGATGGCAATGAAACGTAGACACTTTAAAAGAAGGTCGAAATTAAAACAAAAAGAAACTTTGGAAAAGTCCCCTGAAAGCAAGAAAGATTAAAAAACACAACAAAGATTGCTGTAACGCGTTTCGACAGCCAAGCTATCATCTTCAGAGAGATACAGTATCTCTCTGAAGATGATAGCTTCGTTAACGTGTTTGGACAGCCAAGTTATCATCTTCAGAGAGATACTGTATCTCTCTGAAGATGATAACTTGGCTATCATCTCTCTAGAGATGATAGCTTCGTTAACGTGTTTCGACAGCCAAGCTATCATCCTCGGAGAGATACAATATCTCTCTGAAAATCATAGGTTCATTAGAGCAACCTTTGTTGTGTTTTTTAATCTTTCTTGGTTTCAGGGGACAAGTTTTGTATCTCAATTTTTGAAAAAGTTGAAATTTTTCATAAATTTTTAATCAAACGATAAAATGTCTGTCATAAGAGAAAGGCGAGAACAAGTAGAGTAATAGGGGACTTATTTACTGCAAAAAGAAGTTCTAGAAGACTAAATTTAGTGGTGAAATCTCCAGTTTAGCCACACACGAATAAATGCCAACATTTAAAAAAGTTGGAATTGGCTAAATGGTTCAATTTTTCAAAAAAATTTCAAAAAATATTAAAGAGTGGAAATTTTGCAAAAGAGTTGATGTCAAAATGTCAAGATCTCTAAGAAAGTCAGAATGAAAAAAAAATCGAATTCCTCAAAAAAGGTCCAACGTTTTGAAAAAAGCTCGAAATTGTCAAACAAATTGAAGATTTCAGAGAAATTCAAAACAAGAAGAAAAAGGTCTAAATTATCAAAAGAGTCAAAGTTTTCAAAGAATTTAGACATTTTTAAAAATGGCTAAAACTTTGAAACATAATAAAAAATCGAACTTTGCAAAAAATTAAATTTTTCAAAGAATCTACCAAAATATTGAAATTTTGAAAATCGAAATTTTTAAAATAAGTCTCGACCTTCGAAAAAACGTTGATATTTTGATAAAAGGTAGAATTTGTCTATACTTAAAAACTACGATGAAATGTCAACATCTAAAACTGAAAGTTTCAAAAAAAAATAAAGTTGCTCAAAAAAAGTCTCAATTTTTGAGTCACAGTTTTTTTTTAAAAAGCATTAAAGTGTTAAAAAAGTACTTTGGAAACGTACTTGAAACCTTGAAAACGAAAAAACCTGACTTGTTAAACAAGGCTCAATTAAAAAAATGTTAACATTCTAAAAAAATAGTAGCTTTTATAGAAATCTGAAGCGTTGACAAAAAGCATTTTCCTCATAGCGTCAATTTCAAGCAATTGTGTAAAAAATAATTTTAATTTCGGTGCTTTGAACCATACATTGGACTGTTACTAGTTTTTTTAAATGTTTGCTTACAACTCAACATAAGATTTTTTTTAAAAGTTTAATCCACTCGCAAAAGGCAACCCCATTATGCCTTCAAGCACTGCGAGTAGGATGCGGAAACAAGGATAGATGGCGATGAACTACCCTCTTAACAAGGATAGTGTTTCCACATGATGAAGTAAGCCCCAAATTGAGAAGACATAGCCAAAAACCCAAAAAGTCGTTTAAAATGGCCGTTCACGAACGACCCTCACTGTGCTCGGATACTGTGCAACTCTCTCTTCCGCAATGTGAGATTTTATCGCGTAAAAATGTGTTTTAATTTTTTTCCTATATATATATATATATATCTATATATAGATAAAAACTAAAATTCAGGTTTGAACTGATAGGTTGTAACTTTTGGGGAAAATTCCATTCAGTAACGAGTTCCATAGCTTGGAAGTTCTATAGAAAAAAGAGTCTTCGTAGATAGAATTCCTCCAGCTGGACCGCACAGGAATTTGCTGTCTCCGATTGTCTTGTATGCCTCAAAAAGCTTGCCTTTTGGGGGATTAGTTCCTGCGAGCATCTCCCATGATAGTACTTGTAGTAAAGAGAAAAGTCACCAACCATCCGCCTGTGCTCTAGTGTTTTGAGAGAAATGGTCAAACTCTCGTCATCAATTAGGCGAATTTTTTTGAATTAAATCCAAAAGAGCTAAAGTGTGCTTTGGGTTTGAACTCCAAACATTAGAACAATATTCTAGGGTTGGCCTACTTTGAGCTTTGTATAGTGTGAGTAGCTGATGAGGTGTGAAGTACTTTTTAGCTCTAAAAAGAAAGCTGAGATTCTGAGAGGACTTGGCAATGGCGCGAACATGATCCTCCCAAGAGAAGTTAGTGCTCGCATTTACTCCTAGGAGAGACAGATTATATCCCATCGAGGAGGGATTTTACCGTCCACAATGTCAAAAAATTTGATAATTGCAGCTCCTCCTGAGAGACGGACTTGGCAATGGCGCGGATATGATCGTCCCAAGAGAAGTTAGTGCTCCTATTCACTCTTAGGATAGGTAGATTAGATCCTATCAAGAGAGGATTTTACCCTCCAAAATTTCAAAAAATTTGACAACTTGTGTCTCCTCTAAATTTACAAAATAAGCTGGTCAGTTAAAATAAAACCACTTTTGATCAAATTTAATGAAATGTTTTAGTTAATGAGTATTGTGAAGATCAAGATAAAGCTTCTCGATCTGGCATGCGTTAACTTAAAATGATCAAAGAATTTTAAGATCAAAAGATACATAACTCTTTCATTTCTGTGTGATGTAAAGAGACCACCTTTACTGAAATATAAAATAATATTTATGTTCCAATAAAATACGTAAACGTCTATAAAATATTAATTAATAACGTTCATTAATTACCATATAGTACAAAAATATTCGTCCACTGGGTTGGTCGATTTTATGAAGATTTTTAATACATCGTTTCGCGGTAGGGGACCCATACTTAGTATTTTACGACACCCATAAACGCCGTCAGAATGGCCGAATTATCAAGTTATTGCCTTTTTTATGTAGACAGTTCCCGAATCTAAGGTATTTATTGGGTCGAATTTGTCATAGAAAAAAATAGTAATTGTCTGTTTTTAAACGTACGAAGACGATTTTCTAAATTCCAACGTTTGTGTCTAAGCAACCAATGAATTTAAACGATCGTTTAGATGAAGTGCTACTTTAGTACTTGAATGCTTTTTTTTTAGTGTACTGATGTCAGTGATGGGTGGTATTTGTTTATTTGGATTGATTTTGACACTAGTTGAAATACAAATCTTGCGCCCTAAAACCCAGAGAGATTAAAAAACACAACAAAGGTTGCTCTAACGCGTTTCGACAGCAAAGCTATCATCTTCGGAGAGATACTTAATCTTTCTGGGTTTCAGGTGACATGATTTGTATTTTAATCAATGGCGGCTGGTGACTTTTTGACAGGGGGTGCGCACATGCAAATACAGGGCTTCGAACCGGAACTGAACCGAAAACCGGAAACCAAATAAAAACCGTTATTTTTGTAGGAACGAAAACCGGAACAGAACCGGAAAAAAATAACGGTTTATTTCGGTTCGTTGAATTTGTATGTTCTTAAAATAATTTTTACTTTACCCTAAAGTTTGGGATTTTTTTAGAATTTTTTTTCAAAATTATACACAAATTCGTGCAACTTTCATCTCAAAATTATGAGTTTACTTTAAAGAACATTTTTTTGAAAGTTCAATTAGAAAACTACAATTTTCACTCTTTCTAAGAAACTGTTGATTTTATTCTCAAAATTTCAAGTCAAATTGAATTTTAAGTTGTATAACTTGAATATTCATTTTTCAAAATTTTTGATTCCGTTTTGAAATTTGGACCCTTTTCTCAAAATATTTCTCTTTTTATAAAATCTCAGTTTAAAATACAAATTTTATTGGCTATTATTAAGTATGGACAAGCGTGAAGTCTTTTCATTAAAGCCAGTTTCTGCAATTTTTTTTGCAAAATTTGAATTTTTCCAAAAATTCAACTTTTGTTTAGAAAAACACCAAACTTTGTTTTGTTTCCCTCAAACTGGATTTCCTTTTAAATAAATACCCTTGTTTTTTTGAAGTTATTAATAAAAATTTCGCGTGCATTGAAATTTTTTCCTTCAAATTTCACTCTAATTTAAAATGCCAATTTTTTTCTCGAGAGTTTAAATTCTAATGATTTTGCTATGCCCACTTCATCAAACTTCCCAAAAGTTCAAAATTTGTTATAAAATCTTGCTATTTCTAAATTTTTCTAGAAATTGGGAATTTCAGGCAAATTTCAAAAGAAAAATACAAATTTATATCAATTTAAAGCCGGGATCTTGAAATATAAAGTCGAAATTAAGCCCCCCCCCCCCCCCCCCCCTTTTGTAAAATTCGTTCAAAATTTAAAAATTGGTAATTTGAAAAACTAGATTCTTCACCAAAATTAAAAAAATTCTGGGACAGGCAAATTTTGAAAAAATGTTAAAGTTATTACAAAAATTCGAACTTTTGAAAAAAAATGAAGATTTCGAAAAAACTTTGAATTTTGGATGAAGCTATATTTAATTTCGAAAAAAGTCCCAATTTTGATGATAAAAGGTAACACTTTTCAAAAAAGATTAAAATCCTGAAACAATTCAAATATTTCAAAACTTCGAAATTTTGAAAAAAGTAAAAATTTTCGGGAAAGAGTCGGAATTATCAAAAAAAAGAAGTTAAAACTTCGAGAAATAGTAAAAATTTTGAGCTAAAGTGGAAAGTTTCAAAAAAAAGGTGAATAATTTGAAAAAAAATGTTTCATTATAATCATATTATAAGAAATCCAAACTTTTGAAAAAAAGAGGAAATTTTCCAAAAAAAATCAAATTCTGAAAAGGTTATAGCTTCGGGAAAAAGTCGAAATTTCGATGATAAAAGGTCGAAGTTTTCAAAAAAAGTCTAAATTTTGGAAAAGGTTTGAAAATATTAAAAATGTCGGAATTTTGAGAATAAATTTAATTTTTCAAGAAACAAAAATTAAAGGAAAATCTAATTTTTCAAATAAAAGTTCAGTTTAGTACATAAAAGCCCAAACTTGAAAAATACGAAATTTAAAAAAAAATTCAGTTTTCAAAAAAAGATTAAAGCTTTGAGAAATTGTCAAACGTTTGACTAAGGTCAAAAATTAAAAAAAAAACAGGGTAGAAGTTTTTAAAAGTCAGTTTTTTAACATCATTAAATTTACAAAATAAATCAAAATTTAAAAAAAATAATAACAATTTGGAGAAAAGATCGAAATTATGTATAAAGATTTTCGAAAAATTCGGAATTTGGAAAATAAATTAAAATCTTAGAGAAAGGTCAAACTGAAAAGTCTGGCGATTAATAAAATAAATAAACATTTGAAAAAAGCGGAAGCTAAAAAAACAAAAAGAACATTTGAATTTGAAAGTTTTTAAAATATAAAGACGAAATACTTTAAGGAAATCGAAAGTTGTTTAAGAATTTTCAATTAAAATCGAATGCAGCATTTGAAAGAGTAATTATTTTTAGAAAGTCAGTATCTTGCGAAAAAATGAAAATTGAAAAAAACTTGAAAAGAAAAAACAAATATTAGAGAGAGTCGATATTTGCAAAAAGTTAAAAGTTTGAAAAAATTTAAATTTTTAAAAAGAATTGAAATGTTTTCAAAAAATCGAATTTTAAATTAGTTATATTTGCAAAAAAAGATGAAATTTTGAGTATGAAATTTCTGGTAGTTACAAAAATAAGGTCAGACAACTTCGAGATCAATCCCAAATATTCAAAAAAAATTGTAATTTTCAAAAACTAAATTTTTAACAAGAACGAAAGTTATAAAATTAAAATGTTCAAAAAACCAACCAAATAAAGCAGAATTTTGAGGAATTTGGAATATTCAAAAAATCAAAATTTTGAAAAAGGTCGAAATTTTCGAAATCAAGTTAAAATTTCGAATACTTGGAAGTCGAACGGGAAGAGATCGACTTTGTTAAAAAGTGGGTTTTTATTGTAGAAATTTTCAAAATAAGTCAAAATTTTCAATAAAAATTGAATTTTTCAGAAATGTCGAAACTTTCAAAAAGTATACAACCAAAGGATCCTTTCTTTTTTTTTTCACCTAGGCAAATGCACGGGTATCAGCTAATTTTTTAAAATAAAATTGGAGGTTTGAAGTTTGAACTCAAAATGAACCCAGAATCCAGAATTTTTAAATTCGAAAAATCTAGAAATATTTCCTTCAAATTTTAGGCATTACCACAGTAGTTATGTGCTGTAATATTTAAAAAAAGAGGGAGAACATTTCCTGAATTATGTTAGAAAATCAATTTAAATAAAAAATTTTAAAAAATTAAAAAATGAGTAAGCTGGAACTGAACAGAAAACCGGAAAAAACCGCTCTTTTTGTCGGAACGCAAACCGGAACGGAACCGATATGATTTTTTTCCCGGAACTAAAACCAAAAACCAAAACGAAAAAAATAGAGGTTCAATGCCCTGTGCAAAAATATTAGTAGTTAAGAGTTTAGGTGACTCCAGTGCCATAGCAAGGTGTTAAATTTAAGAGAAACAAAAGTGATACAAAATTTGTGATATTTAATAGTATTTTTACGAATTAAATTTATATGACATCTTATAGCCTCCAAAATATTTTTGGGTAATCATCTCTAAATTATTTTCATCGAGTACAAAAAAAAAAACATTATCGACATTTCTGAGCCCCTTAAAGTACTCTGTGCGGTTGCACCTGGTTACGGTTCTAGATTACTTAATTAAAATTGTTTGCTTTCATAGGAATAAAATTATATCACTTTTTCATGAAAACCGCATTTGAAGATAGAATATATTTTATTCCAAAGTTCTAATTAAACTCTACAAAAACACAAAAAAATATATTTTTTTAAACAACATCCGCTCTACGATCTTTTTAAGAAATGAAGTGTTCATTACTTTCTCAGCAAAATTGTTTAAATCCAAATTTACAAATTAATAATTAGACCCTAGAATGGGTACTGCTAACCCTTTGTGAATAGCCGTACTATTGGCAGTTAAACCTGTAAACGGCACAATTAGCAATCGCAATCAAATCAGCCGGTACCTACGCATTTAGCATCATAAATCGTAAATACACACTTCAAACTCTGACTCGTACTCACCATTTGGCAATATCGCATAAGCGCGGGGCGGCGTACCGCGGGCTAGCTTTAGCGTGGTGTTCTGTAGTTTATTTCTCTGTATCCCGTGGAAGCCGTTGATAGTCATCGCATGGCAGCCACGCTAGGTGCACAATTCTGCGCGCACCAACGTATTTCAATTTCCTCATAGTTTATAATATAATGGAATAAAAGTTTGCCTACTTTATTCCAAGTCACTCATAAGTATTATTAGTTAATTAGTATATCTCTATTTTGTGTATAAAAATGTGATAAATCCAAGACTTTTACATTAAATACAAAAGAATAGATCGTTCATTTCACGAGCAGCGCGCGCTCTTGCGCTCTTTAAGACCAGCGGCCACTGATTTTAATTTTTGAACATAACCAAGGACCAGTTCGTTCCACCAAAATTTGACACTAGTTGACATTGGTAACAATTTTTATAAAGTGGTTGAAAGCCAAAATCTTCTTAAAGATATTCCCATTTAGCAAATATTGTAAATTTTGGTTTTCTAACTTTTTATTAAGAATTTAGGGGGTGAAAAATTTAAAATCCAATATGGAGCTATATAAAACACTTTTTTTAAATTGGTTAGTGTTATAATCACTAAAAACTATATAAAATTACTTCTTTGATTATTCTTTAATCAAATTGTTTAAAAATTGTTGTTAAAAAGTGGTTTAGACATTATTAATTAAAATTTTTTTTTCGAGAATTGATGCAAATGATTATTTTAAGACAATATCTGTTTCCAAGTATTTTTTTCTACTATTTGATGATGAATTTTTTAACAACATTTTTTGTTGTTGCTCAAAATTAATATACAGTACATTCAAGTATTAAAACTCTATGCATAAGAAGGGCTTCCAATTCAAATTTTTGGCAAGTAGACGAATCCAGTCAAATATTTTAATGTAGAAAAATCAAGAAAGATGTTTTACGTACTCTCTGTTGAGATAATCATCAAGGATATTGCTATATGTCAATAGCAGCACATTTCGAATTAGCATAGCTCAATTGAGATACCGAATGTTCGGTGTTAGTGTACAATTACACCTCCAATTGCATAAATTGATTTATCACTTACACGACCTGATAACCTAATGGTTATTGATATCTAGCGTCCCCTTGCTCAAATTGTAATGTTACTGTATAAACTAGATCATGTTATTAATTGTTGAATAATGCAGACGCAATTACTAGCTGAAGACATCCATAATATTACGTACTGCTAAGAAACCAGAATATCAAAATGTATATAATATTTACCTATAAGACATATTGCGCTTAAAAGTACGAAATAAACTTTGAAATTCTTTTGTTTTTCCCCAAAAATTTAGACTTTAACAATTTAGATCAGTGGCATGCTTTCCCATGGAAGATAGCGAAGCACAGCTTCTCCTGAACAATGAAATCTGAAAATTTTATATTACAGATCACACGTTAACCTGGTCTGGTGTTAGCAAATATTTATCCGAAACATTGTGGAAATTTTTAATATTCTGTTGCTTGTTATTCTTTAATAGAGTTTAATAGTTATGAATGTTAAAGAATTCGACGAAGTAAGGGTTGGAAATGTCAACTGTTTAAGTAATAATTTTGTGATTTTTTTCCTGGAATATCTATCTTACTTATTAAATCTATAGCTCAAAATTCAAAATTTCAGCTGTAAATATAAAATTTCAATTTTACAACTATACTTTTTGACTTTTTCAGGAAAAACTCAACATTTTTTTTAATGAAGATTCGATTACAATTTGCAAGAAAACACTCAAAGTTTAAACGCTTTATTTAAAGATTTTGAATTTTTCTTTGGAATTTCGAATTTTTCGAAATTAGATAATAAATTAAAATTTCTAGTAAACAATTTTAACCTTAAGTCGAGTTTTTCGACGTTACTTTCCAATTTTAAATTTTGTTCTTCAAATTGCGAAAGTATGCATTAAAAATGTTAATTTCGAGGAGAAAAAATTTGAAATACTGAACTTGTTTTCTCTCTTTCTCTCTCTCTCTGAAGATGACAGCTTGGCTGTCGAAACGCATTAGAGCAACCTTTGTTGTGTTTTTTAATCTTTCTTCGTTTCAGGAGACAAGTTCCGCATTTCAATTTTTGAAGATCACAAAGGACCAGTCCGTTCCATCAAAAAAGAGAAAAAATTTGAATAGAAAAATTTGTTTTAATGCACACACCGATAGGCTGAGGCATTTATTAGATTCAGAGTTTGGGATTCAGAAAAATTTTGATAAAAACTGGAGATTTCTTCACTAAAAATTTTTACTTGATAGTTTTTTGAAAACTTCAACTCAAAATTTTTTTCTACTTTGTTCAAAATTTTGATTTTTTTAAAAAGTGCTGACTTATTCAAAACTATCATTTTCTCAAAATTTTCGTTTTATTTTTTGTATATTTTAAATATTCTAAAAATTTTAATTTATTTCGAAATATCGAAATAGGTTAAAATTTTCGAAAACGTCGAAAAAACTGGAATTGTTCAAGACGTGAAATTTAGAGAAAAATTCAAAATTTCGAGGAAAAGTCGGAAATTAAAGAAGGTCGGATTTTTCAAAATTTCCAAATTTCTCAAAAAAGGGTCAAAATTCACAAAAAGTGAAAACTTTAAAAGACGAAGCTTTGATAAGGGCAACATTTTCAAAGTCATTACTTTTAAATGGATAAAAATTTCAAAAAATTTGAAATTTAAAAAACCGAAATTTTTGAAAAAGTCGAAATTTTAAAGTCAAAAAGTTCAAAAAAAAATTTCAGGTCGCAGTTTTGAAAAAGGACCAAAATTTTTAAATTAAGTCGCAGTTTTGGGAAAAAGCAGACATTTTCAATAAATATTTCTGTAATATCGGCAGCTCCAAAAAAAGATGAAATTTTCCAAAAGTTCAAACTTTAAAAAGTCAAAATTTTGAAAATGGTTCTCAATTTTTTCAAATAAATCAAAAAGTAAAACCCAACATTTTAAAAGAAGTGAAAGTTTAAAATAACTTAAAATTTCAAAAGTAGACTTTTTATTCTTCATGGTGAACTTTTATTGACCGGAAATATTATGTTTATTAATCTTATTTAACATTTCTTTGGCCCAGTTTGGAAATATTGAAATTTTTATTGTTTGTTGACAATATTCCAAACAATTTTTTGAAATATGACTACGTGATATTTAAATTTAATTTTTCTCTGTTTTTACTTTCATTGAAAATTTCGATTGTTGGAAAAATTCTACTTCATTTGGAAAAATGTTAACTCTATTGAACATTTATTTTTGCAAAATTGAAATACAAATCTTGTCCCCTGAAACCAAGAAAGATTGAAACAGACAACAAAGGTCGCAGAACCTCTCTGAAGATGATAGCTTGGCTATCGAAATGCGTTTGAGCAACTTTTGTTGTGTTTTTTAATCTTTCTTGGTTTCAGGGGACAACATTTGTATTTTAATTTTTTAAGACCAAGGACCAGTTCGTTCGACCAAAAAAAGGTAAATTAAAAAAAAGAGCTTCTTAAGTTTTTTGTTCAAATTTTTATTTTCGTCTCCAAATCTTAAATTTAAACTCGGAATTTCCAATTTTTAAAAGACAAAATTTTAAGTTTCTAGAGAAATTCAAAAGAACAAATTTAAATTTTGAATTGACCTGAGAATTTGAAAGAGTGTTGTGATTTATATAAAAATAGTTTTTCCTAAAATGTTGCCAATAATAATTTCTTAAATAAAAAATAATGATAAAAATGTCTTGACTAAGAAAAATTTTCAAAGATTTTAACTTTTAATTTTAAAACTATTTTGAAACTTTTGATCAAAAAGTTGAACATTCGAATCTTTATCGAAATTCTCGTATTAATTTATTAAGTTATTATTTATTTATTTTTTTTGGTGAATTCTTGTATCAATTTGAAGGTTTTATTTATTCTTTTGTTAGTGAAACGGACTGGTCCTTGGTTATCTTCAAAAATTGGAATACAAATCGTGTCCCCTGAAACAAAAAAAAGATTAAAAATACAACAAAGGTTGCTTTAACGCGTTTCGACAACCAAGCTATCATCTTCAGAAAGATACTCTCTCAACCAAACCTTTGTTGTATTTTTTTGGTGACAAAATTTAAAATTTTTTCAAATAGCTCTTGTAGGACTATTGAAACTTCAAGAAAAAACTGACCTTGTAAGGACGATCTTCAAAAGTTTCTAAAATAATTTTTGGAGGAAAGTTAGAAGTTGAGGTCGAGATTTCAAAAAGAACTCAAATTTTCTATGTATATATATACCGGGTGTTTTTTTTTAGTTGGGAGGTTACCTTTATATGGAGTATCACTCATTATAAAGGTAAACTGATTTTGTCGATATGGCTAATCGGAACTAAACTACCTTTCAAAAATATTTTCGACTTCCTCACACTTCCGGCTATACCGGAAGTAGACACCAACTTTCTTATTTTAAATAGCAACCCCCAAATTTTATGTTTTATTTGGATTCTACGTAGAAAAATAAAATGAGTTTATGTATACATATTTAATGCCATCTTTGGTAGTTTTTAACATATTTCAATTTTTCGGAAAAAACTGACAGAAAAGAGGGTTATTTTGACTCTTTGTATCTTTTTTATTATTTGCAATAAAAACATGAAATTTGGGTTGAAGTCATGAAATATTATGGAGACTATAATAACGTAATCAAGTTTTTCAATTATTACACAGGGTGATGGAAATTTTGTGATCTTTATTGTTTTTGTTTTATTCAAAAAAACTCTGTTTTTTTAAATAGAAACTATGTGTTTTTTAAACATTTTTGAATTTCTCACGTAAATAGAAGAAAAAAGTTATATGACTAATTTTTTAAAATTCTGCACCGTTACAGAGAAATAATGCAAAATGAAAAAGAAAAATATATATTTTTTTTTAGTAGCAACTTGGTAGTAGTCAACAAAATTTTCAAAAAAAAAACACAACCACAAGGCTTAAAAATTTTGCCAAATAACATTTAAAAGATAACCGTACAAGACGAATAAGTTTTTGGCTAATTGTAAGAATACTAACTGAAAAATGTTTAGGTAGCCACGAATGTAAGTTTCGTAAAAATGGTTTGTTAAACAGACTTCTCATGTTTGGAGTAATCAAAATTAACAACAAATGTTCAAGAAAATTCGTCCTTTAACTGTTATGCTGTTAGATTAGAGCTCAGGATTTTTAAGCGTTAAATTTTACAATGAAAATCAAAATGGAAATTTTTTAGTAATTTTTTTGTACGACTACTGCATGACGAGCATATTGCTAGGAACAATCGGATGTGCTTAAAAACGTTACTCAAGTCGAAATCTTAAAATATATCTTTAAATGTATTGAAAGAGAAGATCGCCCTTGTTGTTCTTGATGTAAATTTTTTGTCAATTATTTTTGTTTCCTATTACTTATTATGATTAATTCTTTAAGCTTTTATTGCCCACAGTTAGTTTCCTACTTGAACAAACAAGAAATGTTTGATTTTTTTTATTTTGAGATTTATGTAAAATACCTCTGTAACGGCACAAAATTTTAAAAAATAAGTAATATAACTTTTTTCTTCTTTTTATGTGAAGAATTCAAAAATGATTAAAAAACATATAGTTCCCATTTAAAAAAACAGAGTTTTTTTGAATAAAACAAAAACAGCAAAGATTATAAATTTTCCTTCACTCTGTATAATAAATGTAAAATCTGTTTACGTTATTATAGTCTTTATAATATTTTCTGACTTCAATTCAAATTTTATGTTTTTACTGCAAATAATAAAAAAGATACAAAGAATCAAAGTAACCCTCTTATCTGTCATTTTTTTTCGAAAAATTGAAATATCTTTAAAACAATCAAAGGTAGCGATAAACATGTATTCATAAACTCACCTTATTTTTGTAGGTAAAATCTAAATAAAACATAAGATTTGTGGGTTGCCATTTAAAATAAGAAAGTTGATGTCTACTTCCGGTATAACCGGTAGTGGGGGGAAGTTGAAAATATTTTTAGAAGATAGTTTAATCCCGATTAGTCCCATCGACAAAATCAGTTTGCCTTTCTAATAAGTAGTATTCCATATAAAGGTAACCTCCCAACTAAAAAAACCACCCGGTATATATATATATATATATATATATATATATATATAAATAATATACATAAACATAATTTTACAGAAAAAACGAGATTTGGTGACAGAAGTTAAAATTTGAAATTTTTAGACAAAAATTTAAGCGAACCTATGGAACTTCCAAAAAAAAAACTTTGTATTAATTGTAGTCGAAATGTAAGAAAAATATATATTAAAGAAAATGGATTCAAAAAAGTTAAAATTTTAAGAAATGAAATACAAACCTTGTCCTCTGAAATCAACAAAGGTTAAAAAACACAACAAGAGAGATAGTATCTCTGTGAAGATGGTAGCTTGGTTGTCGAAACACCTTAGGTTAGGTTAGGTTAGGAACATCGAAATTTCGAGAAAAAAAACTGACCTTGTAAGGATGAAATTAAAAAGTTTCTAAAATGATTTTTGGAGGAATGTTAGAAGTTGAGGTCGAAACTTCAAAAAAGAACCCAAATTTACTATAAAATAATTTTATTTTTCGATGTTTTCCTCAGATTTCGATTTTCCTTTATAATATATTTTTTATGTTCTTTCTACAAGATTTCGACTTCTCTCTCGAAGCTTATCCCTTTCTGTAAAAAAAAAATATAGAAATTTGAAGTTTTTTCTGAAAATTCCAATTTTTTCCCCAAATTTCAAATTTTTCTTAATAATTCAAATGTTCCTTAAATTAATTATTTGTTTTTGGTAGAAATATTAAGTTTTTTTTAAATTGGCAACGTTTTTCCAAATCTAAATTTTTTCTAAAGGTAAAATTCAACTTTTTTCGCTGAATTTTGACTTTTGCTCCAAATTTCAGTTTTTTCTGTAAATATTTTTTAAAATTACTTTTACTAGGTTTCAAAATTGTTGACCTCTTGTCCAAAGATTTTTTGTTTCACAATTTCAAATTGATTATTTATAATTTTTTCAATTTCATCATTTTTTTTGCTGGAACGGACTGGTCCTTGGTTATCTTCAAAAATTAAAATACAGAGATACTCTCAGTATCTCTCCAAAGATGATAGCTTGGCTTGTTGAAATGCATTAAGAGAAACCTTTGTTGTGTTTTTTAATCTTTCTTGATTTCAGGAAAATTACAACCTATCCTTGTTCAAGAAGGCGATTCATCGCCATCTATCCTTGTTTTCGCATCCTACTCGCAGTGCTTTGAAAGTATCATGGGATTATCGTTTGCGAGTGGATTAAATTTTAAAAAAAAAGGAGACAATATTTGTACTTCAATTCTTGAAAATAACCAAGGACCAGTCCGTTTCATCAAAAAATAAATAAATAAATAAAAGCTTTAAACTGATACGAAAATTTTGATAAAAACTCGAATGTTTAACTTTAATGGAAAGTTTCAAAATAGTTTTGAGATTAAAAGTTAAAATTTTTGGAAATTTTTATTAGCTAAGACATTCTTATCCTTTATTCTTTAGTTAATTTAAATTTAAAGAACAAATTTGGAAAAAAAGTCGAAATATTAAAATTAAAACCCAAATTTGTCGAAGAAGACCTAAATCTTTCTAACAAAAACCTTAAATTTCAAGGAATGTCAAAAATCTCAGCTAAATTCCAAGTTTGAATTATGAAATTTTTACGAAAATGGATTCAAAAAAGGTAAAATTTTAGGAAATGAAATACAAACCTTGTCCCCTGAAACCAACAAAGATTAAAAAACTCAATAAGAGAGATAGTATCTCTCTGAAGATAATAGCTTGGCTGTCGAAACACGTTAGAGCAACATTTGTTGTGTTTCTTAATATTTCTTGGTTTTAGGAGACAATATTTGTACTTCAATTTTTAAAAATAACCAAGGACCAGTCCGTTTCATTAAAAAATAAATAAATAAATAAAAACTTTAAATTGATACGAGAATTTTGATAAAAACTCGAATGATTAACTTTAATCGAAAGTTTAAAAATAGTTTTGATATTAAAAGGTAAAATTTCGGGAAATTTTTATTAGTTGGGACATTTTTATCCTCCATTCTTTAATTAATTCAAATTTAAAGAACAAACTTGGAAAAAAAGTCGAAATATTAAAATTAAAACCCAAATTTCTCGAAGAAGACCTAAATCTTTCTAAAAAAAAACTTAAATTTCAAGGAATGTCAAAAATCTCAGCTAAATTCCAAATTTGAATTATGAAATTTTTACGAAAATGGATTCAAAAAAGTTAAAATTTGAAGAAATGAAATACAAATTTTGTGCCCTGAAACCAACAAAGATTAAAAAACACAACAAGAGAGATAGTAGTATCTCTCTGAAGATGATAGCTTGGCTGTCGAAACACGTTAGAGCAGCATTTGTTGTGTTTCTTAATCTTTTTTAATTTCAGGAGACAATATTAGTACTTCAATTTTTGAAAATAACCAAGGAGCAGTCCATTTCACCAAAAAATAAATAAATAAATAAAAACTTTAAATTGATACGAGAATTTTGATAAAAACTCGAAGGATTAACTTTAATCGAAAGTTTTAAAATAGTTTTAAGACTTAAAAATTAAAATATTTGAAAATTTTTATTAGTTAAGACACTTTTATCCTCTATTCTTTAGTTAATTCGAAATTTAAAGAACAAACTTGGAAAAAAAGTCGAAATATTAAAATTAAAATCCAAATTTGTCGAAGAAGACCTAAATCTTTCTAACAAAAAACTTAAATTTCAAGGAATGTCAGAAATCTCAGCTAAACTCCAAGTTTGAATTATGAAATTTTTACGAAAATGGATTCAAAAAAGTTAAAATTTTTAAAAGTGAAATACAAACCTTGTTCCCTGAAACCAACAAAGATTAAAAAACACAACAAGAGAGATAGTATCCCTCTGAAAACGATAGCTTGGCTGTCGAAACACGTTAGAGCAACCTTTGTGGTGTTTTTTAATCTTTCTTGGTTTCAGGGGACAATATTTGTACTTCAATTTTTGAAAATAACCAAGGACCAGTCCGTTTCACCAAAAATAAATAAATAAACAAAAACTTTAAATTGATACGAGAATTTTGATAAAAACTTGAATGATTAACTTTAATTGAAAGTTTAAAAGTAGTTTTGATATTAAAAGGTAAAATTTTTAAAAATTTTTATTAGTTAGGACATTTTTATCCTCTATTCTTTAGTAAATTTAAATTAAAAGAACAAACTTGGAAAAAAAGTCGAAATAATAAAATTAAAACCCAAATTTCTCGAAGAAGACCTAAATATTTCTAACAAAAACTTAAATTTCAAAGAATGTTAAAAATTTTAGCAAAATTCCAAGTTTGAATTATGAAATTTTCAATGGTCCAATTTTTAAGCAACAAGACGCATTTATCAAAAATTTGAACTTTTCTATACATTTTTCTGGATGAAATAAGGAAAAGAAATTTCTAGTTTGATCTCAAATTCTTACCAGTGTGTCAAAATGTTGGATTCAAACCTTAAATGTCTATCATTTAAAGAAAAAAAAATTCAAATTTTAAAATCAAGGGATAATTTGAAACATCAAGAGTTTCAACATTGAAAATTTACTAAGAAAAAGCTTGACGAAATCAGGAGTTTCTAAATTGAACTCTTACAATAAAGTTTTTTCTTTATGTTTGTTAACAGAATTGAGCTTTTATTTTTGACTTATTGTAAGGAAATAACTTGAATACATCAGGAGTTTCAACATTGACAATTTACAAGAAAGAAGCTTTATGAAATCAAGATATTCTAACTTGAATTCTTTCAATCATTTGTTGGCAGAACCGAGCTTTTGTCTTCGATTTGTTCTCAGGAAATAATTCAAACACATCAAGAGTTTCAACATTGATAATTTACAAAAAAGAAACTGAACAAAATTAAGAGTTTCTAACTTGAACTCTTCCAATAACTATTTGCTGACATAATCGAGCATTTACCTTTGATTTATTTTCAGAAGATAATTTAAATACATCAAGAGTTTCAATATTCAAAATTTACTAAGAAAAAGCTTGACGAAATCAGAAGTTTCTAACTTGAACTCTTACAATAAAGTTTCTTTTTTATATTTGTTAACAGAATTGAGCTTTTATTTTTGACTTATTGTGAGGAAATAACTTGAATACATCAGGAGTTTCAACATTAAAAATTTACAAGAAAGAAACTTTGTGAAATCAAGATTTTATAACTTGAACTCTTCCAATAGCTATTTGTTGGCAGAACCGAGCTTTTGTCTTCGATTTATTCGCAGGAAATAATTCGAATACATCAAGAGTTTTAACATTGATAATTTACAAAAAAGAAACTGGACAAAATTAAGAGTTTCTAACTTGAACTCTTCCAATAACTATTTGCTGACAGAATCGAGCATTTGCCTTCGATTTATTTTCAGGAGATAATTCGAATACATCAAGAGTTCTAACATTGAAAATTTACTAAGAAAAAAGCTTGACGTAATCAGAAATTTCTAACTTGAACTCTTACAATAAAGTTTCTCTTTATATTTGTTAACAGAATTGAGCTTTTATTTTTGACTTATTGTGAGGAAATAACTTGAATATCTCAGGAGTTTCAACATTGAAAATTTACAAGAAAGAAACTTTATGAAATCAAGATTTTCTAACTTGAATTCTTCCAACTATTTGTTGGCAGAACCGAGCTTTTGTCTTCGATTTATTCTCAGAAATAATTCGAATACATCAAGAGTTTTAATATTGATAATTTACAAAAAAGAAACTGAAAATTTAAAAATTAAAAAAAATATCTAAACTTTGGACTAAAATGAAAACTCAAACAGGAACAAGGAGAAGAAATGATTCTCTCGAAATTTTGACTTTCTTAGAAGTTTTCAGTTTTTTCGTAGAACATAAAAACCTTTGAATTATTAAAATTCAAAAATTTCTTTACAGATTTCACTATTATTCCAAAATTCCACATTTTTTTGAAATTTATTGATTATTTTAAGTTTCAATTTTATAAATTTAATATCCTTTTGAAATTTAAAAATGTTTGTCAAATTACGAAAATTAAGCGTGTTAAAATCGAAATTGCCATATTTTTTTCGCATAAATACCAAAATTAAAGTCGAAATTTCGTGGTAGAATTTAACTTGCATAATTGATCACAGTGGTTTTCTGAGGCATCCAAAGGGTCCTCTAAAACCTTTCTGTTTTTCTTAAAATTTTGTATTTAAATTACACTAGCGATTTTGCATATTTATGTTATAAGAAAATTTTGCCCGAAATTTCGATTTTTTTAGATTTAAATTTAAGTTTTTTCCTAATATACTGACTAAACTTGAAATATTATTTAGGAAATTTTGATTTCTTTTTGAAATTTGGTCCTTAACGTCGAAATTTTGGTCGAGTTGTCATTTACTTTTAGGCATTAAGTATTTTTTTGTAATCGAAAAATCTAATTTAAGCAGAATTCATATCTACTTATTTAAAACGATTTGATATTTGACAAATCTGAGAAATGAAAACTGCTTCGTTACAGATTAGCTTCCCTTTTTATAGAGGCCACCACACGCGACTGATTTAGATATTTCTATAGAAATGGTTCTTTTTTCATCAAAACTTTAGTTTTAACTGAACATTTTGGTTTTGGTAGCATTTAATTTTACTAGACTTTGAAGAAAAAAGATATTTTGTATGAAAATGGGCGTTTATTTTTGAAGGCTTTTTGACTTACATATTATTAGTTCGTGTTAAATTAAAAAAGTCAGTTAGTTGACTGCATATAGTGCAGATACATTGTTTCATTTAGATGTTTACTTTAGGACAGGATATAATTCTTCCGGGATTGGACCGTGTCAAAGAACTACTAAAAGTGTTCGACGTTTCGCTCACCATCGTAGGGGGCTTCTTAAGGGACAAAGAAAAGAAAAAATAAATGAAAAGAGGAATATGAGGAAAGTGCAAAAATTGAAAAAATGAAAAGGCCAATTTCAAAACATCAGAGCACGGTAACTCAGTATGTCCACCATACCAGAGGCGAAACTCTTTTGAATTGAAAATTGGTACAAAGGATAAGAAAGTTTAGACAGAAGAGCACGGTAACTCAGTATGTCCACCATACCAGAGGCGAAATTCTTCTGAATTGAAAATTGATACAAAGGATAAGAAAGTTTAGACAGAAGAGCACGGTACCTCAGTAACACTTTTAGTAGTTCTTTGACACGGTCCAATCCCGGAAGAAGTATATCCTCTATTGACTCTGGACGTGGAAGCCTTCGTTATCATATTCTTTAGGTTAGGTTAGGTTAGCACGCAACACAGTAATTATGTCGCCATCAATATGTATACAGTGCACAACATTCAACTGAAATGATATGACCGAACAAGTTAGCACTTTAGCATAAACCATGTTAGTCATTGGGAACATACTATTTACTTGATACTTCTGTGGTGTCAAAATTATGATAATCACCAGTTTTATAAATATTATTGCAGATAAAAATACGTCTATTTGAAGTGGACAGTTCATTTTTAAATTCAAAAATTTCATGAATAACTGGGGACCAAACATAGAAATTTTGGTCTAAAAGTATAGCAACTTTATGGTCCATTTAGATGTAAATGTAATTAATGACCTTCGACGATGTGATAACCAACGATTTGACGGCGAAGTCTTTCGGACTGACTAATAAATGGTACTGTTCGAGACAATTTGACAAGTGGTCCATGCCACTTAACGTGATTAATCTGATATTATTTAAATAATTCAGTTTCAGATAGGTCGATATTCAAATGAACTATTGTGTAGACAAAAGCAGGTATGCACGAACCTTATATAAAATATTAATTTATTTATTGCCGTATAGGAACAATAGATTGATTTTATTCGATTGGTATCTAACTTGGTTATTATCATACTACACGAAACAAGAATTATAACATTAATTCATGACCGAATATGGTGGTACGAATACAGGAGTTTATCTGCATAAGTATCTAAAAACAAGAACCCGATACTGAAATAATGATTGGTACTCTTAAATGTTATGTAAAATGTTCGTAGGATAGTCGTGAAGATGAAAGTAAAGTTCTGATATCACTTGGTATTAAATTATATTACTCTGATCTTATCCTTTTTTAAAAGGATTTTATCCAAAAAATGTAGAGTTTGGGATTTTACATTTAAAGTATCACCCTCGTGATCTTCCATCCGTCTGTCACAGAGATTTTTTTGGAAAACCTCCCAAGATGACGTAGAAATGTAAATTTTGGCATATCGTTCGGTTTTGACAAGGCGCACATACATATATCGTCAATCAACAGAGAAAAATGGGGACCCAAGAAAACAAAAAATAAAAATTCTCATTTAAAATAATCTTTAATTAAACCTTAACAAAAAAACAACAACAAGACAATATAAAAATAGACAATTAATCAATAACCTAAGATTTCATGAGGTAGCCAGCAATATCAACGGATGGGAGAGCACCACTGCTGCCCCCTTTCGTACTCCGAACCATCGCGTTTGAAATTGGATGAATTGGATGACTGAAGTCGCTCCCTTCAGTAACTTTCATAGGTTGCTGTTGCGTTAAACCAGATCTTACTACTTCCTGAAGCATACTCCTGATATCTTTTCTCAAGTACGCCAACTTCTCATCTTTCATAACCCCAACCACCTTAACGGCGTTCATCAACAAACTTTCAACAAAACCTTGATCAGCATTCACGAGTTTTTTCACCAAGTCGCCCTGTAGTTTAACCGGATCTTCAACCTCGGCATCAACGGAGAATTTCCCAGAAAATTCCTCCACTAAAGTCTCCAGCTTCACCACCAAATCCACCGCAATCGCTTGCACTTCACCGTAATTAATTTCAGCTTCTAGGTGGTTGTATGGTTTGCTCTTCGTATACTTTCGAATCAGGAAGTCCGCCAGGAATAAAGTTTGACTTAACATCGAATTGAGTACTAGGGTCTAAGTTTTGAACCTCGGGTGTTTCCGTTGCGATGAGGTCGGTTTTAGGTCTGAAGGAGTCGGTGACGTATTGAGTGATTTGGTTAGCTTGTTGCTTGATCCAACCGACGAGAGTGTTGATGGGGGAGTAGAAGGAGGAAGCGCTGTTACCGACTGAACGACGTCCTCTCGGTGAACTCATCTTTATGCTGTGGAAGTCCTTGAAGCTGACGGCGTAACCTTGCAGTTTATCGTTGAAGCTTTCCGCATGTTTAATGACATCCAACTTCTCTTTGATTCCGAATTGGTCATCGTTGAATTTAAATTGAAGCGTGTGCAAGGTCGACTCGTTGTATCTGAAGAAATGCATTAGGGAGAATACGAAGTGTTGCTTTTTGTCTATGTTTTCCGAAAAGCGATTGGTGATGACTAGATCGTCATTGAGGTGGTAAAATTCGTAGCCGGTTGAATCTTTTTCTAGTTCGACTCTGCTGTTCGCTTCAAAGTCTTCCTTAGTTAGGACTACGTAGTTCGCGTTTTTGTCAAAATGAAGAGGTATAGGTTCCAATCGGCAACGTTTGTTTTCTTTTATGATTCTCATAGCTGCGTTGACCCCAATTACTTCTGCTTTTTTATACCAGTCGTCTAGATTTGCTGCTCTTAGTTCAATTGTTACGATAGGTTGTCCTTCAAGGTTTTTTACTACTAGTATCAAGTCAAAATTTGCCACCTTACATTGAATCCTGGGATTTATTTTTAATTTTTCAACTAGTTGTCTGAGTAGTTTTTGTAGGTAGATCGTGTTACCTTTGGCAGAATTATTGCTATTGTTGTAGATGTATACTGGTTTAAGTGGAACAGTTAATGGTTTGGGTGGTACTATTTCATAGATGTTTGGACCTTCTGAGGCGATCATGTAATTGTCGAAAGCTGGATTGGTTGGTAGTAGTTTCAAATTGTCTTTTTCCTCTCGGTGACTCCAAGATTTGCCATCTTCTGCATTTATGGTAACGAATGCTTTATCCGTTAGAGATTCAGCCATTAAAAGAACCTTCTGCTTGCATAATTGGTCCTCTATCGTTTAATATGTCGATTGCGCTTTTATTGGTCCTTTGCAGAGCGAAGAGTTGCGTATCATTAAATTGGTATACCGTCTGATCTTTTAGAATCAAGCTCAGTTGGTTGTCAACAATTAAGTTGAGGTTAAGTTTTTGGCGATTGTCTTCACCTTCGAAAGTAAATGTTGCTTTAAGTGTGTGGTTATTGACTTTTCTGTTGATTTGTACCAGTTCGTTCATCGTGTAGTTAGCAAAGATGGTACTTTGTTTTACTGTACGACCAACGGATTTGTAATCGAAGTGCATATTAACCTCACCTTCTCCTCGTCGAACGTAATACAACAAATCACCATATACACGACTTTCCACATCGGTGTAAGGAGATATGTTAACAACGAGGTTATGGTTGCATTTGTAATTTGATTCCCTTATGGTGATTCTGTCTGGATTTTTTGCGTTTGTGCCACCTCTACTTTCAATAACTTCAACGCCACAATCCACGTGGAAAATTTCCGGTTTTTTTGTTCTACCAATCAACCGTTGAATTGAGTTTATATGCAAATTATTTTTCTCTGTTGTGATATGTGACGATGGGTTTAAATAAATTAATTCATTTCCGTTGTATGCTTCGAAATCTAAAGTGTTTATTCCACCTTTCCCATCAATGTTTCCACTAATGAAACTTTGACCAATGAAGAATATATCATTTTTATAACCACCTTTAATATTTTTAGTCCCATTGGACATAACAAATATGTTGCCTTCGTTTGGGAAACCATGTCCAACATCATGACCGTCTCCTGTTACAATAAGCACGGTATTGTTTTCTTTGGAACCATTAGCAACTTCAACACCAATCGTGTAATCACAATAATAAGTGGGTTCATCTGATGGAATAAAATCACCAACTGGCATGCAAAAGTTTACTCCACCATCGATTGTATCAGGTCTTGTACGCTCCCATTTCAATAACTTCTTATGAGTAAAGTCAAAGGTATTATCCGGATACAAAGTTATATTACCAGTTGAGTTTTTATAAGCTGAAGCGAAAACGTATTTATTAAAATGTTTATGTGCCTTGAGGTATATCACAGATGAATTTGTAAGTCTAGTATTAGCTGCCTGTATCTCCACAAGATCCTTAATATATTGAGAAGGTTCAGCAGTAAAGAAAGCTCTAACCCCGGTTGAAAATTTCTCCCATCCAGTCAGCGGAACATGCTCATCAATTTTCTGCACTGATCTCACTGCATCATAAATATCCATACCAACGAATATGGCAATATCTAAAGCGGCGGCAAAAGGTCCCATTACTGATGCAACGCCAGTAACATAACCGAAAGAAGCTGCAAGTTCCGCTGCCAACGCTGCAGTGTCTACCACCAATACGGTACTATCGCCCACAATCCTAACCAAAGCATCCTTATTACCCTTCTTATATTCATCAATTTTATCAATAAGTTCAATAACGACATAGGCATCAGTTGCACGACCAATGAAAGGCGCGGCAACTTTCAAACCGTAACCACTGTATTTGCTTCCATTTTCAATAAGCTTAGCTCCTCTAGCTGCTATCTTTGGTGATATATACGATGTAAGCCAAGTAAGTCCCAAATTAAGCGAATTACCTCTAAATCCAGCCATATCCTGATCAAGAATATCACCAACTAAATTCTTACCACTAAGCACTAGGTTAAATCTATCTGAAAACTTTTGCACGACCTCCAAATGTTTCAACATGTCATGCCGTTCAAGATAACCCTGCAACCTATCGCTTTGTTCGAGTGTTTTTCTATTGCTGTATTTTTCAGCTATCTGGAGCAGCGCCAAACGCTTCGTCAAATCAGGAGTATTATCTAAAACCTTCGCTAACTTATCAGGATTGACCTTAATGTACTTTATATCATCAACTTGATTATCAGAAATACTATTCCAGTCTTTCTTCGTCACAAGTCCAGAAAAATCATGAAGTTTTAAGGCAGCGTTACTGTATCGTAACCAGTTAATCATCTCCGGACCGCCAACTTTCCCATAATCAAACGGAGATTTTGCCTTGTTGTCGAAACTGAAAGGAACGTTATGTCTCAAGAGGTAGTCAGCGCCGGCAACATTTCCAGCTTCCACCGCCGATTGAAGCGTGGTCTTTCCCTCTTTGGACTTGGCGTATATATCCACCCCCTTGCTCCGTATCCATTTCAACCCCTCCAAATTACCAGACTTGGCGGCGGCGTGCGCCAAATTTTCACCTTTTTCGTCCACATGCTTTACATCTAATTTGTGCACTTCCACAAGCCACTTGGCGGTTTTGAGTTGACCGCTTTCCAAGGCTTCGTAGAGCATGTTCCTGTTATAGAAGTACGTTGCCTTGATCGCTTTTTTCCCCTCTTTCGTATTGGCAACGGTTTTGACTAAGTCCAAGTTGCCGCTGTAGATCGAATTTCTAATTATAGTTACCCAATTGACGTTTTTCGGAGCATGGCGGAACCCTAACTCCTCGAGAACTTTCCCGTTGCCGGATAGAGCACCGTTATAGAATGAATCCTCACGAATGGGGATTCGTTTACCGATTAGGTAGTTCACGGTGTGTTCGTGGCCATACCTAGCGGCTTGATTAAGCATTTGGGCGTCTTCACGAGTTATGCTGTATTTCGTCTCTAAGAATTGCATCTTTGCTTTGCTTCCGGATTCAGCAACATGCACTTTGATGCTGACGTAGTCGACGCGACTGCCCGTAAGCACAAAATGTTTGAGAACCGTCAAGTCCCCTACTCTCGCCGCTATCTGTATCGGGTTATCCCCGTAATTGTTCTCTTCGAATTTGCTGGCGCCTGCGCCCATTAGCTTCTTCACTACTTCCACGTTGTTACCTTTGGCGGCGAAATGAAGCGGACTACTGTTGCCACGGTTGAGCTTGACGTCTGCACCGTGTTTTAACAGAAGATCGACGGTTTTTTCGTTTCCTGAATCGGCAGCATAATGCAATGGGGTGTTGCCGTAGATGTCCACGGCGTTTACCAGGTGGGTCATAGAGTCGGGAATTTGGTCGCCCTCGATGTTACCGAATTCGGCCAAACCGTGCAAAGCGGTGTAACCGGTTAGATCGATTTGACGATCAGATCTCTCGCCTTGGAAGCGCTCTAGCGCTTTATGTTTTCTAAAGCGTTTGATTTTATCGAGGACTTCCTGTCTATTGCGGCCGTGTAAGACTTCTGGCCAATTGCCCTGATAGAGGATTTCGGAAAGCGTCTGCATGAATTGTTCGCGTTCGGTGGCTTCCAAACTGTAGTACTTTGGCCAAAATTTTTGGTCAACGATTCTTATGTTTTCAATGTTGTCTTCAGGTTTGAAGGATACTTCGTGAATGTCTTCTTTGGTAATGCGACATGTTGGACTTGTTGTTTTGAAGCAAGTTTCTAGTATGGATTTTCCTTTAAGATAATTTTCAACTTCGCTGTGTTGATTATCGTGAGCGTAATCGATGGCTGATTTACCGTTTGCGTCTTTTTTGGTGATTTCGACTAGATTATTCTCAACTAGGTATTTGACGACCTTAAAGTTGCCATATTCAGCTGCTGTATGAAGCGTAGTATCTTCGTGTAGCTTCCAATCTTGACGTTGAGTAAATTCATCAAGTATATCAACATCACCTCTTATGATCGCTTCCTGAAGAGGACTGATAGATTCAGCGTCAAGGGCATGCATATTTGCACCACTCATAAGCAGGATTTTAACATTTTCCACGTTTCCGCCCTCCACCGCGTAGTGCAGAGGGGTGCGAAATCTTCCATCAAAAACCTCGATGCTATGGTACTCATCCATAAGCACTTTCAAGGTTTTAGAGTCGAGATTTTGCGCTGCCAAATGGAAGGGTGTTGCGCCTTTTGGCGTTTTACCTTCTACGATTAAACCGGAAAGCATTTCGGGGTATTTGCGACCGCATCTGATGACGAATTTTACAATATTGGAATGACCATCACTGGCAGCCTTGTGGATGATGTTGTGGCCGTCCAACTCAAGCTTTGTCTTATCCGTTTTCCATATAGTGTTTAATTCTTTGCCATATGTTTCTAGAAGGGTCGTTTTCTCAATGGGTATTTCGCTAAAGTAACCATTGAGGAAGGATCTGGTACTTTCATGGTTTGGTTGTAGGAGAACATTCTCGAAAATGTAGCTGATGAAAGCGGGATGAGAATTTCCAGAGTCGATGTGATTCGCGATGAAACGAGCATGGAAGTAGTCTTCTACCGTATTGGAGACAAAATTGGCCTTTTCGTTGATAAGCTTTGGCAAAACCTCCAATTGTTTCGACCTATTTTTAACTTGTTTGACGTAAGTTTGCACCTCTTGAATTTGATCCGGGAAAATATTTTTTCAAGTTAGTGTTATCGGCCCTATAGTAGAGAGCCAACTTCCCATAATTATTTTCCAAAGATCTACGGTTCGCTTCAATTCCAACTATCTCCGTGAGAGAAGTAGCTCCAGGTTTATGGTACCTCATATATTCCCCTCGAACGTAGCGATTCATTAAATCATAGGTATCCATCGAATGAATCTTTTCAAATTCCCCGCTGTTGATTTGTTTGATGTTATTAGCGTAAACAGTGGAAACTATTTCAATTACGGCTGGTCTATCCGTAACTCTAGGATCATTGAAGGCTTTGTGTAAAACCCCCAAGAGTTTGGAAGCGGCCCCACGGTAATCAATTTCCCCAGATATAGCGGAGTTATGAGACCAGAGTCCGGCCAGTAGTTCAACTTTCATATTTTCCGATAGCGGATCAACTCTGTATGAACCAACTTGCAGAACCCCTTCCAAAGCCCGTGACGAATCAGGCGTTGAGGTCGCCACGATATACTGGGGTCCAAATTTCCTGAAACCAGGCAAAACGTCCGCAATGATTTTCCTACCCTCAGAACTCAAACTTCCATAACCATCCAACAATACAGAGAATTGACCGTCTTTCATAAATTGTTTCGCAATAGGCATATCAAGTCTGGCAATCTGGAAATCATTTTTTCTCATCATCTGATTTGTAACGAAGTCCAAGACGGCATTTTGATTGTTTGGATCAAAACTAGATTTTTTGTTCAGCTGCCTGTATTCCAATTCGTCATTAAGCGCTTTGGTGCATTGGTTTAAATCGATTCTTACGACCCAATGACCGCGTTGTCTGTTTTTCATTCTCGAGCGCCAGCTTTTTCGTCATTTGGTTTTTGCCCGAACCAGATGGCCCCTGTATGACGGCAACTCTGTCCTCCATAAAAACTTCCTTCTCAGGGAGGAAGCTTTTGAACTTTGGGTTGGGCGCAGCTGCGTAATCTTTGATACCTTTGGTGTCTCCTACAGTTTTCTTCCATATAAATATATTTCTAGAAGAATCGTATTCCAGCCAATGAAGATTAAAACCCGAGTTTTTAAAAATGGCTTCCAGCTCTGCGAATTGAGTTGTTGCCTTGATGGAATCCAATATGACGAACCTTGCATCTCTATCTTCGATTTTTTCGTCGTAGTATCGAACTTTTTGGCCGGCTGAAATCAGCTTGGTCATAGTTTTCTTATCCATGTCAGTTATAGCGAAATTATCCAATTCATTTTGTGATTTTAGGATTTCCGGTTTTATATTAACATTTTTTGATACAGTTAGAGGTATTGTAAAATCAGTAGTTTGAGGAAGCTCTCCACCAATCGATGCATCTCCGTGAAGAACTCGTCTAACGTTTGCCGGATGAAGCTCGTCGTTAAGCAAATCTGTTGCCTTGATTTCATAACCTTGTAACTTAACTTTGATATCGGACAAGCGGAGCATGGATTGGGGAGAAGGTTTTTTACCTTTTAGTTCTACTGATACCTTCTTGAATAACTTCGATGCTCTTTCTTTGAGATATTTGTGAAGGTTCCCCGTGCTCTCGCCCACAAGTATCACCTTCTTATTCTTTTTTTCCTTCAGAACCTTCGCTATGTCTCTAGCTAGGGCTTGCTCTTTTCTTATATCACTATCCATAGTGGCCCCTTCAATTACGAGTATATTTATATCTGAACTAGATGAAAATATGTCGAGAATCTTTTCCTTTTGATTTAATATGGTTTTTTCTCTAACGAAAATTGAATTGCTGTCCTCCTTCCATAACATTGGAGAGAAGCAAACTTTTGGATTCATAAAGCAGTTGTGCTACCATTGAAGATACCAGTAACCGATCATTAGCATTTGCGTACAGAATTCTTTTCTTCTCTGTCCCAGTTATAAATTTTTTCAGGTCATCATCAGGTTGGGAAAATCGATACCCCATCATAGTTAATTTTTCCGGATACGCTCCCCTTAAACCTCTGATTAGTTGCTCTTCAAATTGTTGATCCAAAGCCTTAACCCATTCAACTAGTTTATCCCCTGAAAGCTTTTTTTTAAATTTGTCGTAGTTAGTGCTGATCCAATGCAAGATATTACGCTCCAGAAATGAATCGACCAAATCAACATCCAAAGCGTTTATTTTCATTTTGGCACCAGCCGTTTCATCCAATTTCTGGGCCAATTTTTTACCATCAGGAACATTTACTACGAAAATCAACCGATCAAAAAACTGTTCAATTTCCCAATCTTTTGCTCTTTTCAAACTGCAATTCCTCATTATCATTGTCGGCAAAATCTTGGCCATCTTCGCAAGTATCGTAATCACCACTAATTTGAATTTTATAACTCTGAAGCGATTGAAAATCGAAATTTTCAATCATTAGCTGGTCGCGTAATTCGTTCAACAAATTCATAACATCCTTTGGCAAAGCTGCAAAATTTGTAAAACATTTATAACTGAAAACCAAATTACCCTCGTCGTTTTTGACAATGACATAGCCCGCTAGCATCTTCAAATCATCGGAGCTATTCAATGCCAAAGTTTTGGCTTTTTGACCGACTTTAATGGCCGAAATTATTTCCCGAACGACAGCTTTCATGTCGCTGAGCTTTACGTCTTCTTTCGGCTTCCATTTCTTTCCAAATCCCGGCGTTAAATTTAGAACTATTTTTTGAAGCTCGTTCTTGAAGTATTCCTCTTCATTTTCCGGATGTACTTTCTGAATTCTGATAAGTTCGTATTTTAGTGTCTCGCGAAAGCTCGCGGCGAAATTATTCAAGTTCTGGTTGTTGATAAAGTCATCTTTAAACTTTTTGGTGTTTACATCGATGGCGAGGTTTGCTAGTGCTAGGTGTTTTCTGGCGATGAGCGCATTCAGTAAGCTGATGCGGTTTTCCCCTGGAGGTGCAAGCGCTTTAATCAACAAGGCCTTCGCCATGGCCCCCGATATGTGTTCTTTCAAGTGAGTGTACAATTGATGATGCTTATCGACGATGAGCTTGTACGTTTTTGTATTTTCGTCAATTTTAATTAAATTAGCAGCCTTATTTGTGATATCCTTCAACTTGATCCCATTCCCTAAGTCGCCAAAATCGGCATTTGTTATAAAAGCGCACTCAGAATCTAATTCATCCCTAAATGTATTATACATGTGTATTAGGCTAAATGGCGAGTCACGATCTATATTAATCAAATCATCTATGGTGATCTTGTTATTTTTATTGCTTACGTAGGAGATTTTGAATTGCTTTGGATACACCCCAAGTTTGGCATCTGCGCTCATTTGGTAAGGTATACCGCTTAATCTGTTGAAGAATTTATAATTTGATACATAACTATTAATACTACAGCCTTTCGTCTTGGAACACTTGGTGGCATAAATCATCAACAATCTTATTGAAAATAAGACTCCTTCGTTGTTATACTCTTGGTCGGGATCCTCGCGCTTTAACACTTTCAATTTCACAAGCTTCTTGGTAACAGGATCCAGATAATTATACAAGCTGCCATCATCAATGTTGTACACTCTTGATTTGATCGGTGTGATGCCGTTGTATAAATCCATGTTCAAATCGTCGTATATTTGACGCATTGCTTTACAGCTGGGTAATGCTAGTAGATCTAGGGCTGTATCATAATCGTCATTAGGAATATCCATTTTTGCCTTTGAACGGAAAGAGAAATTTGAAAATCTTCGAGTAGCTATCAATAATGGCAAAATGGAGGAGAGTATTAGAAAACTCTTGCTCTTGGGCGTTGAGGTCCGCCCCTTGGGCAAGAAGTTCCCGAATTTTGATTATCTTGGTGGTCTCGTCGTCATTCTCGTCGTTTATCACTTGGAAAAGACGTTGATTCAGGTCAGTGGTTTGGGGATCATTTGAGATCTTGTGGCCCTTGGGAGGCTGCATCTTGGCGGAAACCATTGTAAAGTTTCTAATTTATACTGTGTCACCTTTAAACTGTCTAAAAAAAAAATAAAGTATGATTACTCCCACCACAACGACTTCATTTTCTAAAGATTTTTTTTCTATTATTTCATTTTTGATTACAACCTTGGACAAGCACATTTAAGCAATTTTCACCAATACTTTGAATACCAATTTTAAAATTTGAGCTGCTGTACTGGTAGGTCCTTAATGGTTTTAAAAGTATATAATTAGTTTACTTATTTCTAAATCTCTGAGATGTCTGTATTTGAAAGAAGCGACTTTCGCTGCCTATCTCTAGTAATCATTCAGTTTTCTCAATACTTTAACATAAGAGGAAGATGAAAAGAAAGAGGAAGAGAAAGAGGAAGAGAAAGAAAAAGAGAAAGGGAAAGGGAAAAAGAAAAAGAAAGAGAAAAAGGAAAAGGTAGAGAAACAGGAAGAGGAAAAGGAAGAGAAAGAGGAAGAGGAAGAGGAAGAGAAAGAGAAAAAGAAAAAAAAAGAGGAAGAGGGAGAGGAAGAGGAAGAGGAAGAGGAAGAGGAAGAGGAAGAGGAAGAGGAAGAGGAAGAGGAAGAGGAAGAGGAAGAGGAAGAGGAAGAGGAAGAGGAAGAGGAAGAGGAAGAGGAAGAGGAAGAGGAAGAGGAAGAGGAAGAGGAAGAGGAAGAGGAAGAGGAAGAGAAGAGAGGAAGAGGAAGAGGAAGAAGAAGAGAAGAGGAAGAGGAAGAGGAAGAGGAAGGGGAGAGGAAGAGGAAAAGAAAGAGAAAGAGGGAGAGGAAGAGGAAAAGAAAGAGAAAGAGAAAGAGAAAGAGAAAGAGGAAAAGGAAGAGGAAGAGGAAGAGAAAGAGGAAGAGAAAGGGGAAGAGAAAGAGGAAGAGAAAGAGGAAGAGAAAGAGAAAGAGAAAGAGAAAGAGAAAGAGAAAGAGAAAGAGAAAGAGAAAGAGAAAGAGAAAGAGAAAGAGAAAGAGAAAGAGAAAGAGAAAGAGAAAGAGAAAGAGAAAGAGAAAGAGAAAGAGAAAGAGAAAGAGAAAGCAAAAGAGAAAGAGAAAGAGAAAGAGAAAGAGAAAGAGAAAGAGAAAGAGAAAGAGAAAGAGAAAGAGAAAGAGAAAGCAAAAGAGAAAGAGAAAGAGAAAGAGAAAGAGAAAGAGAAAGAGAAAGAGAAAGAGGAAGAGGAAGAGGAAGAGAAAGGTCGAGAAAAAAAGCATAAGGAAGAGGAAGAGAAAGGGGGAGGAAAAGAATAAGAGAAAAAAAAAGGAAGAGGGAGAGGAAGAGGAAGGGGAAAAGAAAGAGGAAGAGAAAGGGGAAGAGGAAGAAGAAGAGGAAGAGGTAAAAGTAGAGGAAGAGAGAGAGAGAGAGAAAGAAGAAGGGGAAGAGAAAGAGGAAGAGAAGGAGGTAAAAAAAAGAGAAAGAGAAAGAAGAATAAGAAAAAGAGAAACAGGAAGAATAAGAGAAAGAGAAAGAGAAAGAGAAAGGTCGAGGAAAAAAGCAAGAGGAAGAGAAAGAGAAAGGGGGAGGAAAAGAATAAGAGGAAAAGAAAGAGGAAGAGGAAGGGGAAGAGGCAGAAGAAGAGAAAAAGGAAGAGGAAAAGAAAGAAAAAGAGGAAGAGAAAGAGAAAGAAGAAAAAGAAGAAGAAGAAGAGGAAGAGAAAGATAAAGGGGAAGAGCAAGAGAAAGGGGAAGAGGGAGAGAAAGAGAAAGAGAAAGAGAAAGGGGAAGAGGAAGAGAAAGAGAAAGAGAAAGAGAAAGAGGAAGAGAAAGAAAAATAAGAAGCAGAAGAGAAAGAGGAAGAAGGAGAGGAAGAGAAATAGGAAGAGAAAGAGGAGGAGACAGAGGAAGAAAAAGAGGAAGAAGTAGAGATAGATGAAGAGAAAGATAAAGAGGAAGAGAAAGAGAAAAAAAGGGAAAGGGGAAATCAAAGAGGAAGAGAAAGAGAAAAGAAAGAGGAAGAGAAAGGGGAAGAGGAAGAGAAAGGGGAGAGCAAAAGAAAGAGGAAGAGAAATAGAAAGAGAAAGAGGAAGATAAAGAGAATGAGGAAGATGATGAAGATGAGGAAAAGGAAGAGAAAGAGAAAGAGCAAGAAAAAGAGAAAGAGGAAGAGGAAAAGGAAGAGGAACAGAACGAAGAAGAGGAAGAGGAAGAGGAAAAGGGAGAGGAATAGGCAGGGTAAGAGGTAGAGAACATTAAAGAGAAAGAAAAATGGGGGAGAAGGAGGAAGAAAAAGTATGGGAAGAATAAGATAAAAATGAAGAGTAGTAAACTTTTAATTTTAGTCTTTTAGCCACAAAGTTTCGACGGTTTTTAAATTTCAAATTTGAACGTTTTTTGCGTGATGTTGAAATTCTCTTACAATTGCATCATAGTAGAATTAAAAATGTTGATACGCACGACTGGGAATCGAACCCGGGACTTCTTACGTGACAGTCAAACTCCCTCGCCATAGAGCTACTGCACATCATCACTTTTAATTTCATTTATTAACACGATAAAATAAAATAAATTTGAACTAAATATGTCTGCAAAAAACTAGAAGTTTCGATAAATTATTATTTAAAGAAGTTTTCAAAATTGTTATTTTTAAGTAATTGGAAGCCATAATTTTGGTGGAACAGACTGGTCCTTGGTTATCTTCAAAAATTGAAATACAAATCTTGTCCCCTGAAACCAAGAAATGTTCAAAAACACAACAAAGGTTGCTCTAACGCGTTTCGATAGCCAAGCTATCATCTTCAGAGAGATATGGCCCGCGTTAGAGCAACCTTCGTTGTGTTTTTGAACATTTCTTGGTTTCAGGGGACAAGATTTGTATTTCAATTTTTGACGTCTTTGGAAATTCAAATTTAGATTTTTTTCACCTAAAATTTCAAATTTAAATCAAATTTTTAGAAAAAATTTAAAATGTTGGGGCAACAATTCAAGCTCAGATAAATTCCGCAATGTAATAAAAAGATTTGGTGGAACGGACTGGTGCTTGGTTTTCTTCAAAAATTGAAATTTAGAACCCTCTGAAGATGACAGCTTGGCTGTCGAAACGCATTAGAGAGTTGTGTTTTTTAATCTTAGTTTTCTCTCTGAAGATGAGAGCTTGGCCATCGAAACGCGTTAGAGCAACCTTTGTTGCGTTTTTTAATCTTTCTTGTTTCAGGGAATAAGTTCTGTATTTCAATTTTTTTTTAATAAAAAGAGTCTTTGGCTTAGTTTCGAAATTTGAAATTCAGTTGTCAATATTTGATTTTTTTGTTAAAATTTTATTTCTTTGTTAATATTGTTCCTCTCTAAAGATGATAGCTTGGCCTTCGAAACACGTTAGAGCAACCTTTGTTGTGTTTTTTAATCTTTCTTCGTTTCAAGGGACAAGATTTGTATTTCAATTTTTGAAGATAACTAACGACCAGTCCGTTTCATCAAATTTGATTTTTTTTCTTTTTTTTACTTGTTAAACTTTTATTTCTTTGTTAAAATTTTTATTTTAGGGTTAAGCTTACAAATTTTTGAAAAACACTTATATTTAGACAATAAAGTAGATTTGGAAATCAGAGCAAACACTTCAGTTAACATTATTTCTTAGAAACTTAAACCTCTTTTGGAACCACTATTTTTTTTCTCCAAGTTTGAAGATTTAATTCAAACTGAATAATTTGAAATGAGTTCAAAGTAGAAATATTTTAATGTAAATTCAATTTGTCGATCGAGAGCGAAAGTCAAAATGTTGGAGTTAAAATTTTGAGAAAAAATAGAGCTTTGGCATTCAATTTAGAGTTTTTAATTCAATTAAAATTTAATCTGCTTTCAACAGTCAGGTTTAAATTTGAAACCTTGGACATTTATTCCAGTTGATGAGAGATTTTGTACAAATTTTGGAAATGTTGGATTAAATTTATAATATCAACCTTAAACTCAATTCTTTAGAATAAAATTAGAAATATTGGAATCGATCAATTTATCGATTTTGCTCCTTACTTTAAATACTTTCAAAAAAAAACTTTCTGAAAATCTTTAGTGAAAACAAAAATGTTGATATTTAAAAAAAACACTTCGGGGTTGTTACATTGGAATATCCAAGACTTAATTAACTTAAGTTAAAACTAAACTAAAATATTGAAATCGTACTTACCAGGTTCTGATGTTAAAATTCAGTCGATTTCAACACCCACGAAACTATGAAGTAGACTAAATATCGTTTCTTATATAAATACTTTGTTCGAGTGGTTTATTTTTGACATCTTGAAATTTTACTATCGCCAAATTAACAAACAGAAAAAAGGCTCAATATTTTCTGCTAACAAATAGTAATTGAATAGTTTCCCGGAACATATCATTTGGGTATCTACTGGTTAAAATAATTTGCAGCGCAAAACACTTCAGGTTAAACATTACAACCTTTTCAGATTTGATCTTGTTTATTTTCTTTTTTAAAAAAACAATGTTATCACATTTTTATAAATAAAATTTCTCTGAAAGTGTCTTAATATGGTACTTATTATTTACGATAGCATTACGTAGGGAGAGATACCCTTAAGTCTGTAATTGTTTTACGTAAATGTTTGATAATTTACAAATTAGTATAACAAAAGTTTATTTTAAATACACTTTGAAATATAATTTTATTTTGATAATAACTTTTACTACCGAATTCTGAATTTGTCAGACACAGGGATATATTAAAAGGAATTAAATTTTATTTGAATTCTAATTTTTGTTTATCAATATTTTTTATTCTAATCTTAAAGATTTAAATCAAAGTCGAAAAATCTAGAAAAAGGCGCAAAAAGTGGAGAAATCTAGATAGGATGAACTCCAAAAAAGTTCAAGTAATGGGAAAAAAAATGCGAATTTTAAACGAAAAGTTAAAATTTCTCAGGGAGATTGAAGTTCTGAGAAGAAAAGAGTCGAAGCTTAAAATTTTTTGCAATAATAGGATTTTGGTGCAACGGACTGGTCCTTGATTATCTTCAAAAATTGAAATACAAAATACTAGAGCAACCTTTGTTGTGTTTTTTTAATCTTTCTTGGTTTCAGGGGAGAAGATTTGTATTTCAATTTTTCAATAACTGGATATGGAAAAAATTTGTAAAATTTTGAAATAAACGAATTTAGGAAACATCAAAAAGATTGTCGAACTTAAGAAAGTCAAACTACAAAAAGAAGCAAATTTTTGAGAATAAAATACAATAAAAAAAATAAGTTTTGATGAAATATGTCAACATTTCGACAAAGATGAGAAAATTTAATGTTGTGAAAAAAATGATAGGAAAAACTTCGAATTTCCTGTATTAAGTTAAATTTTGATTAAAAAAAACGTCATGTTTAAGGAACAGGAATTTTAACAACACAAATTAAAAAATATATTTACCGTAAACGGAGCTACTTTGTACAGATTTTGGAATATTTTGTGATAATTTTTTCCTTGATTATGATAGTCATAACTATTGGCTTTAGTCATAACAATACATGTCTTGTAAATAGGTTTGCACAATAAAATACTGTAGCGAAATGTAAATTATAGAATTTACTATGTAAGAAAATTTTCTAGAAAGATCTGATAAGGGGAAACCGGTGGCGAAAACGAAGCAAACAGCAGATAAGCGTTCCAGAAATTTCGGCAAATGATAAGTCTTATGTGCGGGATTTTTATAGAACCTGGGAGCCAAAACTATATAAGGCGGTCGCCCTCGAGTCAGTCAGTTAGAGTCAGTGTAGTTAGTGAGTTAGTAGTTAGAAGTCAAATATTCAGTTGTAGTGTTCCGAGTTTACTTTGAAAATAAAGTGATAGGAATTCATTTCGAATCGATAAGCCCTTAACAATACATAATAAAAATCGTTACTGCAATAAAGACATATTTTTGACAAAATGCCCCAAAGTATGGGAGAGTAACTTTTGTAGGAAGATTATTGTAGCCCTACCTGGCGCCTTTATTTTCAATTCTAATTTCGAAGAGGTTCATATCGATTTATGTATTAAAGTCGTGGAGGCGCAAATGCACAGTTTTCGACAAAATGTACCCCAAAATATACTTAAAATGTACCCCCAAAATTTTCCCATTTTTTAATGGCTCTACCTTGTCTTTGGACATACCATATTTGGCGACTATTCAAACAAAGTCATTTTATGTTAGTTGAACTACCAGTTTGCGATTTGACAGAAAGTAGTCATCTTCAGGACTGATGGTGGCGATATATTGTCCTCCAATCTTCATGGTTTGGGGTGTTGTTGTTGTGTTGCTCATTTTCAGGATTTAGGTTACCATAAATGTCTTGAATCTACTACTACTACTATTATGAAATCTGCCACACAGATTTTTGTGCCCACATCCGACTTCAGCCTGACTTACGCACTTGCTAATGTCAGTAGGCACTGTTTTCAAAATTTCCACAGTAAAATTTGCGTAAGGTCGAAACCTTGCAATTTGTTTAGGCCTAGGCACCATTTTTAACCAAAACTTTTAAACTAAGTCGAACAGAGAATAAAACCTATACATATATACAAGGTGTCCCCGTTTTAAATGCCTTAAATAAAACAGGTGATAGAAAAAACAATTTTAAGTAAAAAGTTTTCTATGAACATGTATCCGGAAACTCTTAATGAAGGTGTTGAAATTTGAATTTAAAAAAAAGGTTTTACTTTTTCACTTTCAAGTTTTTTTAGATATGTAAACCAAATTTTGCACACTTGGTGTATGAATGAAGGATCATGAAATACAATAAAACGAAGTTTCTATCTCAACCAGTGGTAGAATTACAAGCAATATGTGATATTATTGTAGGCAAAACGCGGTACACCACTGGAGAAAAAAAATAAAATACCTGTTTTGGGTACAATATTTAATTTTGAACCAAAGTTACTTTTGGAAAAAACATCACTCTCACTCGTACTTTCACTAAGAAAAGTCCCAAAAATTTAAATTCTGTCACAACAGTCACAAATATGAAAGAACGTTTCTCCGAAGCTGTTAATTCATTTCATTTTATCCAGTGTCGTAGCATCTTAAACTTACCCTTCTTTGTGTTAGTCAGGGATTATTTAAAGACCAGCATACATTGTATTCGAACAGTTCCTACGTAAAACATAAGGTAGTAAAAGCAAAAAAAAAATATCAAGAAAAAACGATTCTTCAGAATTAAATGCTTTATCCAAAAATTGTATTTTATTTCACTTTGTTTAGTGGCCTAATACTTTTTTTTCAAAACAATATTACAGATTACCCGCAACTGGTTGAGATAGAAACCTAATTTTTTCTTATTTTATGATCCTTCATCTATACACCACATGTGCAAAATTAAGTTTAAATAACTCTGAAAACTTGAAAATGAAATAATAAAAACTTTTTTTATTCAAATTTTAACACCTGGTATCTTTTTTTAAGAATTTCTGGATACATGTTCATAGGAAACTTTTTTTTTAAATTATTTTTATATCACTTGTTTTATTTAAGGCACTTAAAACGGTTACAGCCTGTATACATTATAAAACATAAAACATATTTGAAATGTAACCACTGCTGAAAAGTAACCCCGCGTGACCAAGTAACCCCAGTTTAGTAAAACTTTGTGAAAAATTGTACAACTTAAAAAGGAAAGACTTATTTTGAAAATTAATTCAAAATCTTGAGAAAATTATCGATCTTTAAAAAGGCATAAAGCCAAAGTCAGATTTTGGGAAAAAATATTAATTTTTCAAAATAAAATGAAACTTTCAAAAAAAAGTTTAATTTCGACAAAAAGTCAAAAATAAGCGATATAAAGAAACCTTAAAAATTAAATATAAACAAGTTGTAATACCTTGGAAAAATTGGAAATTTGGAAAAAAGGTTCAAATTCAGAGAAGGTATACTTTTTATATAAAAAAAAACGTCAACTGTTAACAATAAATTGAAAAAGGAAATTTTTAAAATGAATTTGAAACTTTATGACATTTAAAGAGCGACGATTTAAAAAAAGGTCGAGTAAATTGAAAAGTTGGATTTTAACAATGAATTCGAAATTTTAAGATATTTAGAGATACCTTGCCTACCGAAACGCGTTCGAGCAACCTTCGTTGTCCTAATGCACATACCAATAGGTTTGAACATTTATTAGATTCGATTGGAAACGAAACTTCGAATCTAATAAATGTTCAAACCTATTGGTCTGTGCATTAGAATCCTTCTCCTTATTAGATTCGAAGTTTGGAAACCAAACTTCGAATATAATAAATGTTCAAATCTATAGTTTAGCTACCTATGATTCACTATACACGCCTGGAGGGCTGCATGAATTTGTAGTCTAGGTTGCATTCTACTTGCAAACTTTTGTTGTGTTTTTTAATTCTCCTGGATTTTAGGGGACAATATTTGTATTTAAATTGCTGAAGATAACCAAGAATTAATCCATTGTACCAACATTTGGAGAGAGATGATTTTTCTATTTGGTAGTACGGACTAGTGCTTGGTTATCTTCCAAAAAATTAAAAATCTGGTCTCCTGAAATCAAGAAATATTAAAACCACAACAACAGTTGCTTTAACGTGTATCACACTACCTTACACGTAACCTACTGCCCATTAGCCCACAAAAAAAAAGCGGAAAACTGATGGGAAAACGACCAACACCAACACAGGCGTTTTGGTGGATGCGCCGGGATAGAGTTTTATTTTAGGCGCTTATTTTAAATTTATAAACACCAACTGAAAATAAAATACAACAAAAGCTTCGTTAGTCTAAAAATCCCACTCTTACAACCAATTGAATAGTTCTGAAAAGAAAAAAAGTATCTCTTTCAAGATGATAGCTTGGCTATCAAAACGCCCTAGAGCAACTATTGTTGCTTTTTAATCTTTCTTGGTTTAGATTTCCACATCAATATTTAAAGAGAGATATTTTTAAAATAGTCCACATTTCTTAGATGAATTTTTTTTTGATGGAACAGACTGGTCCTTGGTTATCTTCAAAAATTGAAAAACAGAACTTGTCCCCTGAAACCAAGAAAAATTAAAAAACACAACAAAGGTTGCTCTAACGCGTTTCGACAGCCAAGCTGTCACCTTCAGAGAGAAATTAAAACGGTTTCTCTCTAAAGATGACAGCGTTAGAGCAACCTTTGTTGAGTTTTTTAATCTCTCTTGGTTTCAGGGGACAACTTCTGTATTCCAATTTTCTTAGATTAAATCAAATTAAAAAAAAAGGTAAAATTTAAAGAGAGAATTTTAAAAGAGTAAATATTTCTCAGATGTAATCAAATTTGAAGAAAAAACAATAAAATGATTAAAAAAAGGTAAATTTTGACAAAGATATTAAAATTTTGAGAAATATAAAGAAATCTACAAAAAATTGAATTTTGCGAAAGAAAGATCGACATTTCGCCATTTTGATAAAAAAAACCGAATCCCGAGAATTAATTGAATGAACAAGACAAATTGAAAAATATTTTGGATATTCCAAGAAGTCTCACTTTGAGAAAAAATGTACAACTTTGAAATAGAAAGGGAATTTTTTGAAATAAAGTGGAAATTTTAATTAATAAAATGGTCGAACTTTAACCACAAAAGTTAAGGTTGAAAATAAACTTGAACTGAAAACAATGAAATAAAATATGAAGAAGAAAGACGAAATTTGAAAAAATGATCACAAACTTTAAAAAAAGTAAACATTAAAAAAGTTTAGAAACGAGAACAAAACGATTAAAAAAAATCGAAATTTTCAAAAAAATTGGAATTTTTCAGAAAATGCTAAAATTATTTTTACAAAACACGAAATTTCGAAAAAAGTGTTAAGTGATAATAAAAGTTCTTTATATAAGTCACATTTTAAGAAAAAATAAATTTTGGGGATAAAATCAAGCTTTAAAAATAAATTTATGGACAAAAATAGAGATTTGTTGCAATATTAAACCTGGAATTTTGAGCAAAAATGCGAAAAGTTGGATTTAATAAACTCGAAATTTTCAATAAATGGGAAATGCTAAAATAATTGTTAAAAAACCTGAAATTCTTAGAAAAGTGTTAAGTGATAATGAAAGCTCTTTAAATAAGTCAATTTTTAACAAAAACTAACTTTCGGGGATAAAGCCAAACTTTAAAAAAATAAACAAATTTATAGAGAAAAATAGAAATTTGTAGAAATATTTAACCTGGAATTTTGCACAAAAGTGCAAATAGTTGGATTCTAAAGAACTCGAAATTTTCAAAAAAAGGCTACATTTGAGAAATGGGGCAAAATTTAGAAAAGGAATTTTGGCAAGAAAGTCAACATTTTTTAGAGAAAAAGGACAAAATAACGGAGCATAAGTATTAATTTGGAACAAAGTCCCAAAAAGCCGTTCATTAAAAGTTAGGAATTTTGAGAATCAGTCAAAATTAAAACAAAACGAATCCTAAGAAAAAGCAACAGTCATGTTGGAATATTTTTTTGAAAATTTCCAAATTACTGTTCTCGAAACTTTTACTCTTTTATTAAACGATCGATTAGAGTTCTAACAAATTTTTAAGGACCAAATCTACTTCCAGAAATTGAAATGCAAATCTTGTTCGTTGAAACCAAAAGATCCAATTAAAAACTCTAAATTTTCCAGAAAAAAACCAAATTTTTACAAGTGTGGACAATTTTTGAAAACAAAATAGATGATTTTCGAAGAAAAATTTGGAGTTTAGAAAAAATTTAGCTCCACCGAAGTTTTATTTATTGCATTTTATAAAAGTAAATCACTTCATATTGTAGTCTAGACGTTGTCCTCCCGGACAGAGTCGGGGCAGGTTGCTAGTAGTTTGATAAATACAGGGTGACTTTTTTAAAACGATCTACCTTAAATATCTAGAAAACCACAAACCGAAACCGGTCAATTTTGGTTGTGAGGGGGGACCCTTAATTAGTGTAGGTTGAGACCTGCAGGAGCGCCCCTTTGGCCAAGGCAGCAGCCCCCTCAAAAATCTTAAGTGGAGTAGGAGGTTAAAAAAAGTTTATTGTTTGAAAGATCCATTTAACCTCTTTTTGGCTATGTTTTTTATTTCTACGATTAGTTTTAGAGAAACTCTCTTGTTTTGCAGCACAGCCCACGTTCATGATTTTCCTATGCAATATTGTTAATAAGCGTCTATTGTTAGTAAAATCAACGCTTGGGAAAGTCAGTTATCAAAGAGATGGACGTTTTGATGAAGCTTATGCTGGAACCACTGTTTAGAGTTTAACTCCAAGTTAAACTTTAATTAATAAGTAAAGAAACATACCATGAATGGTCAAAAAACAAATGATGTCTTCAAAAATACGTATCCTATCGTTTAAAACAATTAAATTTTACAAGAGATGCTCGAAATGAGCACCCTTTTGTTCCAATCAGTAGTAGATCCAGTTTTCAAATTCTTCTCTCACTTTTTAACATTTTTCTTGCGTAAATCGCCTACATCCATCGACAATTCGTTGCGGTAAGTCCTTTAAATTAGTCGGTTGTATTTTGTACATCACTGACTTCAAATGGCCCAAGAGAAAGAAAAACCTCAATTTGTCAAGTCTGGTGATGGCCACCCATCAATAATTCGTTGTCGTAAGTCCTCCAAATTTGTCGGATTTGTTTTGTATATCACTGACTTCAAATGGCCTCAGAGAAAAAAATCTGAACTTATCAAGTCTGATGATCGCGATGGCCACTCAATTGCATCACCAATCCAGTGGTTCAATAATCGGTTTGTAAGCCAATTACGAACGTTTAAAGCACGATAACGAAGGCTTCCACGGCCAGAGTCAGTATAGGATATACTTCTTTCGGGATTGAACCGTGTTTTTTTTTAATATAATCCACTCGCAAAGGGTAACCCCATAATGCTTTCAAAACACTGCGAGTAGGATGGGAAAATAGGGACACATGGCGATGAACCGCTTTCTTAAACGAGGATGGGCTATAATTTTTAGGGAAAATTCCTTTCGGTAACAAGTTCCGTAATTTGGAAATTCTTGAGAAAAAAAGAGTCTCCGTAGACAGAAGTCCTCACTGTGTCAAGCTGGACTGCACAGGAATTTGCTGTCTTTGACTGTCTAGTACGTCTCAAGAATCTTGCCCTTGGGTGGATCAATCCCATTAGTTCCTGCGAGCATCTTCCATAACAGTGCTTATAGAAAAGAGACAAGTCACCAACCATACGTCTGTGCTCTATTGTTTCGAGAGAATCGGTCAGACTCTCGTCATCAATTAGGCGAATCGCTCGTGTCAAAGAACTACTAAAAGCGACCCCCATCGTAGGGTGCTTCTTCGGGAACAAAAAAGAAACAATAAGTAAAAAGAGAAAAATAAGGGAATATGCAAAAAATGAAAGAATGAAAAAGCCAATTTTAAAACATCAGAGCACGGTAACTCAATATGTCCACCATACCAGAGACGAAACTCTTCTGAATTGAAAATTGGTACAAAGGATAAAAAAGCTTAGACAGATGAGCACGGTTACTCTGTATGTCCACCATACCAGGGGCGAAACGCTTTTGAGGGGATTATTTTTTAAAGTAGGGGAAAATCCGTTGCAGACATCTGGAAAGATGATCCAGATAGTGTCGGACTTCCGCTCAAACTACGGGTACCGACTAAAAACCCCTACCTTGTTGGAACAGTACAATAGTGCTGGAGCACTATTGTAAACTGCTTTGCCTTAAACATAAGAAACAAACAAAACAAAAAATTTCCGAAATGGAAGTCCTAGCCTAGAGGACCATCTTTGGTCTCCTAATCGTGGCTGGCATGTCTGGATCGCAATCCTCTACCTGTCGAACTAGTTCGTTGGGATGCGTTTCCGCTCTCACCATCGCCCTGGAATTAATTTCCCTAAGAAAATCTCTTACCAAAGGTAGTTCAGCTTCCCTATGGAGTTGACTGTTTCTTACAAACCATGGAGCGTTCATGGCTTGTCTTAGAAAGACGTTCTGGAACACCTGGAGTTTCTTCATCTGAGTATCCGTTGTCTGTAACCAAGCTACAGATGCGTAGGTCATCGTTGGTCTTGTGATTGATTTGTATAGTAACAATTTAAGTCCAATGGGCAGGTTACTATTTCTTTCAATCATCGCTTGCAGCAGTCCCCTTAGCATTTTGGCTTTGGATACTGCATAATTGATGTGTGCCTAAAATGTAAGTCTTTTATCAAGAATTACACCTAGATACTTTGCCTGAAGCCTCCAGTCGACGTTTTGGCCATTAACATTTACATGTCCATACGGTTGGAATCTTCTTCGGGTAAAAAAGACTGCTTGGGTCTTGTTTGCGTTGACTTGGATTCTCCATTGACCGAAGTGATCTAGTAGACTGTCTGTTGCCTCTTGAGTCGTCTGGTGACCAACTCTGGACTGTAAGAGTACGCCACCAAAGCTGTGTCGTCTGCGCAAGTTGCCAAAAAGGTGTGGTCGATTGTTGGATTGGTTCTCGGGAAGTCTACTGTGAACAGAGAATACAGCAGAGGTGACAAGGCAGAGCCTTGAGGCACCCCATACTGTAGCCTAAACTGGTTTGATAATTCCTGTCCCACTTTTGCTCTAAATGAGCGCTGGTCCAGTAAAGGCTTACCATTTGAACCATTGTTAGAGGTATTCCAAACTGGTGCATCTTGTAGACTAGTTCTTGGTGCCAAACTTCGTCAAATGCCCTGGAGATATCGAAGAAAATAGCTTCAACTACTTGGTTCCAGTTTATGAGTTGAGTGATTGTGTCAACCATTCTCAGCAGTTGATCTGAGGTAGAGTGCATAGGTTGGAACCCAAACTGTTCCTTAGGAATGATGTCGCGATCGCTGATTATATTCTACAGACGCTTCCTTAAAATCCTTTCTGCCACCTTACCTAAGTTGGATAAGAGGCTGAATGGCCTGTAATTTTGGGAAAATTTCCCATCCTTACCTGGCTTAGGAATGAAGATAACGTTTGTAGTCTTCCATCTTGTTGGAAAATACCGGTATTTAAACATGAAATTGACTATTGCTCCGACAGTTGACAGTTTGGTCCGAAAGAGACTTCAGAGCTTGGTTTGGAATTCTGTTTGGAGCTGGAGACTTTTTGACGTTTAGCTTGTGAAAAACGCTTTGGATTTCCTCCTCGCTAGCCGGTTGAATGACGTCGTCTTCTTCTGGTACTTCCTCCTGAAGAACTTGAACCTCTTCTTCCACCTCATCTACGAAGTCTAAGTCCACTTCTTCAACTGTGGCTTGACAGTGTCGTTCAAAGGTCTCAGCGAAAGCTGCGGCCTTATCCTGATCTAAGTAAGCCATTCCTTGAGGTCCGTGTATCGGTGAGATAGGTTTCCTATCTCCTCTTATAGCTTTGGTTGTGCGCCAGAGATCTGTTGGAGGTTGCAACTTCTTAGGTGCTTCTGAAACTTAAAAATTTTGTGCTCCCGGAGTTCATCCCTGAGCTCGTGGATGAGCCTGTTGACTGCCGCCTTATCTGCTTGCACATTGGTTCCTCTTGCTCTCTTCCTGGCACGATTTTTTCTTCTAATCAGCTCCATTAAGTGATTTGGCAGTGATTCCCTTCTTTCTATACGCCCGAAAGTTTTAGTCGCTGCCAGAATTGAATCTGTTATGGTGATTTCCAGTCTTTCTACCGCTGCGTTGGTGTCATCGTTTGTGCTGATCTCTCCAGGCTCTTCCAAGTTTGCTGCTAGATACTCCCTGAACTGTGTCCAGTTTGTTTTCTTGTAGGTCTCTGGAGGCTTGGGTCCACGATCATCTCCGAACTGATGTTAACGCAACAGTGTATCGAATATCCTTCATCAGTACAACGTCCAGGACGTCTGGTATTCCTGTGGCGAGATGATGATGGGTTGGTTCTTCTTGAGCCATTACATCGATGCGTGAGTATGATCTTCTCTGACAAAATGGGGATTCTCATCGTTCCAGTAACGCACATTGTGTTTATTAACAGAACTATATAAAGTAAAGTTGCATTTATCACTGAAGCAGATATTTTTTACAAAGTTTGGATTTGCTGTGACCAAATTCGACATAGTGTCACAAAACTCTTGTCATCTGTTGTACTCACCCTGACAAGTTCTTGAATAATTTTCATTTCAAAAGGAATTTTTGTCACCTTACGAACTGGTGAATATGAAAGCCCGGTTGCTTCAGCAGAAGACTTAAGAGACCTTTTCAAAGAAAGGGAGACATACGAGTACGAGGATTTGCAGTAATGTGGCCTATAACTCCAATTTGAGTCATTACATTTACCACTCTGTTAATATGTCTTTTCTTATCTACTGCCAATCTCGCGCCTTTGAATTTTTGCACAAGCTCTGTAATTTGTGGTCCAAATGCTTATCTAGATGCCTATTTAATATGGCTCTAGCGCATTTGTTTTGGGAGCCATAAATAAAAATAATTTCAACGCTTTCAGCAACTGGGTACATCATTTTCACCCGAATGTGTGCAGACTGACTATAAAAGTAAATAATTGTCAATGTCAATGCATCAGAAAGAGTTCTTATTTCAGAAAATACTTGATGGCAACAGAAAAAGATTCAGCTTTTTACCTTGCAAATTTTATCACAAAAGTGGCGTTTTTTTTTTTGACAAGTCGAGAAGGGGGCGACGTCTGTAACCCATAATAGCAATAAATGTAATAAAATCATAAAATATTAAATCAGAAATCTACTCTTACGACAGCCTTGAAGAATTTGTTGTTTCTAATATGAAACCTCGATTATTTTTTATTTTAATATGGATTAGGTCATCTTTTACCTACAGCAATATGGATATTAAAATATCGTTGGCTTCTGAACATCGATCATCCATTGCGACTACTGTAAATGTTTCGTGAACGAATTTGTCTTGCATTCAACTTGCTTTGTCAACTGTAGTGGGACCGCTCACAATTATGGGCATGACATATTTGTTTTTCGACATAAATCAAGACATTTCTCAGTTTACTTACTCACGATAAAAACATGGAAAGATAACGAGCTTTTATTACCTAATATTATTAAATTGTTATTTTATTAATTTATGTAGGTATATACATCGTGAACACAAGCATGTTATATTGTTTTCTTCTAATCTTAATTTTATCTACGTATACCACGACATGGTACAGTTTTATTAAAAGTCGTAAATGTAAATAACCAGTTTACCTAGTAATTAGGTTGATGTAATGCTGATGAACGTACCAAAAGTTTCCTAATGCGACGCACTATTGATATAAAAATAGACCATAATTGAGCTTATTTTGACTGATTTTATAACACGTGCGACGTCTAATTTATTTTCATACAATAACTTTCATAATCAAGATAACTATGATGATCAACTATTTTTCAGTTGTCTTTCTCTATCAATTTATATTTCCTATGTCTCCAGTTTGACTTAATCTCGTTGTTCGAAACTCGGATTATTATTAGAATCCATTACACTCTCCCGTTTCAATTTACTGCCCATCATTTAACTACTTGCACCCATAAAATATAGATAATTAATATTTTAAGTTCCCGAGCTTCTTTGAGCTTATTCTAAATTATTCACTAGCTGATGGTTTTATTAGGCGAGCTGTAAATCATATTGTCATATCAAGCGACGTTCGTTCGAGAATTACAGCTGAGGAAATTGCGGTTTTAAATTGGGAAGCTAATAATAACAATTGTTGCATTTTTGTACATCGTAGACTAAATTTAAAAAAATAGGCGACCTTGAAGACCGCCGACAGAAGTGAAAACATTGAACTAGGAAATAATAGCGTCTGTGTTATGTAATTCGAACCCACACTAGTAAACAAGTCGGCCAATATTTTAAAATAAATGCTGTCAAACTGACCTATCTTTTTATATTTGTGGTTTGGATGCTTGTAGTTGTGTGGAAACCAATCTAATATTTATTGATAATAAAAGACACTTACTTAAACCTTTGGAATAATCTGAGGGAAACGATGCCCCCAGACGTATTTTTTTGTTTGTTTTCCTCTTGGTTAATCAGAAAGGTAGATGTTATTAGGTAAACTAGAAAGATCCATCGCCAAAGAGCAGCAATTTCTTTCTTGAAATATTTGTTTCCGCGTCTGTCCCACACCTAACGAAGAATCGGAGATCGGATCTAAAATTCTCGGTAATTGATAGTTCGGTAGGAACTAATGACAATATTAAAGATGCTCCATGGGACCAGACTTAAATCTCGATCATGAGAGCCAGTGGGGGTCTTTGCCTCCCAAGTCGATACACAGTAGCTGTTACAATGCCGGTCATTAGTTCTTGCCATGGTAAAATATGTAATATTGTCTACGTCCCAGACACCAATATTATTCACCCATACAATCTTGTATTTATTGCCGTTTGTTATGTTTTATATTATGCTAATGGTGCGAGGCATACCCCAATACCTCTGGTACGACATTAGCCGGAATGATCAATTTCACGACACTAACTTACAGATAAGTAGTTTTAAAAACTTTTATTTAATGTATAGTGCATCCCATTTTCAATGGTTTTTGCCCTATTGCTATTATTTCTGGGAAAGTTAGAAGATTGGGTCTTTCAAAACTCTAGGCCAATTTTGTGAGATTAATGATTATAACAGAAAAATATTGTACCTTTATCCGTTTTATTATAATTTTGGAAAACTTAAAATTTTTGGAAATGTTCTAGCTGTGTTTACCATAAAAAATGAACCAAAATTGTTCCCAATATAATTTTTCTCGTAGAACTTAATGATATAAGTGATTTTTTAATAGAAATCTTGCTTCTGGATTTATAATTTAAATAAAATTACTTTTTTTTTACGGAAAATATAGCAGCCAGTGGTTCTCAGTGAAAGAGCTCCTTATTTTGAAAATATAACATAAATTTATTATCTACGTAATTTAAAAGATCGATTTGTTTTTTTTTTCCTTAAGTTTAATCCACTCGCAAAGGGTAACCCAATTAAGCCTTCAAAGCACCGCGAGTAGGATGCGAAAACAAGGATAGATAGCGATGAACCGTCTTTTTTAACAAGGATAGGTTGTAATTTTTGGGGAAAATTCCTTTCGGTAACAAGTTCCATAGATTGGAACTTCTATAGAAAAAGGAGTCTCCGTAAACAGGATTCCTCACTGGGTCAAGCTGAGGACCTTACAGGAATTTGCTGTCTCCGACTGTCCTGTATGCCTCAAGAAACTCGCTCTTGGGGGCATCAATCCTATTGGTTGTTGCTAGCATCTTCCATGATAGTACTTGTGGAAAAAAAAAGTTACCAATCATCCGCCCGTGCTATTGTGTTCCTAGAAAATCGGTCAAACTCTCGTCATCAATTAGGCGAATTGTTCTTCTTTGAATTGAATCCCAAAGAGCTAAGATGTGCTTTGGGGCTGAACACTAAACTATGAGAACAGTATTCTGGTGTTAGCCTAACTTGAGCTTTGTATAATGTAAGTATTGGGTTGGTAACTAAGTAATTGCGGATTTTTTTTAAGAAAATCAAAGACAATTTTTTCATGGAACTAAATAACTTTATTCTGTAATGTATTGCCCATTTTGATCAATAACATTTTGCCATCTTTTAGGCAGCATCATAATCCCATGTTCATAAAACTTCTGGTTTTTATTAGCAAAAAACTGAATCAGGTACGATTTGACATCATCATCACTATTGAAATTTTTACCATCAACGACGTTTTGTAAAGATCGAAACAAAAAGTATTCACATGGTGCAAGGTCAGGAGTATATGGTGGATGTGGCAAAACATCCCAACCAAGCTCCAATAATTTTTGCGAGTGACCAAAGATGTGTGTGGTCTTGCAATTGTCATGATGGAATACAACACTTTTTCGATTTGTCAATTCGGGCCCCTTTTCTTCAAGTGCATTGTTATATTTCGTTAGTTGTTCAATGTAGACATCAGAATTGATCGTTCGTGGGTGGTAAGAGTTCAAAGTAGACAATTCCTTTGTAATCCCGCCAAACTGATAACAAAACCTTCTTTTGATGAATATCAGCTTTTGGTGTTGTTTGAGTTGGTTCATCTGGCCTGCTTCACGATCTTTTTCGCTTGATATTGTTGCAAACAACCCATTTTTCATCGCCAGTTATCAGTCGTTTTAAAAATGGATCATTTTCATTACGTTTCTTTAGCAAATCGCAGCTGTTAATGCGTTGCGTTAAATGCGTTTCTTTCAGTTCGTGAGGAACCCACGTATCGAGTTTTTGAACATAGCCAAGTTGTTTTAAGTGATTTTCAATGCATGTATGTGATACATGAAGCTTCTCTGCGATCTCACGTGTTGTACTGTGGCGATCCGAATCGATTATTGCTTTGATTAGGGCGTCATCACGACCAGGACGACCAGAGCGTTTTTCATCTTTGAGTGAAAAATCAACACTACGAAATTTGGCAAACCAATTTTGACACTGCCGTTCTTTCAAGGCTTCGTCACCATAAACAGCACATAACTTTTTATTAGCTTGTTATGGGTTTTTCCCTTTGCGGAAATAAAAAAGCAAAATATGATGAAAATGTTCCCTTTGATTTTCCATTTTTCAACGAAGGCCAAGTGAAAACTACGCAACCGATCAAAAAACCTTTTTTACTGATTGACAGGTGAATTGCCAACTATCAAATAACAAAATGTGTTTTACATTTGTACTACGTCTGCAAACCTAAAAATTCAACTGAAGCTATCTATGAGTGAAATCCGCAATTACTTAGTTGCCAACCCTAGCTGATGAGATGTGAAGTACTTTTTAGTTCTAAAAAGAAAACCTAGCTTCTGAGGCATGGACTGAGCAACGACACGCACATGATCATTTCAAGAGAAGTTAGTGCTTGCATTCGCTCCTAGGATAGATAGGTTAGATCCCATAAGAGTCAGAAAACATTATACATTTTTTCTTTATTTGCTATTGATAAGGATATTGTAACTGTAACTTAGCTATGGAAAAACATGGTAAGGCTAGGATTGTGGCATTGGATACCTCAAAGGCTTTCGACATGAGTCTAGCACCAATTTCTTCTCGCCAAATTAACATCTTATGGTCTTCCTCCTGAACTCTGTCATTTAATATCCAATTTTCTCGCTGACAGATTTCTTCGGGTCGGTGTCGATGGCATCTCATCCGAGACATTTGCGGTTAACGCAGGGGTGCCTCAGGGGTCTGTTCTGCCCCCTACTCTATTTCTGTTACACATAAACGATCTCTTAGCTTCAACTTCCAATCCTATATACACACGTATATATTAACTGAAGTAAATTTACACTTCATTTTGAGGGTTCCTACACATGCATACCCCTCTAACCTTAACTATTACATAATATTCTTATTTAATTACATTTTATTCCTACTTCGGTTTGCCGTATATTCCTAGTCTAGTCTAGTTTCTAACCAACACTTAATCTGCCTAACCTACCCTTCACCTTAACCTAATCTAACCTATTTAACCTAAAGTTCTAATCTAACGTTCCTCCTCGCGTTGTCTCTTTTTCTTTCCTCTTGCGTTACGTCTAAGGCTGGGTGCTCAATCCCTCAGCTTGTGCCATGTCAAGGTACTCGATCCCCTTGACTTCGGATGGTTCCAGGTCAGAACTTTGAGTTCGGCGTAGGTTTCCTCCCATATTGTCCTATTCCGCTTTCTCGTAGATTCATTTCCCAGGTACTCGATCCCCCGGTACTCGAAATCTACTGTTCCTCAAATGAGGACTTAAGTTCGTCATACTTTCCAGTGGCTTGGTTCAGAACGTCAAAGAAATTTGGGTTCCGAGCCGCTTCATTAATCTCCTCGATACTTCTTGGCCAGAGAACTCCCTTTCTTATCGCTAGCTGCTCTGTTCTGTTCCTCCATTCCTCCCGATTCCTGCATACGAACATTACATGATCAGCATCCTCGGGCTCTCCGCATTGGCATAATGGTGAGTTCCTTTTCTCCATCCTGTGGAGGTATTCCTGAAACCGTCCGTGGCCTGTAAGCAGCTGTACGCATTGCTGCGTAAGCTGCCTTCCTCTTAGACGCCTGTAGCCTTCCACTCTTCTCAGGTAGCGATGAGTCCGTCTCCCTGTTGTGGCAGAATCCCATAGTTGTTGCCACCTGAAAAAAGAACAACGCGACAGTCTGTTCCTAATAAGCCCAAAGGGCACCTTATCGTATTCATATACCACCACCATGTTATTATTATCATTATTGCCTAAACTGCATGCGCCTTTCGCGAGCTCGTCCGCCCTTTCGTTGCCAGTGACTCCCCGGTGTCCCTTAACCCATTCCAATCGCGTTTTCCTTTGTTCTTGAAGCAGATCTTGCGCTTCCTTAACAAGTTCCGAATTTGGTTTATTTTGCATGGCAGCTATTGCCGCCTTACTATCACTCCTTATAATGCAACTTTCCAGCGTACGAGCTCGTTCTAGTGCTTTCTTAATAGCTAATACCTCCGCCTGAAACACCGAGCAATTGCCTCCGAGCCTGTATTGCCCCTTACCTATTTCCTTTCCTTTCCTATAAATAACGTAAGCTGCTCCTGTGCCTGTTTCCTGTTTGGATCCGTCTGTATAAATTTCGTATTCCGTTGCTATTTCTTGCTTCTTTTGGTCTACTTCCTTTACCGGATGTTTCCTTCTCTTCTTGACCTTTTTCTCTATCTGTTCTGCGTTAATCTCCAGTCCCGTTTCTTCACGAATTTTTTCCCCTGTCCATTCAAATATTCTTTTTCTGTTTCTTATTTCTTATAATTTAATATCTATTGGTACCAGCCCTGCTTATACCAATGCCGCTTCAGTTGACACTGTTCGATAAGCTTTCCCTGCTTTAAGTGCCATTATTCTTTGTACGCTTAATAGCTTCCTTTTTTCTTTGACTCCCATTTTATCGTACCATAAGTTCGCCCCATATGTTATAATAGGTTCGATTGCTTCTTCGTAGATAGCTGCAATGTTTCTCCCTTTAAGACCCCAGTCTAGGGCCGCAGCTGCTGTAATTTTCTGTGCTACATTCTTTGCTTTCCCTGTTACTTGTTTTATGTGTTCCTTATAGTTTAATTTCTTATCTAGTATAATTCCTAAATATTTAAGCGTTTCTTTGCACCTTATTCTGCCACTTCCCATCCTGAAAGTCGGCTCTTGTTGATTTGGACTTTGTCCAAAAAATATAGCTTCCGTTTTTTCAGCATTAAATTTCACCCTACTCCTTTCGGCCCAGGCTTCTAGCATTATCAGTGCTTCTTCGCCCGCTTGTTTTGTACCCTTCCATGTGTTATTTCTTATGATAAGTGCCGTATCATCAGCATATGCTATGATGCGACACCCATTTGGCAGCTCACATTTAAATATATCGTTATAAAATATTTTCCAAAATAACGGTCCAGACTTCGATCCTTGGGGGCATCCCAAGTCTGCTGTTTTATTTACTTCAACTCCTTCTTCCTTCATTATCGCTATTCTCTTCCTAAAATAATCTCTTGCCAATTGAACTAAATTATCAGGACATTCATATTCTATCATTTCGTTTATTATTTTTGGCCTCCATGCGTTATCAAGCGCTCCTTCTATATCCAATGATATTATTGTACAGTATTCCCCCCTTTCCTTTGCAAGTTTAACTTTTTTAACTACCTCTTGTATAGTATCTTCCGTGCTTTTCCCTTCTTCGAATCCATATTGATCCTTGTGAATCTTTCCTCTTCCCATGTTTATATGATATTCGATCCTACTCGCCATCAGTCTATCCAGCACTTTCCCAAGTACTGGAATAAGACTGATTGGTCTATGTTTGGTTTTATCATTTCCTTTTGGGATCAGCTTGACCACCTGTTTTTTCCAGATGTCAGGAAATGCTCCTTTTTGAAGGCATTTATTGAATAAATCAACAAATTCTTCTGGTTTGGCTTCGATTGCTTCTTTAATGATATTAGATGTTAATCCATCTATTCCTGGAGCTTTCTTTGGGCTCATTGATTTTATTATCCTTATTATTTCTTCTTCTATGAATTCCTGATCGTTCTCTCCTCCGTTTAAATTTTCAGCCCTTTGTCTGATTATCCCCTGTTCATCAGATTCAATTTTCTTATCTTCATTTGAAAAGTACTTAATTAGAAGCTCCATATACAGCTACGCAGATGATAGTAACCTTGTGTCATCTTTTTTCCCCGACAAACCATTATCTATCGCTGCTTCAGATCGACAAAGGGAACAGCAGATACAGACGATGAATCGGATCTCAAGATTATTCTGGATTGGGGTAAAAACCATTTGGTCGACTTCAACGCTTCAAAAACTCAGGCCGCGGTTTTCTCTAAGAAAACATTAAGGGATAATTCAACAAACATACTAATAAATGGTAAAATTCTTCCTATGGGATCTAATCTATCTATCCTAGGAGTGAGTGCGAGCACTAACTTCTCTTGGGACGATCATGTGCTCGCCATTGCCAAATCCGCCTCTCAGAAGCTAGGCTTTCTTTTTAGAGCTAAAAAGTACTTCACATCTCATCAGCTATTAACACTATACAAAGCTCAAGTTAGGGCAACACTAGCCAATACTGTTCTCATGTTTGGAGTTCAGCCCCACATCACACTTTAGCTCTCTTGGATTCAATTCAAAGAAAAGCGATTCGCCTAATTGATGACGAGAGTCTAACCGATTCTTTCAAAAAAACTAGAGCACAGGCGTACGGTTGGTGACTTGTTTCTTTTCTACAAGTACTATCATGGAAGATGCACGTAGGAACTAATAGAATTGATCCCCCCAAGGGCAAGATTCTTGAGGCATACAAGACCAGAGACTCCGTACAAGACGTTCGGAGACAGCAAATTCCTGTGCGGTCCAGCTTGACACAGTGAGGACTTCTGTCTACGAAGACTCTTTTTTCTTGAGAACTTCCAAATTATGGAACTTGTTACCGAAAGAAATTTTCCCCAAAAATTACAACCTATCGTTGTTTAAGAAGGCGGTTCATCGCCATCTACCTCCTTGTTTCCGCATCCTACTCGCAGTGCTTTGAAAGCATAATGGGGTTACCCTCTGCGAGTGGATTAAACAAAAAAAATACATTTAATTTGAACAGCTACAACATAAAATCAATTAGAAAAATTATTTTGACAGATATTTGGCATATAAGGATATTTTAGAATATATTTGATTGCATCAATTTCAAACGCATTTTAAAATTGTTCAATTTAGTTCCCTCGGTAAATTTTGATAAAATTTAAAAAATATATGGCTGGATAGAGAAATAAAAACCCTTTCCAAGAAGCTATCACACGCACCCTCATTTAATTTAAAAATTTTAAACAAATATTAATTTGAAAATTTGATATCGGTGCGGTAAGATCGAAATTTTGATAAGAGACATTAAAATTCTGAGAATATAGTAGGTATAGTAAGAGGCTAAAATTAAATTCTTGGAAAAAATGTTAAACTTTGAGTTAAAAATTGTTATTTAAAAAATGTTTCAAGTCAAAATTTTTGCGAAAAATATCAGCAGCAAAGTATATTTCAACGGCAGTAATCGTAGCAAATAGTCTTTGGAATTTTTAGAATCTCTACTGCGCAATCGGGGCGTAAACGCCAGACTCAATTTTTGGCATAGTCTGTACGAGTGGATACAGTAAAAATCCACAACTCACTTTACAGTAGATCTTTCGAGTAATGCTGCATGCTTGTGTGATAAAATTTAAGCAGCGCAGCTTAAGCCAAATGTATCTAGAAGGAGCTATGTTGTCATTACTACAAGATGTTCCACTAACGTGAGGAATAAGGCATCGAAATTCAGTGAGATGTGTAACTTTAAATTACACAAAAACAGCACCACTGGAAATTCTCATATTTTGCTATTTTATTCACAACATCATCCGACATAATATATAAGTTTTTTATTAAAATATATAGAAAGGTTTGGCAGCAATAAATTAAAATCTCTTGTAAAACACCCTTCATCTCTACTGCCCTATAACATACCGGTTAAATGTTGTAAACTTGACTCGTCCTTGGGTGCGAATCGATTAAATCGATTAATCGATTGGGCAATTACTAATTTTATAGATAGAACCAATCGCCACAAAAGAGTAAAGAATTGCTGTCTCTAGTGTTCACTGACCAGAAAATATCATATATTCAATGAAGAGGTCTACGGCATTACCCTGACTTTACACCATAAAATTGTTTGTATTTAGAAATTGCCAAATTCTTCGAATGATATAAAAATTTCTGATATTTATGATGATCTGAATCTCGATTGGTTGCGTTTTCAGCTGAATAGAAGTTTACTATAAAGAATATACTTCTTCCGGAATTGGATCGTGTCAAAGAACTACTAAAAGTATTCGACGTTTCGCTCACCATCGTAGGGGGCTTCTTCTGGAACAAAGAAAAGAAACAATAAATAAAAAGAGAAATATAAGAAAATATGCAAAAATAAATGAATAAAAAGGCCAAATTGGCCTTTGGCGAAACGTCGAACACTTTTAGTAGTTCTTTGACACGGTCCAATCCTGGAAGAAGTATATCCTGTACTGACTCTGGCCGTGGAAGCCTTCGTTAGCATAGTTAGTATAAAGAGTATAAAAGTCAGATCACCACAGTGGCGTGTAGTGCCATTTGAGACAGGGTAGGCAAATAGATATCTGATGATTCCGATATAGACAAAACTAAACGTTGGAGTAAATTATCGTGTACTTACAGAGCAAGAATCTTATTCTCACGTTTGAAAGTGGAACTAAACTTTATGCATTATTAAACTTTTTAGTCCACGTATTTTTTTCTTTTGAAAATCATAATCTATTTGTAACTGTCATACATTTTTTTTTACCAAAATATCCAAACACAAGTTTAAGTAGAGGAATAAGACGTCCTGTCGCGTTAATTTCGTGTTTATGAATACCAATAAAAGTTTTTTGGCCACTGTAAGAAGCTTTCACCATGATCACATTTTCACTGCATTTTCGTCACTAATAGTCCAATTAAATCAAGGCTTCGAACCGCTATTTTTTTCGTTTCGGTTGACGGTTTTTGTTCCGGCAAAAAAATTATATCGGTTCAGTTCCGGCTTACGTTCCGACAAAAATAACGGTTTTTTCCGGTTTTCGGTTCAGTTTCGGGTGACTCATTTTGTGATTCCTCAAAAGTTTTTTGAATTAAAAATTGATTTTCGAACATAATTTAGAAAATGTTATGTTCTTTTTTTCTTCGTATTACAACACATAACCACTGAGTCCTTGCATAAAATTCAAGGAAAATATTTTCTATTTTTCAGGATTAAAAATTTCTAGACGAAACTTTGCATTTTTGGTGCAATTTGGGCTCAAATTTCAACAACAATCTGAACTTTAAGAAAAAGTAAATATTAATGTCGGATTTAGAAATTTCAAATTTAAACTTAAAATATTCATAAAAATCTCAAATTATATACCCAAAAGACCACTTCTAGTTTAGTTCAAGTTTTAAATTAAGATTTTGATGAAATAGTCAAAATTTCGAAAAAAGAAGTTCAAAATTTAACAGAAGAGTTTTCAGACTGTCTACCTTAATTTAGAAATATCGAACTTAACCCAACTATTTAATTTTTTCTGGAAATGTTGCTGAAAATTTCAAAATTTCTGAAAGTTTTGATTAACCTTTTTTTCGATATTTTAACTTTCTCTTTTGAAGTTTTTATTATTATTATTATTTTTTTTCTAGTAATATCGACTTTAAGCAAAATCTAGTCTTTTCCTGGCAAGTGTAACCCTTTTTATCGACAGGTTGACTTTTATTCTTTAATTCCTAGACATTTTTTCTCGAAATTATTAGTTGACAATTATAACTTTTTGAAATTTTTGAATATTCGACTTAGCTCGAAAGCCTTTTAATTTGCAGAATTCGAAATTATAAGATTAATTTTGAAAAATTGTTATTCATAAATTTAGTCTATTTTTGCTCAAAATTTAGATTTTTTTCCAAAAATGTTGACTTTTTCTTGAAATTTGGATATTCTTTCGAGATTTTGAATTAAAATTGAAAATAAAAAATAACGTAAAATATTCAAACTCAAATTAGCAGTTTTGAATTTGAAATCTAACTTCTGCTAGCATTTTGGGCAAACATTTGAAATTTGTAATCTATAATTTAAAAGTAAAAGTAAAAAATCCACAAAAATTGCAATTTCAATTATTTTTAAAAATGAATGTTCTAGGAAAAAATTAAAATTTTAAGATTAACGACAAATTTTCCGAAAAAAAAGAACGTGAATTTCAATTTTAAAGACGAAATTTTAGGAAAAATTTCAACAGTAGCTCCAAAGTTTGTAAAGAAATTTAATATACTGAGAAACGATTTTTGACAAAACAGTTCAAGGAGCAGAGGGTCAAACTTTCGAGTTTATATCAGAAGTTTCGTGAAAAGCAATAAATATTTAAAAAACACAATTTTGACTCCTAAATTCTAAAGAGTCTGAAAAAATATCGCAATTTCAAGGCTTAAGTCGAAATCTTGAGAAAAAATCAAAATTTTCAGAATAAAATTACTATTATAGCGTAAACAAACTCATTGAAAGTTTAAATTAGACATTTTCTAAGATGTCACCATTTCAAGTTTACTCTAAAAATTCCGACCCCAATCTTAAGATCTTTGCTTTAAATTGGAATATAATTTTGTATTTTTTTCATGAAATCATAATTTGAAATTAAAAAATTTCTGGGTTAAATTTGAAATTGCAAGATTTCAGCGACAATTTTGAGAAAAAATCATTATCTTGGAATCATAGAAAGTTTTAGGAAGTCGGCAGATTAAAAAATCATAAGAATGTAAATTTGGGATTTCGAAAAAAAATGGACTACTAAAATCAAAGTGGAATTTGAAGAAAAAAATTGTCAAAAAATCTAAAATTTGACTAATAACTTCAAAAAATTAGGAAAGGAAAATTGACGTTTAAGGAAAGAAGTAAATTGGAGTTTTCTAAAAAAGTTCAAATTTCTAGAAAAACTCGAATTTGCCAAAAAAATTGTAAGGAAAGCCGAGTTTCCCTAGCTCGAATGAAAATCACACTACTGCTTTATTCCAAAGTTACAACAGAAGATAATTTTTTTTTAATTTAAACTCAACGAAGAAAAGAAATATTTCCAGATAAAAGTCCAAATTTAAAGATAAAGTCAAACATTTTTAAAAATGATTTAAGTTAAAATTCTGAAAATAAAGTCAATATTTTCTATAAAATGTGGAACTTGTGAGTTTCTAATCTAATTTTTAAACAAAAATGAAATACTGAAAGACTCATAATTTTGAGATTAAAGTTGAATGGATTTGTGTCTGAAATTCTAAAAAAGAAATTGAAATGTCTGCAAAAAAATTTTCAAACGTAAAGGTAAAGTAAAAATTATTTTAATTATATAAATTCAACGAACCGAAATAAACCGACATTTTTTCCGGTCCGTTCCGGTTTTCGTTCCGACGAAAATAACGATTTATTTCGGTTTCCGGTTTTCGGTTCAGTTCCGGTTCGAAGCCCTGAATTAACTAACAGTAACAGAACAGTTCAACACTATGTATATATTAAATATCTTGGATAAAGCTTGTTATAAAATAAAACGAATGAATTCGGTTTGTACTAAATAAACACTACAAAACACACACGAAACGTAGAGGTTGACAACAGGACTAACAAATTGCATTATAAGTTAATATCTAGGGGATTTACCGAAATGGAAAGTTCTAATGTAATGTACGTCCACTGTAACAAAGATGTCGCTGCAATATACAAATAAACCTTTCTCTATCCAAATAAGCAAATAAAAGGTGCTGCCTTTACATCTCCATATAAGCGCTATGGTATTGTTGTTATCTGTCCATGCTTTTGGCTTATGGGCCACCTACAGGGGAATATTGTGATGGAGTGTGACTGTTCACTGGAATATTACCGGATTCGTGTTAACTTTGCAATAACCTTGAGTTAATTTTAAAAGTTTGTACTCTTTTTTAATGATCGAAAAGGGAAACAAAGTATTAATAAAGCAAAATACTGTGTCTGCTGATAAATTAATTTTGTTTAGGAGTAATTATATATTTTTTTTCTGATTTTACTAGGGTAGGTAATGCCTTTTTGCCTTCATTGTATGCACGCCACTGGATCATTAATAAGTCAGGATAGCAAAAGATCATCGAAGAAAATGAAACAATTAATTTTTTTTTAAACTGAATTTAATTTCCTGTTCAAAACTCGTTATTGGCTGATATATTACAATTGTCCTTGCCCAACATTGAAATGAGGAAGGTGTACAAATTGTGCTCAAATTCGGTATGCAGAATGCAATAATTGAACATTATTAAGAGGAATAAAATATTTATTTTCTAGTCGTAGTGACGCGTCGTGTCAATTCTCTCGCATTCCGTTTCAGCATAACACTGTTTATGGGGGTCAAATATTCCAATTTACCGACTCTGTGTGAATTTATTGTCTTATTTTCAGCACTAAATATTCAACCGATATAAACTTCCAGCTCGATTAACTTTTCCGCATAATTTTATTGCCAATTTTTAGGTTATTCGTATCTTCCCCTGGTGTCTATATTGCGCCGGATCCAGATCCGACACTTTATTAAAATTTCGCCTTAAATTGCACCTTCCGAATAAATCGAAATTGGCGAAAGCACGAAGCACCCGAGCTAATAGGGGAGTAACAAAGCGACCTCGGAATTACACTCGAACAGTAAATTCTTTTCGTTTGAAATAGTTGGGTTCGTTATGGATTTTTGCTTCTTTATAAAGATTTTTGAGATTTGTAACATGCATAACCTAAAAACCCAGATTTGAGTGAGTGCCTTTAGGTACTTTAATTCTTCTTTGTATAAATTAGCTAATTTTGTCAAGAGGATTTTTCCTTAATATTGTGGGTATTAGACAATGGGCAAACATATAATTGCCATTAGGTTGGCTTTTCGGGCGGAATGGAGAGAGAGTTAGTTAAACGGAAACAATGAAGTTGGCATCATTAATTGAATGGCACCCTTCAGAGAATAAGTTATCGGCGTAGTGGCCGGTTGAAAGGAGAGTCAGAGTGCAGATCGCTACATATCAAAGTCTCTAATTCAATTGCTGACCAAAGTCCACAACAATCACTGCCCGCCTGAATAATAAATCCTGCGATACTTGTTCTTCGTTCACGGATATGCTCTGCTGCAGATAGATAGGGCTTTCACCCTTTACTTCAAGGAAAACTGGGGATCGGTCAAACCTGGTAGATCTTCCGGAAATCAAAGTCCTTAAAGTCGGCGCCGAAAGATAATTAAGGGTTTCTGACGAAATATTTCTCTATAATATTCCTGCATTTACACGAGGGTACAGTGGCACGAAATATTTCATAACAGGATGTTCACTAGGCATAGAAATTAGGGCAACAAACAACAAATAGGGTAGTAATGGGGACTGCTGATAGAAGTGAAAATTTTTAAAAAAATTTGGTAACGCAGATCGAAATTTCAATGTTGATTTTAAAACGTCAAACTTTTAGTACAGGATATACTTCTTCCGGGATTGGACCGTGTCAAAGAACTGTTAAAAGTGTTCGACGTTTCTCCCACCATCGTAGGGGGCTTCTTCAGGAACAAAGAAAAGAAAAATAAATAAAAAGGGGAATATAAGGGAATATGCAAAAATGAAAGAACGAAAAGGCCAATTTCAAAACATCAGAGCACGGTAACTCAGTATGTCCACCATACCAGAGGCGAAACTCTTCTGAATTGAAAATTGATACAAAGGATAAGAAAGTTTAGACAGAAGAGCACGGTAACTCAGTATGTCCACCATACCAGAGGCGAAAGTCTTCTGGATATTCTGCATATTTCCTCGTATTCCCCTTTTCATTTATTTTTCTTTTCTTTGTTCCTGAAGAAGTCCCCTACGATGGTGGGCGAAACGTTGTAGCTCTTTGACATGGTCCAATCCCGAAAGAAGTATATCCTGTACTGACTCTGGCCGTGGAAGCCTTCGTTATCCTAGACTGGGAAGTTTAAGAAAAAGATGGAAATTTCGATAAACTTGAAATTTATTAAAAAAAAAGTACCTTAAAAACTGAAGTTTAAAAACTAAAGTTTAAAAAACTGAAGTTTAAAAAACTGAAGTTTAAAAGACTGAAGTTTAAAAAACTGAAGTTTAAAAAACTGAAGTTTAAAAAACTGAAGCTTAAAAAACTGAAGTTTAAAAAACTGAAGTTTAAAAAACTGAAGTTTAAAAAACTGAAGCTTAAAAAACTGAAGTTTAAAGAACTGAAACTACGATGGTGGGCGAAACGTCGAACACTTTTAATAGTTCTTTAACACAGTCCAATCCCGAAAGAAGTATATCTTGTACTGACTCTGGCCGTGGAGGCATTCGTTATCATAAGCCAAACTTTTCTTCAAAGTTTTCACTTTAAAGTCGAAATTTTTAGAAAAAATTCTATTCAATTTCGAGTTAAACTGGTTGTGAAAAAACTCCTAAATTGTAAGCCCTGAAGTTTAAAAAGGCTTAGATTTTGTGTCAAACTCCAAATTTATAAAAGATCTTGGACAAAATTTTTAGAAGAAATTCCTAGAAAAGTTATAAAAACCTGTCCTCTTAAAATTATGGCTTTATGGATTTTGAATTTTAAGTAAAGAGTGAAATATTCAAAATTTTATTCAAATACCGCAGTTAAACTTTGATTTTAAATAATTTATATAATTTTAAAATTATTATTACAGATTCCAAGTTTTTCTCGAAATTGGGTGTTGAACCTCAAAAGATCGTTTGTATAAATTTTGAGTTTTTCTTAAAATTTAAACTTTTATTCCAAATGCAAAGTATAAATTTTAAATTTTTATACTGCAAAATTCAATGTTTTTTATAAAATTTAAGACATATGGTCAAAATTTCAAATAAAAAGGAAATTTCAACACATGTTTAAATTATTGAAAATAAATTCTGGGAAAGTAAGGTTAACCTTAAAACATTGACTTTTTCTTCAAATTTTCGACTTTTATTCTCAAAATTTTTACTTTTTCTTAAAAGTGTAAACTTCAAAAATTTCGGGAAAAAGTTGAATATTTGAGTTTAGATTAAAAATTACATTTATGATGAAAATTCCAGAATAAACTCGAAATTTAAAAAAATTTCTTAATTTGGAACTACATACGCACCTAAATATCCTGAGCATACTATAATGCACAGACCAATAGGTTTGAACATTTATTAGATTCGAAGTTTGGAAACCAAATACCGGTTTCGATCTTGTTAGATCTCGTCAGTTTGGTATATCCAACTCGAATGCTAATAAATGTTCCGGACAAGTAAGTACTAAAACATTCACAGGCGTCAAGCGAGTGACTCTTTAGTACTACCATCTATTGGTCCATAGAGAAACTATGGCCATCGCCAACAATGTCGTATGCAAGAAGAATGCAACCTAGACTACAAATTCATGCAGCCCTCCAGGCGTGTATAGTGAATCATAGGTAGCTGAACTACCAACAGTTGAAACACTGCCACCTAGCGAAGCGGTTGCTCTCTAGGAGAGTTCCCAGAAGACAAGGATTCTATAATGCACAGACCAATAGGTTTGAACATTTATTAGATTCGAAGTTTGGAAACCAAATACCGGTTTCGATCTTATTAGATCTTCTGGGAACTCTCCTAGAGAGCAACCGCTTCGCTAGGTGGCAGTGTTTCAGCTGTTGGTAGTTCAGCTACCTATGATTCACTATACACGCCTGGAGGGCTGCATGAATTTGTAGCCTAGGTTGCATTCTTCTTGCATACGACATGATTGGCGATGGCCATAGTTTCTCTATGGACCAATAGGTGGTAGTACTAAAGAGTCACTCGCTTTACGCCTGTGAATGTTTTAGTACTTACTTGTCGGAACATTTATTAGCATTCGAGTTGGATATACCAAACTGACGAGATCTAACAAGATCGAAACCGGTATTTGGTTTCCAAACTTCGAATCTAATAAATGTTCAAACCTATTGGTCTGTGCATTATAGAATCCTTGTCTTCTGGGAACTCTCCTAGAGAGCAACCGCTTCGCTAGGTGGCAGTGTTTCAACTGTTGGTAGTTCAGCTATCTATGATTCACTATACCCGCCTGGAGGGCTGCATGAATTTGTAGTCTAGGTTGCATTCTTTTTGCATACGACATTGTTGGCGATGGCCATAGTTTCTCTATGGACCAATAGGTGGTAGTACTAAAGAGTCACTCGCTTGACGCCTGTGAATGTTTTAGTACTTACTTGTCCGGAACATTTATTAGCATTCGAGTTGGATATACCAAACTGACGAGATCTAACAAGATCGAAATCGGTATTTGGTTTCCAAACTTCGAATCTAATAAATGTTCAAACCTATTGGTCTGTGCATTATAGAATCCTCGTCTTCTGGGAACTCTCCTAGAGAGCAGAGCAACCGCTTCGCTAGGTGGCAGTGTTTCAACTGTTGGTAGTTCAGCTACCTATGATACACGCCTGGAGGGCTGCATGAATTTGTAGTCTAGGTTGCATTCTTCTTCTTGCATCCTGAGCTTAACTTAAAACTGACTTTTTTTCTCAAAATTTCGAATGAACACTTTCTAATTGTAACAGAGTTTTCCAAAATTTCTGCCTTACCTGCAAACTTTCGTCTTTTTTCGCAATATTCTAAACCTAGACCTAAAATTTTGGCTTTTTAACGTCGAAAGTTTTACTTTAATCTTGAACTTTGGACTTTTTTTCCAAAATATTTGATTCTATATTCAAAAACTGATGGTTTTTTAATTGGATTTAAAGTTTAAATATCTAATAATAAAAATTTTCAGATTTTTGAAATTGTAGATTCCTTCGAAGTACCTTTTACTAAAAATTCAAGCTTTAAATTTTTATTTTGTTAAAAATTCAATTTCAAACTTTAAATTATAGGGTTAATCTGGACATGTTCATTTATTCTTAAATTTCATCAGAAATGTCGTCTTTTTTATCGAGATTTCGAAACAGTTTTTATTTATTCTTCATGGTAGACCCTTATTGACCGGAAATATTATGTTTTTTTTCAATTTATTTAACATTTCTCGGCCCAGTTTGGAAATATTTAAATTTTTATGGTTTGTTGACAATTTTCTAAACAGTTTTTGAAATGCGACTACGCATTAAATTTATTGAAAACGTCACCTCATGACAGTTCACAAATTAAGAGGTTAGTTTATTTTACATAGAATAGGAGTAATGAAAAATAGGAGACCAAAAATTAGATATGGAAAAATAAATTTTTTTTGTTATTTTGATAAATTAGAAAAATATAAAAAATACATAAAAAAGATTGTAGCACTGGACATCGATGTTTCGCTCTCATTTGAGCTCGTCAGCAGTGCATAACATGGAAAGGGAACAATGAGGAAGAAATACTTAAAAATAAAAAAAAATTTTTAACATATAAAAAAGAAAAATAAAGAAATTTTTAAATGAATAGACGTTTCATCATTAATTTACTGTGTTAAAAATTTAAATATTTGAAGCTCGATCCACAAGAAACAACTACTCCGAGGGCTAATACCCCTTCCGGCATTGAACTACACTTGTGGGTCGAAAAAATATTGCCAAACTGGGCCGAAGAAATGTTAAATAAATTGAAAAAAAAAACAGTTTTTATTATTGTTTTTTGTCAAATTTTGTTTTTTTTCTGAAACTGCCAAATTCAATTTGATTAAAATTATTTTTTTTAACCCTTAATTTTGACTCGGGGATTTTGATTTTATTTTGAAATTTCGAACCTGATCCTGAAATTTTGATTTTGTTTCGAAATTTCTGTTTAAACAGTTCCAAATTTTTCGTTCTTTTTTAGGTAACGATTTTCCTTTCATAATTTTTATTCTCACTTTTGTAAGAAATTTCGATTGTAAACTCGAAAGTTCAGGAAAATTTGTATTTGAATATAAACTTTCGACTTTTCTCAAAATTTCGATTTCAATTTTCACTTTTTTTTCTAATTGTTCGCTTAAAAACTCAAAATTTCTTTCTTTGTTGGGGCTTTTGGTCTTATATGTATTTTTAAAACTTCGACTTTTCAAATTTTTTTATAAACCGAGTTATTTCGAAATTTTGACGTTTTTTTCACAATTAAAAATTTGCACTTGCAATATGTAACGCAATGTAAATAGATGGAATAGAATGTAAAATAGAATTGTATAATTTAGTAAATAAAAAAAGTTTCTAGAAGGATCTGATAAGGGGAAAGCGGCCGCGATAACGAAACAAATGGCAGATAAGCGTTCCAGAAATTTAGGGAACGATAAGCCTTATCTGCCGAAAAGTTCTAGAAGCAGGGGGCCAAAGCTATAAAAGGCGGTCAGCTTTCCCTCGAGTCGATCAGTTAGAAGTCAGTGTAGTTAGTGGGTTAGCAATTAGTAAATAATAAGTGAGTTACTGTTCAGTTAAATGTGCCAAGTTAATTGTCAATTGTGGTGATCCAAGTTGAGTTCGATAATAAAGTGGGTATAATCCATCACGTGTAATCAATTCGAACCGATAGAGCGCGTAACAATATTATTTATTTTTCGAATAGTTTTTCTTATAAATTTTAAACTTAACTTCTTTCGTAATATTCTCGAATACAGTTCCTGGTAATGGTGGTTTTGACCTTTTAGTGCCTTTTTTAGAGTATTTTGTATTTTTAATACCTTTTTTTAGCCATTCGTTTTTGCCTAATCTAACGTTTTGTTCACCTTTTACTTTTATTTGATTGTGCCTAAAATCCGATCTCTAATGATCATTAACAAATGATTTTCAGTGGATGAGAGAAAAGAAATAATTAAGGCTACCACACTTTCTAAGTCCTGGCCTAATTTCTAGGCAAATCCGGAGAATCCAGATTGCACTTTCTAGTTCAATTTTTATACATTGCCAATGTAGAGAGGGCAATATCCTTCTTCTATAATTTCGAGGGCGGCGCATTTCACATGATAGGTCGCGAGTTCAAACCCTGGTGTCGGTTAGACATTTCTTAATTCTATTGCACGATTTTCAAAATAATGTAACTCGAAGAAAAATGATTATCGATATCATAGAGAATTTTTTATTTTGTTCTTTACAAATTAAACAGAACGAACAAGCCAATACTGTATATTTATAAATAATGGGGAATCTTTTCGTATATAGTCCATTTTATTTTAGTTCAAATTGCGTTACGGAATTAATTGATAAAGCCGCTAAAGCGTAATTGATAATGGATTGGGGGAAAATTCGAGATAGTAAAGAACAAGATCGTGAAAAAGCAGTAAAAATAGACGACCGGTTTGAACGAGTGCATGCGATACAGGAAACATAGGATATAGACAGGAGTTGATAGCCGATTTTACCAATAGTGGACCAATGAAAGCTGCCTGAAACAGATACGTAGACTTTACGATACGAGACCAATTAGCGTTATGGCCGCTTGCGATTTCTTAGTTGCTGTGCTTAGTCGTTAACGATATAAGACTGTACCGGCTGCCTATCATCGTAAATTACCAATAAAAGCTTACCCATTGCCTAGGATCGACGACTCGAATCTACACAATCACCTCGGGAAAATAAGAAATTCACAACCGAGATGTACGATGCAAGCAAGCTCGCAAAGCTCACTGCATGGAGGTAACTTTCATTCTTGTATTATGGGATTGCATCGTACCAATGCATCATACCAATCAAGACCAACAGTAATCGTAGCAAACAGTTTTTAGAACGTTTGATCTCTGCTGCGCAGACTGCGTCCAGACTGGCACCACTACTCAATTTTTAGCATAGGCTGTCAACGTGGATACAATAATACAAATCTCCAGGGCGCAGTAGATTTTCATCTTAAACTTTCGACCTTAAACGCTAAATTTAATCAAAATTTCCATTTGTCCCAAAATTTGGAATTTAATCATAAATATTTAAATTTAGTTCCAAGTTGTTTCCTTAAATGTCCATTTCAATTACGAAGTGGTTTTCGAATTCTGAATTTTTCGAAGACTAAATTTTGCTCTTTTCAAATTTCTATATATTATTATCTTTTTAAATCTGCCTACCTTAATTAAAAACTTTATCAATTATAAAATTTCCACTTCGTTTTTAATTTCAAAATTTCAACTTTAAAATTAACATTCTACAAATAATACGTAATTTTGAAAAGAAAAATCGCAATTTACTAACTTTCGTTGCTGATTAGCTTCCCTATTTTTAAAATATACATGTTACTTTTGTAGATAGAGGAAATTAACGAACTCGTTGATTAATCCCTAAGAATTCTTGATATCCAGTATTGGGTAATTTATCAGTCTAATCTGTGTTGAAATTAAGAGAGGCAACATAATTTTTGGTGTAATGCAAGAGGGAGAGGGAGACGCTATAAGCATATATGTCAACTTTTAATTTTTTTTTAAATCTTATTAGTGGGTTATTATGTGACAAGAGATAATAAATCGTCAAAGCAATACTTTTAATAATTATTATATTCTTTACAGATTTAACAAATCTGACAACTAAACTTTCCAATAGTAGTATGAAAAAATTTGGTTTAAAAATAATATGAAAAAATTCAATTTTCTATTTATTTTCGAATCTGAGGCATTTTTCTTACAAAAATTATTATACTTGCGTCATCGACACGTTATCGAATAAGAGCAGAACAATGATTTTTTTTCATCCGCGACGACTTTAAAAACATGATATATCTGGAAATATCCATTTAGATTAATGAATGTTTCTTGTGCGTTCTGCGAGAGATAATTTTCCCATCTGATAAATGTCGACGCAGCGTTGTTCAGTTCGTATTTTTAATTTGACTAATGGATCTCAAGATTGGCGATCACTTTTCAATTCGTCGAGCATTTTTTTGTGTTCCTTCCGTCTGCGAAACATTGAACATTGAAAAGTGTATAGAAAAGACAATGCCGTCTGTCACTTCGCATTTCGGGATACCCGAATCGCATTAATAAAATATCAAATTGCTTCGGCACTCGAAAATTATAAGCTTTTTAATATTTACCTTGTGGGGTTCGATTACATTTTCTTCTAATACGACACAGTTCAAAATAATGCCAATTATTTACGCTTAATATTTTTACCAGCAAACTAAATAGAGAGTTTGCTTGACTTAAGTTTTTATTCCATTCAAGCTGTGTAACACAAGCTGACGAAATTGATTCTAGAGCTAAAATAAATTTATGGTGTCCAATCATGATCTTAATAAATCAGTTTTTATAACACAATAATTCCAATGGTGTTCGTTCAAAAAACGTTTTCTCGAAATTCGATCTATTTTTGGATAAAAACTGTGTAATATTTACTTGGAAAATTTAAAAAATATATTGTTTGAATTCCAATATTTGTGAAAAGGTAATAATTCTGATCCATCTTTATAGAAAATCTGTCTTTCTTCTCAAAATTTCGAAATTTCAAAATTGGAACAAGGGGGGACGGGTAATGCGTTCGTCGCCCTCTCACTTTCAACTTTTTTTTGAAATTTCAATTTGTTTCTCGAAATTTCCTACTTTTTCTTTTCAGAATTCGTCATTTTTTCGAAATTTTGGGTCTATCCTCTTTATCCAAGAAGTTTGACATTTTCAGGGAAGTTTTAAATTTTTTTCCAGATTTCGACTTTTTCACGAAATTTCGATCGTCTTTTTGAAAATTTAATTTTTTTGAATTTTCGTTTTCGACGCCGACATTCCTACCATGTTTTTCGAAATTTTCGACATTTGATTCCGAAATTCTATTCTACGCTTCTGTAGTTTTTGATTTTTTTTCGAAATGTTAATTTTTTTTCAACACTAACCTTTTTGCTTCAAATTCGACTTTCTCTGACCTTTGAATTTTTTTATAATTTCGACTATTTCTCTCGTAATTTAACTTAGTTTTACATCCAAATTCGATTTTTTATTTTTTTAGAAACCATTTTTCACCGAAGTTTATTATTTTCTCGAAATTTCGACTTTTTGTACTTAAGACTTGACCAATTTCGCAAAACTTCTATTTTTTCATTGAAATGTCAACTTTTTATCAAATTTCGTCCTTTTCTGGAAATTTTAACTATTTTTTCAATATTCATCTTTTTTTTTCAAAATTTCGACTTTATTCTCAAAATCCGACTTTCTCTGGAAAAATTAAAATTTATTTACAACTTTTTTAATTAAAATATCAATGCTTCTCTTGAAATTTTGACTTCTTTTCTTAAAATTTGACTTTTCCTGCGAAATTCTCTACTTTGCCGAAAATTCGTTTTTTTTCCGAAATTTTAATTTTTTGTCTCAAAATTCGTGCTTATCCCTCAAAATCTCGACTTTATTATAAAAGTTCCACTCTTTTTACATCAAAGCTTGATTTTCTTAGGTAATTTCGAATTTATTCCGCTCTATGAGCATTTTGACTTTTCGACTTTCGATTCCTTTTCGGTTTTGATTTTTTTAATTTCAACTTCTTTCCCCAAGAAGAGAGAGAGAGAGGAAGGGGAGAGAAGAGAGAGAGGAGAGAGAGAAGAGAGAGATCAGAGGTAGCGAGAGAGAGAGAAGAGAGAGATCAGAGGTAGCGAGAGAGAGAGAGAGAGAGAGAGAGAGAGAGGGGTGCTTTGAGGTTTAAAAATTACAGTTAATGTTCCTACCAATTGTAAAGTTATGCCAAATTAAGCAAATTTACCCACCATCCATATGAATTGAAGCAGTAATATGGAGCAGTTGGGGCAGTTATAGATTGATTTTAATTTATAAATCGTACAACCATTTTTTTTTGATTTTCTTAGGTAATTTCGAATTTATTCCGCTCTATGAACATTTTGACTTTTCGACTTTCGATTCCTTTTCGGTTTTGATTTTTTTTAATTTCAACTTCTTTCCCCAAGAAGAGAGAGAGAGAGGAAGGGGAGAGAAGAGAGAGAGGAGAGAGAGAGAAGAGAGAGATCAGAGGTAGCGAGAGAGAGAGAAAGAGAGAGAGAGAGAGATACAAGGAGTAGAGACTGAGAGAGGGGTGCTTTGAGGTTTAAAAATTACAGTTAATGTTCCTACCAATTGTAAAGTTATGCCAAATTAAGCAAATTTACCCACCATCCATATGAATTGAAGCAGTAATATGGAGCAGTTGGGGCAGTTATAGATTGATTTTAATTTATAAATCGTACAACCATTTTTTCGGTTTTCTGTCTTTATTAGGAATATTTGTTGCAAACCAGGAGCGCCCTGCTAGGGGAGTTATGAGTTGATTTGTATTTATAAATCAAATTTTTTTCGATTTTTGGTTTTTTTGTTAATAGATAATGATTAAAACACATAACTGACGATATAAGTTTAGGAATAGTGAGTTGTTTGTAATTTTTTTTTTTTGCTTATATATTAACTTGGCATTAAATTTGTCGATATTGTGATGATTTTATACGAGATGATTTAATGCAGGATGCAAACGTAGATTGGTGGATGCACAAATGGCTTAGAAGGGATTCCCCGCACGTTTTCGCTCAAGAACGAAACGGTGGAATATCAATGGCAATGAATATTGGTGGAACGGACTGGTCCTTGGGTATCTTCAAGGATTGAAAAACAAATCTTGTCCCCTGCAATCAGGAAATATTAAAAAACACAACAGAGGTTGCTCTAACGCGTTTCGATTGCCAAGCTATCGTGTTCAGAGAGATACTTTTTTTCTTTTCAGAACTATTCAATTGGTTGTGAGAGTTGTATTTTTAGACTAAAGAAGCTGTTGTTGTATTTTGTTTTCGATTGGTGTTACGTAAATTTAAAATAAATGTCTAAAATAAAACTCAATCCCGGCGCATCCACCAAAACGCGTGTGTTGGGGTTGGTCGTTTTCCCATCAGTTTTCCTCGTTTTTTTGTGGGATAGTGGGCAGTAGGTTACATGTAAAGAATATATGTGTATTTGAGGTTTAAAAATTACAATTAATGTTCCTACCAATTGTAAAGTTATGCCAAATTAAGCAAATTTACCCAATTACCGAAATTTTTCAATCAACTTTCTCGTCCTCAACACATTATCTTTTATTAAAAACCAATAACTAAGAGAGAAAGAGAGAGAGAGAGAGAGAGAGTTTTTGGGGTGTTTTGAGGTTTAAAAATTACAGTTAATGTTCCTACCAATTGTAAATTATGCCAAATTAAGCAAATTTACCCACCAACCATATGAATTGAAGCAGTAATATGGAGCAGTTAGGGCTGTTATAGATTGATTTTAATTTTACAAATCGTACAACCATTTTTTCGGTTTTCTGTCTTTATTAGGAATGTTTGTTGCAAGCCAGGAGCGCCCTGCTGGGGGAGTTATGAGTTGATTTGTATTTATAAATCAAATTTTTTTCGATTTTTTGTTTTTTTTTAATAGATAATGATTGAAACACATAACTGATAATATGAGTTTAGGAATAGTGAGTTGTTTGAAATCATAGCAGGAAGATTTTTTGTTTTGCTTATAGGATTAACTTGCATCAAATTTGTCGATATTGTGATGATTTTATACGAGATGATTTAATGCAGGATGCAAACGTAGATTGGTGGATGCACAAATGGCTTAGAAGGGATTCCCCGCACGTTTACGCTCAAGAACGAAACGGTGGAATATCAATGGCAATGAATATTGGTGAAACGGACTGGTCCTTGGGTATCTTTAAGGATTGAAATACAAATCTTGTCCCCTGAAATCAGGAAAGATTAAAAACACAACAGAGGTTGCTCTAACGCGTTTCGATTGCCAAGCTATCATCTTAAGAGAGATACTTTTTTTCTTTTCAAAATTATTCAATAGGTTGTAAGAGTCGTATTTTTAGACTAAAGAAGCTTTTGTTGTATTTTGTTTGCGGTTGGTGTTATGTAAATTTAAAATAAGTGTCTAAAATGAAACTCAATCCCGGCAGCATGCACCAAAACGCGTGTGTTGGGGTCGGTCGTTTATCCATCAGTTTTCCTCGTTTTTTTTTTGTGGGATAGTGAGCAGTAGGTTACGTGTAAAGAATATATGTGAATTTGAAGGTTTAAAAATTACAGTTAATGTTCCTACCAATTGTAAAGTTATGCCAAATTAAGCAAATTTACCCAATTACCCAAATTTTTCAATCAACTTTCCCGTCCTCAACACATTATATTTTATTAAAAACCATTAACTAGAAATAAAGAATGCTCTGTAGTTTTTAAAATTCTATTCGCATTTTATATACGCTCATTATTTTTGGATATTAATTGTTAGAGTCAAAAGTGGCTTTTTTGGTCCATGACGTTCTCACGGTTAGGTTAAATACTGCTGGTGCCAAAAAAATTAGACTAAAGATGTAAAAACTAGACACACGGAGCTTACAGTTGCTTTTTTTACTTTTCTTTATGGCTATTTTGCTTTGAATTACAGCTTGTTGATAGTCACCTAAAAATTTGAGGTTATGTTGTTTATTCCTTAATGCGCCTGATATATTTTATAAATTTAGTTTAAATAAATTTAAGAAAATGCGTTCAAGACATCAATCTCTTGAAAAATAGCGTATTGCAACTAACTATCCAAAGTTACAAATATTTCGCACAAAATTAGAGAATGGATGGAAATTCATTTGTAAGCAGTCTTTGAAATTTTCAAATAAATGTGGACACTTTGAAAATGAGTTACAATCTACGTCTACATTTACTTGAAAATTTAGATCTGTGCTTTAAAATTTTGTCTTTCTCGAAATTTCTACCTTTGTAAAAATTAGAAAAATTCGACTTTTTTGGAAACTTTCAGGAAAATGAACTTTTGAACGCCATATTCCGATTATTATTTTGCCTTTTAATCTCCACCTTATACCAGAAAGTATAAGATTTTTGTTAAAATTTAAAATGGAAAGTTTCCGAGTTTTTTATCATTTAAAAACTTTTTCAAATACCAAACTTTAATCGAGAGAATTCGGTTCACTTTTCCAAAATTTTGGGTTGTTTTTCAACATTTTTTTCTTTCGTAAAATTTGGATTATTAAGTTTTTTTCTAAAATGGGCTCAAAATTTGGTAAATTTAAAAATATGTTGATTTTATTTTTTTGAATTTTGCATCTGGGTATCAAAAAAGTCCTTGTTTCCTCCCAATTTCGTTACAAATTTAATTATCACTTCAAAATTTGACTTTTTTCGAAAAGTTCGAGCCTAAACTCATCTAAACTCATCACTTTAAATTGCGCACAACTTTGTTTCGAAGTCTTAAATGTTTTATTAATTTCTCGATATAATTTTCAGAAATTAATCTCAAAATTTAGAATTTTTTCTAAAAGTTTCCAAACTTTCTTTCCATGTTTGTTATTTTTTTTTTGAAATTTTCTCGAAATTTCTATTTTTTTAAAAATTAGAAAAATTTGACTCTTCCTGGAAACTTCCGACATTTTATGAAAATGAACTTTTGAACGTCATAATCCGATTTTTCATTTTGCCTTTTTTTTAATCTCGACCTTATACCAGAAAGTACAACATTTTCGTTATAATTTAAAATGAAAAGTTTCCGAGCTTTTCAAAAATTTTTCAAACACCAAACTTTAATCGAGAGAATTCGGTTCACTTTTCCAAAATTTTGGGTTGTTTCTCAACATTTTTTTTACTCGTAAAATTTCGATTATTACGTTTCTCCTAAAATGGCCTCAGAATTTAGTAAATTTTAATAAATGTTTATTTTATTTTTTTGAATTTTGCATTTGGGTATCAAAAAAGTCCTTGGTTTCTACCAATTTCGTTACAAATTTAATTATCACTTCGAAATTTGACTTTTCTCGCAAAGTTCGAGTCTAAACTTATCTAAACTCATAACTTTAAATTGCACACAACCTTGTTTCGAAATCTTAGTCTTAAACTTTTCATTACTTTCTCGATATAATTTTTAAAAATTAATCTCAAAATATAGAATGTTTTCTTAAAGTTTTGAGACTTTTTTTCCATGTTTGTTATTCTTTTTGTGAACTTTTCTTGAAATTTCTATTTTTTTTTAATAAGAAAAATTTGATTTTTCTTGGAAACTTCCGATATTTTATGAAAATGAACTTTTGAACGCCATATTCCGATTTTCATATTGCCTTTTTTTTTAATTTCGACCTTATAACAGAAAGTATAACATTCTCGTTAAAATTTAAAATGAAAAGTTTCCGAGCATTTCAAAAGTTCTTTAAACACCAAACTTTTATCGAGAAAATTCGGTTTACTTTTCCAAAATTTTGGGTTGTTTCTCAATATTTTTTTTCTCGTAAAATTTCGATTATTAAGTTTCTTCTAAAGTGGACTCAAAATTTAGTAAATTAAAAAAAAATTTTGATTTTATTTTTTTGAATTTTGCATCTGGGTATCAAAAAAGTCCTTGGTTTCTACCAATTTCGTTCCAAATTTAATTATCACTTCGAAATTTGGCTTTTCTCGAAAAGTTCGAGTCTAAACTCATCTAAACTCATCACTTTTAATTGCACACAATCTTGTTTCGAAAGTCTTACTTAAATTTTTCATAACTTTCTCGATATAATTTTTAAAAATTAATCTCAAAATTTAGAATTTTTTCTAAAAGTTTCGAGATTTCCTTTTCATGTTTGTTATTTTTTTTTGTGAAATTTTCTCGAAATTTCTACCTTTTTAAAAATTAGAAAAATTCGACTTGTCTTGAAAACTTCCGACATTTCATTAAAATGAACTTTTGAACGCCATATTGCGATTTTTATTTTGACTTTTTTTAAAATCTCGACCTTATACCAGAAAGTATAACATTCTCGTTAAAATTCAAAATGGAAAGTTTCCGAGCATCTAAAAAGTTTTTCAAACACCAAACTTTAATCGAGAGAATTCGGTTCACTTTTTCAAAATTTTGGGTTGTTTCTCAGCATTTTTTTCTCTTGTAAAATTTTGATTATTAAATTTCTTTTAAAATGGCCTCAAAATTTAGTAAATTTAAAAAAAATGTTGATTTTATTTTTTTGAATTTTGCATCTGGGTATCAAAAAATTCCTTGGTTTCTCCCAATTTCGTTACAAATTTAATTATCACTTCGAAATTTAACTTTTCTCGAAAAGTTCGAGTCTAAACTCATCTAAACGTATAACTTTAAATTGCACACAACCTTGTTTCGAAATCTTAGTCTTAAACTTTTCTTTACTTATATATATATATATATATATATATATATATATATATATATATATATATAACTTTACTTTCTCGATATAATTTTCAAAAATTAATCTCAAAATATAGAATTTTTTCTAAAAGTTTCGAGACTTTCTTTCCATGTTTGTTATTTTTTTTGCGAACTTTTCTTGAAATTTCTATTTTTTTTAAATTAGAAAAATTTGATTTTTCTTGGAAACTTCCGACATTTTATGAAAATGAACTTTTGAACGCCATATTCCGATTTTCATTTTGCCTTTTTTTTAATCTCGACCTTATACCAGAGAGTATAACATTTTCGTTAAAATTTAAAATGGAAAGTTCCGAGCATTTAAAAAGTTTTTTAAACACCAAACTTTTATCGAGAGAATTTGGTTTACTTTTCCAAAATTTTGGGTTGCTTCTCAACATTTTTTTCTCTCGTAAAATTTCCATTATTACGTTTCTTCTAAAATGGCCTCAAAATTTGGTAAATTTAAAAAAATGTTTATTTTATTTTTTTGAATTTTACATCTGGGTATCAAAAAAGTCCTTGGTTTCTCTCCCTTTCGTTATAAATTTAATTATCACTTTGAAATTTGATTTTTCTCGAAAAGTTTGAGTCTTAACTCATCTAAACTCATCACTTTAAATTGCACGCAACCTTGTTTCGAAATTCTTAGTCTTAAACTTTTCATTATTTTCTCGATATAATTTTCGAAAATTTATCTCAAAATATAGAATTTTTTCTAAAAGTTTCGAGACTTTCTTTCCATGTTTGTTATTCTTTTTGTGAACTTTTCTTGAAATTTCTATTTTTTTTTAATAAGAAAAATTTTATTTTTCTTGGAAACTTCCGATATTTTATGAAAATGAACTTTTAAACGCCATATTCCGATTTTCATTTTGCCTTTTTTTTAATCTCGACCTTATACCAGAAAGTATAACATTTTCGTTAAATTTTAAAATGGAAATTTTCCGAGCATTTAAAAAGTTTTTCAAACATCAAACTTTAATCGAGAGAATTCGGTTTACTTTTCCAAAATTTTGGGTTACTTCTCAACATTTTTTCTCTCGTAAAATTTCGATTATTACGTTTGTTCTAAAATGGCCTTAAAATTTGGTAAATTTAAAAAAAATGTTGATTTTATTTTTTTGAATTTTGCATCTGGATATCAAAAAAGTTCTTGGTTTTTCCCAATTTCGTTACAAATTTAATTATCACTTCGAAATTTGACTTTTCTCGAAAAGTTCGAGTCTAAACTCATCTAAACTCATCACTTTAAATTGCACGCAACCTTGTGTCGAAATTCTTAGTCTTAAACTTTTCATTACTTTCTCGATATAATTTTTAAAAATTAATCTCAAAATTTAGAATTTTTTCCAAAAGTTTCGAGACTTTCTGTCCATGTTTGTAAAGTTCGAATTGTTAGCTCAAAATTTATACTTCTCCATAAATATTAATGTCTTTTTTCCAAAATGTTTGTACTTATTTTGACATTGCTACTAATTTTTCTAAATTTCGAATGTAAGATGTCAAAGTTTGAATTTCTGTTCTAATAATTCTCATTTTGTTGGCAGAATTTGACGTTATTTTTTGAATTTCCATATGAATCGAAGCAGAAATATGGAGCAGTTGGGGCAGTTATGGATTGATTTTAATTTATAAATCATATAACCATTTTTTTGGGTTTTCTGTCTTTATTGCAGACCAAGAGCCCCTGCTAAGGGAGTTATGAGTTGATTTGGATTTATAAATTAAAGTGTTTTTGGTTTTTTTGTTTTTTTAATAGGGTGGGCCACGTTGAATGTTGCGGCCTCTAGGTGGTGTAACATATTTCAAAAAATAAATACAGCAGTTAAATATTGGACGCTAAGGTGTACATGCTAAAAATATTTTCAAATATACAGGGCGGTTCAGAAAATTGCTACATATCAAAGTTGTGATTTTTTAAAGGAGACACTATGTTTTTTTTTCCCATTTTTAAATTCAGTGCAAAAAAGTACGTCAGTTTTATTTAGGTTTCCCTGTACCAAAACATTACCCTTTTTAAATTAATCAGGTTTTTTTAAAAAAGACGAGTTTTGCAAAAGGTTAATCTTACTCCCGAAAGTGAAAAATTTTAATGGTGGCGTCTTCAAATTTTTATTTGGCATACCTCTTGCTAGAAAATGCAGTTGCGGCAAATACCTAACTTTGTAATAGGGCCTTTCAAATTTACCGAAACATTTACTTGAAGTTGGGATTTCAATTTCTTTGTAAATTTAAATGGAACAGCCAGTATATTTTTATTTTAAATACTAGAAAATTTAATTCTCTTTTAGACTGGTATGCACTTTTTCTACTTAAGTTCAATGGTTTGAGAGATAAAACTCATTTTTGACGAATTATGCTGCTTTTAATCCGATATCCAAGATAAAATAACATTTGATCAAAGTTGACAGACGTCAGTGAGCTGACATAACTCTTATAATAAGTTAAATTGCACTTTCTTAATTCAAGAGAGTTTATGTTGACTTCTTTATTAAGTTAGTAGTTGAATTTGCTAAAATGGGAGGATATTCTGTTGACGAAAAGGTCAATATGATTTTGACAATAGGCGAATGTTACGAAAACTGTTTATTAGCATCCAGAGTATACTCTCAACAATTTCCAGGTAAAAGGCATCCAGATAAAAATGTCTCTCAAAGACTGTTAGCAAGTTTTCGTGAATCAGGTAGCATTGGTTATGAAACCAGTAAAATGTCAAAACCTGTTACGGGAAACGAAGAAAATGAGTTTCTTATAATGTAGTTAATTACTGAAAACCCTAATGTAAGTACCGGAATTCTTGAAAAAGAAACTACGATAAGCAGAACAAGTATACGAAGAATCATCAATATCATCCATATCACTATGAAATGCACCAACATATGTACGGAAGAGATTTTGAAAGACGTTTGGAATTCTGTGTATGGTTTCTTGAAAAAGTTGGAGAAGAACCTGACTTTTATGGTTCTATTTTATTCACAGATGAATGCACGTTCCATAATACCTCCCTAGTTAATCGTCACAATTTTCATTATTATAGCACTGAAAATCCACATTTATTTCATAGTCAGGATTATCAAAATCGTTGGAGCGTTAATGTATTTGGTGGAGTTATTGGCTATAACGTCGTTGGGCCATACTTTTTTGATGGCTCCTTAAGTGGGCAAGTTTTTTTAAGCTTTCTAAAAACACATTTCTGGATTATACTAGAAAATGTACCCTTAAATACTAGGTCAAATGTGGGTTCAGTTAGACGGAGCTCCTGCCCATTTTCACACTTCCGTAAGGAAATATTTAAATAGGAAATTTCAAAATAAATGGATTGGTAGAGGCGGTCCCCATAGCTGGCCACCCAGATCGCCGGACTTAACCCCAATGGACTTTTTCCTATGGGGGTATGTAAATAATATTGTATACAATGTTTCCCCTACCACCCCAGAGGACATGAAAAATCGAATACGAAATGCTTTTGAAACAATTGACGAAAGTATTTTAACAAATGTTAAGAACTCTTTTGAGAAAAGAATAAGACTTTGTGTAGAACAAAATGGTTCCCACATTGAACATTTGTTGGAGTAGAACATTGTTTTTTATTTCTGTTGGATATTAGTTTCGCAATTTTATTAAATACTGCTCTAATATGTAGTTGTCTTTTTTAAGTAAAACTATTTGTAAATTAAGCTACGTTAAAATAGAACAAATGAAATTACCTCACAATAAGTCACTATAGTTTAGCAAAGCATGCCATCCTTGATCAAAATTTGTTTCTTTTTGAATAATGATGAGAAATAGCACAATTCCTGAAAACAGTTATATCTCTTAAACTACTAAATTTAAGCATAGAAAACGTACATACCAACTTAAAGACAATTAAATATGTCATTATTTAAAATTAAAAGATACTGGGTGTTCCATTTAAATTTACAAAGAAAACGACGTCCGAAGTTTAAGTAAATGTTACGGTGAATTTGGAATATCCTGTATAAATTTTGAAACTTATCCAAACTGCATTTTCTAGTAAATGGTATGCCAAATGAAAATTTATAGATGACACTGTCAAAATTATTTACTTTAAGGGATAAAATATTTCTTTTTGAAAACCTTGTATTTAAAAAAAAGTGGATTTTCTCAAAAAACGTTAGGTTTGGGTATAGGAAAACCATATAAAAATTGACTTTATTTTTAGCGCTGAATGTAACAATAAAAAGAAAAATATGGTGTCCCATTTAAAAAATTACAACTCTTATATGTAACTATTTCCTAGAACATGCTGTATATTTGAAAATATTTTTGACATGTAGATCCCAGCAACTCAGTATTTAAACATAATATTTATTTTAAAAAATATGTTATCTTATAGCTCCTAGAGGCCGCAGCGTAGAGGTTGGCCCACCCTGTATAATGATTGAAACACATGACTGACGATAGTGAGTTTAGGAATAGTGAGCTGTTTGAAATAATAGCAGAAAGATTTATTTTTTTGCTTATAGATGAACTTGGCATCAAATTTGTCGATATTGTGATGATTTTATACGAGATGATTTAATGCAGGATGCAAACGTAGATTGGTGGATGCACAAATGGCTTAGAAGGGATTCCCCGCACGTTTTCGCTCAAGAACGAAACGGTGGAATATCAATGGCAGTGATCTATCTATAAAACTCATATTCAGTCTAGAAGTGGGTACGTGTGCGATTCCACAATCGCGCCATACCCATCTAAAGTCATCTTCCTGACATATGCTCATAGCCGGTCACATATTTGCTATTTTTCTGTCTGCATCGTCATATGTTGTAATGTCCTACAATTTGTACATCGCTCTGGAGAGTAATAAAGATATTAGTGGGATTCGCTATAAGAATATCACATTGGAATGCATGTATGCCAGTCGAATATATTGCTGAAGTTTTCAGGGCGAAACATGTTAAAAATCTGAAAGAATAGGATAACCCAGTTTGTTATTGTTCCTATCATAATGATTATGGCATCAAAAGGTGTTCTTTTACTGACTCATTGACCGTTTTCAAATTTTTCATTTTTATCACCTTTTCTTAAGCGTTGTATCAAACTAATTTACTTGATAATTGTTGAAATATACGTAAGAATATAATGCTAATTTCGAGAAAATGTTAATTGTTTTTAAATTTCAACTGTTTTTCAAATGTGTATCCCATAGTAGAAAGAAGGTAGTAAATTTTGTCCAAACTTCAAAACTAAAAAAATCTAAAAATTGGTAATTTCGAAGAAGTTGAAATTTCCTGAAAATGTTTAAAAAATGAACAACGTTGTTTTAAAAATGGCCACAATTTACATCGTCTTCCGGAAATGCTCTTAATGCTAGACATGTAATACACTGTTTTTTACTTTTTTTTTTAAAAGTTTAATCCACTTTGATTCTATTTTCGGTTAGTAATCTACTGTTAAACATTTTGTCTAGGTTATATCGTCTGAAAATAATTGGGTCATAATATCTCGTGAAAAAAATCATGTGTGAATCGTTTGCTGTTAAAATAATTGAATTTTTGAATTTCGGAACTTTAGAAATTCCTGAGACTTAAAATAAGGACTCTTTCATTTGCGCCTGCGCAAACTTTAAGACAAATAGACCTTCTCGAGCATCGTTTGCTGGACGACTTCGCTGATTTGAAGAAGTACTAAGATTTTTGATGATTTGTTTGCTTGTCAACTTTGTGGACTTACTTCGACGTCTACCTTCCAGGAACAGAACCTGCCTGCTCTCCACGTGACGTCTAAAAAAATACATTTGACGGAATAAAATTTGTTTTACGGTTAATAAAATTTTAAATATATTTGACGCCTTGAGTCTTTCAACTTAAGAATCACTTTTTAATGACTTCGGATTTAATGGCTTATTAATACCGTGAGCCATCAATAATTTAAAACATCATCGGCCTTCTTTGTTCTGTTTATTAGGTAATTAGAGGTCTATATAAATTTTATAGGTTGTTATGATTAATATAGAACATCCATCATAACGCCAACCAGACAAAAAATCGGTGTAATGAGGTAACATATTCAACAACAAAGTCATTTTAAGGATCTCTTAAAATCAATAGAGACGCAAATATGCTGCAAATTGCTTTATAATCCATAGCAATATTGTAAGCAACCAGAGTTGGCCCGCATTGTTTATATTTCGTGGCGCCAATTACCAGGAAAGAATTCCAATCTCAGCTGGTCCCGGCTGCGGGGACACTCTCCCAGCGTCACTCGGGCCTGGCGGAAGTGGATTGTTAATTTGATATTCCTGTTCAATAAATCGATAAATCGTTACCTGTTTTAACGTTCATTCAATTAATATTTTAAAGTTTGTGTTACCTCTTATTATCGTTATAATTTGTGTGTCGCTACCGTTATTGGTGTTTAAATTATGGAGGAGGAACACGAATCTAACAATATATAAATGGCAAAGTATTGTAGCGAAATGTAAATTGTAGAATTTAGTATGTAGGAAAATTTTCTAGAAAAATCTAATGAGGGAAAGCGGCTGCGATAATAAAGCAAACGGCAGATAAGCGTTTCAGAAATTTCGGAAAACGATAAACCTTATCTGCGGGATTTTTCTAGAACCCGGAAGCGAAAGCTATATAGGGCGGTCGCCTTTCCCTCGAATCAGTCACTTAGAGTCAGTGTAGTTAGTTATTGAGTTAGTAGTTAGAAGTAAGTTATTCAGTAAGTTATTCGCAACAGTATTTTTGTCTGTTTACCCTCTCTTTACGACTCAATTACGCTATTTTGATAAAAATTGTTAGCGACATACCTTGTAAGGCAGGATGCAAGTAAGGGACGCGCTAGAGGGCGCAACTATGTTACCCAACACTCCGGTAGCTTGCTAAATATACAGATGATCGTATCAACGAATTTGAACAAAACCTCATTCTGCAATCTACAAAAACTTTAAAAATTTTGACTCATATATTTAACAGAATTATTTTGTTATTCAGAGGCGAGTTTTGCAAATACATTTTGATTAGTAAGCATTATAATAGTACAACGAGGCGTTAATTTTGGCGTTGAAGGACCAAATGGACGTTTGAAAATATTTTTTAGTCGTCAGGAAGGAACGAAATGCTGATGGGCCGATAGAGCGGAAACTGAACAATATCCTTGAAAGAACGATCTCTCGGTGATTATTTTTGAGTTGAATTGAACGCACGAACGGGCAAAGTGCAGGGAGGGGGATCAAGGATGGGGACTTGTAAGTGACACTGACAGATATACAAATGAGACTTGATATCCAAGCTCTATAGATATTCCCTATTTGAGATATTGCTGCACACTTTTCAATAATGTCTAATGGAAACGATGCCTCTCTTTGTTCTTAATATCAATGCTCTCGAAGAGCCGCTTTCACATAGCTTAAAACAAAAGTTTCTCATCGCTTACACTTCGCGAATGAACGACAAATTGGAATTTTATATAATAAGCCAACTGTTACATGTTTGCAATAACCGATATCTCTGTTACTAGCTGATGTAGTTAACTAGTTTTGAATATTTCTCTGAAGCTTATAGCACAAAATAAGTAACAACCAGAAGGCTAACTCTCATCACATGACCGTTTGAGTTCCGTGACCTTCAAGTCTGTCTATGTTGAAAATCTATGTTGAAAGTGTCAGTGCAGTAGAGATGGCAAGGTCAGAAATTTTAAAAATATCGAGTCCGGTTATATATCCAACTGCTGGACCCTTTTCTTTAGAATTCAAGTATCACATTTCGTTCTACTAATGCTAGTGTAGGGTTTAATTCTTGAAAGAAATTCCTAGAGTTACTCAAATATCATCAAAACACAGTAATTGAAATAAAGTGCGGTACGTCTATGTTAAAAAGCTGTTTATAACAATTCAAGGTTACAGGTTGTCGGCATCGGCCACAAAGAGATAATGCGAGAGTTAACCTTCTGGTTGTTACTTGTGATAGCTTGTCTGTCGAAATTCGACAAGTGTTGTTGTATATCTGAATTTTTCTTGGTTTCAGGGGACAGGATTCGTATATCAGTTTTTAAAGATAATCAAGGACTTATCCGTTCCATAAAAAAACTACCTGATATAATTTACGACTCTACTCACTACTGTCATGGTCATTACTCTATCGTCATCTTCTCTCTGAAGATGATAGCTTGGCTATCGAAACGCGTTAGAGCAACCTCTGTTGCGTTTTTTTAGATAATCAAGGACTTATCCGTTTCATAAAAAAACTACTTGATATAATTCCCGACTCTACTCACTACTGTCATGGTAATTACTCTATCGTCATCTTCTCTCTGAAGATGATAGCTTGGCTATCGAAACGCGTTAGAGCAACCTCTGTTGTGTTTTTTTGAAATATTTCTTGGTTTTAAGTGACAAGAAGTGTATTTCAACTCGTAACTATTGTGAAGAATTTGCCACGTGAAAGTTTTCGCGAGTGGATGGTAATACCGCGTCATTGCACCCTATCACATATAGTAAAAATTTAAAACAAACTTTTTAATTTTTCTTGGTTTCAGGGGACAAGATTTGTATTACAATGTTAAATGAATCCATTTTCTTTTACTTTGACACTTTTTAAAATTTTGATTTTTTTGGAATTCCCTTTTTTTAAACTTGTTTTTTTTTAAATTTTGACCTTTTTTAAAACTTTGACTGTGAAAATTTCGATTTTTGCGTAGAATAGAGGCTTATTAAAGTTTTGAATTTTTTTGAAAACGTCGAGTTTTAGAATGGTTGAATTTTCTCAAAATTTCAGTTGCCTTTCAAAATTTCGAATCTGTTTATCAATATGATATAACCGAAATTTTGAAAAAATCTAAGGTTTTTGAAATGTCCGACATTTTATCAAAACTTTATCCAAAATTTCGATATTTTTCGAAATTTTTACTCCTTTCCAAAATTTCTACTTTTTTGAAAATCTCCACTTTTTTGAAAATTTCCACTTTTTTGAAAATTTTTCTATTTTTTGAAAACTACCTTCTTTCTGAAAGTTTTAAAATACTTAATATTTTCGAATTATTTTGAAAACATCGACCTATTTTGAAATTTAGATTTTTTGATTAAAAATAATTTTTAAAATATTACATACTTTGAGAAAGAAATTAAAAATTCCAATCAAAATTTCGACTTTTTAAAACCTGTTTATTTTTTGTTAAAATTTAAATATCCAAAAATTCGACTTTTTCTAAAATTGTAACCTTCAAAATTTCTACATTTTTTTTGAAATATTTGACTTTCCTTATAATTTTGCCTCTTCTTCAATAGTGAATCTTTTCGAAAATTTCGCTTCTTTGGAAATTTTGATGACTTAATTTTTTCAATCTTCGACTATTTTTGAAAATCCTGACAATTTGTCAAAATGTTAATTTCTTAAAATTTCGAATTTATTCGCAAATTTTCCAATTCCAATTTTCAAAATATTTGAAAATGACGACTTTTGCAGAATTTAAATTTTCTTTGAAAATCGTAAATTCTTTTTAGAAATTGTAATCTTTTCAATTCAGCCTTTTTTCAAAATTCCAATTTTTGTTGAAAACCTTGACATCAAAAATTTTTGAATTTTCAATAGTATCAAATTCTTTATAAAAATCTACCTTCTTCAAGGTTTTATACTTTTTTTAAAACATTGGTTATTTTTTTTTTTAATTTGGAATATTTTGAAAATCCTGACCATTTTTAAGTCTTAAATCTTTTCCAAAATTTTGCTTTTTTCGAAATTTTATTATTTTTAAAAATTATTGTTTTGTAAACTTTTGATTAAATAATCATCTAGGTTGCATTCTTCTTGCATACGACATTGTTGGCGATGGCCATAGTTTCTCTATGGACCAATAGGTGGTAGTACTAAAGAATCACTCGCTTGACGCCTGTGAATGTTTTAGTACTTACTTGTCGGCACATTTATTAGCATTCGAGTTGGATATACCAAACTGACGAGATCTAACAAGATCGAAACCGGTATTTGGTTTCCAAACTTCGAATCTAATAAATGTTCAAACCTATTGGTCTGTGCATTATAGAACCTTTGTCTTCTGGGAACTCTCCTAGAGAGCAATCGCTTCGCTAGGTGGCAGTGTTTCAACTGTTGAAAGTTCAGCTACCTATGATTCACTATACATACACGCCTGGAGGGCTGCATGAATTTGTAGTCTAGGTTGCATTCTTCTTGCAGACGACACTGTTGGCGATGGCCATAGTTTCTCTATGGACCAATAGGTGGTAGTACTAAAGAATCACTTGCTTGACGCCTGTGAATGTTTTAGTACTTACTTGTCGGAACATTTATTAGCATTCGAGTTGGATATACCAAACTGACGAGATCTAACAAGATCGAAACCAGTATTTGGTTTCCAAACTTTGAATCTAATAAATGTTCAAACCTATTTGGTCTGTGCATTATAAAATCCTTGTCTTCTGGGAACTCTCTTGGAGAGCAACCGCTTCGCTAGGTGGCAGTGTTTCAACTGTTGATAGTTTAGCTACCTATGATTCACTATACACACCTGGAGGGCTGCATGAATTTGTAGTCTAGGTTGCATTCTTCTTGCATAATCAAAAGTTTGCAAAAAAATAAAAAAATTGACATTCTTCGACTTTTTTCGAAATTTTATCATTTTTTAAGTTTTTAATTTTCTTGAAGAAATTTTGGCTCTCCTTGAAATTTTGACTTATTTGAATTTTTTAATATTTCGTACATTTTTCCCCAAAAATAAGGAAATTTCTGACAAAATTTGCGCTTTTCCTTTCCAAAATGTCGATAATTTTTAAAAATTTCGTCCTTTTTTACTAACTTTCGCCTTTTTAAAAAAAAATTTGATATTTCTTTTGAAAATTGAAGTTTTTTATTCAAAATTTTCAATCAAAACTTTGGATATTTTTAAAAGATGCCTTTTTTAAAGATGTTAACTGTTTAAAATTTCGACTTTTCTTGACATTTTATCATTTTTCAAGTTTTTAATTTTTTTAAAGAAATTTTGACTTTCTTTGAAATTTTGGCTTATTTGAGTTTTTTACAATGTTGCAAATTTTTACCGAAAATTGCGAAATTTTTGACCAAAATTGGGAAATTTTTGACCAAAATTGCGCTTTTCCTTTCCAAAATGTCGATAATTTTTTTTAATTTCGCCTTTTTTTAAAAATTTCGCCTTTTTCTTAAACATTTCAATATTTCTTTTCCAAATTTAAGTTTTTTATGAAGATTTTCAATAAAAACTGTAGATATTTTTTAAAATGTCTGTTTTTTAAAATTTGAGTGTTGAAAATTTCGGATTTTTTTGAAATTTTAGATCTTTTTTGAGAAATATGACTGTTTTTCAAAATCTTGAAAGTTTTGGTAATTTTTTCCATTTTAAAACTTTAGTTTCCTTAAAAATTTCGTTTTTCTTTTCTCGAAATTTCATCACCTTTTAAAAATTTTGATTTTTTTTGTCAATTTTAACTTTTTTAAAAAATGATTTGTTTTTGAAAATTTTAGGTGTTCAAAATTTCGGATTTTTTTGAAATTTTAGATCTTTTTTGAGAAATATTGACTGTTTTTCAAAATCTTGAAATTTTTGGTAATTTTTTCCATTTTAAAACTTTAGTTTCCTTAAAATTTTCGTTTTTTTTCTCTTTTAAAAATTTTGATTTTTTGTCAATTTTTAATTTTTTTGCAAACTTTCGTTTCCATTTGAATTTTTATTTTATTTTTTAAATTTTGACTTTTTGAATGTTCTTAATTATTTAACAAAGTTTTGAGTTTTTCTAACAATTTGGTAATTTTTGATAAAATTTGGACTATTTTCAAAATGTCGAAATTTTTTTCCAAAATTTCAATTTGTGAAAATTTCGACATGTTTTAAATTTTTTTTTAGAATTCCCAATTAACAATTTTGACTTTTTAAAAAAATGCTTTGTTTTTGAAAATTTTAGGTTTCAAAATTTCGGATTTTTTTGAAATTTTAGATCTTTCTTGAGAAATATTGACTGTTTTTCAAAATCTTGAAATTTTTTTTGGTAATTTTTTCCGTTTTAAAACTTTAGTTTTCTTAAAAATTTCGTTTTTTTCTCGAAATTTGATCACCTTTTAAAAATTTTGATTTTTTGTCAATTTTTAATTTTTTTGCACACTTTCGTTTCTATTTGCATTGTTATTTTTTTAAATTTTGATTTTTTGAATGTTCTTAAGTATTTAACAAAATTTTGAGTTTTTCTAAAATTTGGTAATTTTTGATAAAATTTGGACTAATTTCAAAATGTCGAAATTTTTTTCCAAAATTTCAATTTGTTTATGAAAATTTCGACATGTTTTAATTTTTTTTTTTGGAATTCCCAATTAACAACTACGACTTTTTCTAAAAATGACTTGTTTGTGAAAATTTTAACTGTCCAAAATTTGACTTTTTTTTTGAATATTTCAGTTTTCTAAATTTCAACCCTTTTTGATTTAAAAATTAAAATTTTTCTAAAAATTTCGCAATATTTTAATATTTAGATTTTTTGTTTGAAAATCAGCCATTTTTAAAATTTTGCACTTTTTTACACTTTGTTTTTTAATTTCAGTTAAAATTTTGATTTATCTCCAAAAATTTTGCTGCCAACATTTTTGTACTTTAAAAACTCTAAACTTTCTTTTGAAAAAATCCACCTTTTTCAAAATATCAGACTTTCTTTAGAAGTATTGACTACATTTCCAAAATTTGGAAGTTTTTGGAAACCTTTGTCCATTTTCCAAAATTTGGAATTTTTTGACAATTTTTGTCCATTTTGAAATTATCAAGTTTTTTTCAAAATTTCGTTTCATTCAATATTCCATCAGTTTTCGAAATTTTCGTTTTTTTTTGAACTTTCGATTTTTTTACAAATTGTGAACTTTTTTGAGGAAACTGAGACTTGCATTAAAATAACCACTTTTTTAAATTTCCTGTTCTGAAAAATGTTTCTGAAAATTTTTACATTTTTGACCAAATTTGCACTTTACCTTTCCCAAATATCGATGATTTTTTGAATATTTCGATTTTTTTTTTAAACTTCGGCACTTTCTTTTACAAAATTTACGTTCTTTATAAAAATTTTCAAATAAATACATTGACCTTTCTAAAGATTATTTTAGAAATTTTAACTGTTCAAAATTTTAAAGTTTTTCGAAACATTTTAGTTTCCAAAATCTTCACTTTTTTGATATCAAAATTTCAAATTTTTCAAACAATTTCGCAATGTTTTAATATTTCGAAATTTTTGTGTGAATATCTGGAGTTTTTAAATTTTAAATCTTTTAGCATTTTTTTAAGTTCCAATCAAAATTTCGTACTTTTTTCAAAAATTTTGACCAAAAAAAAATGTTTGGTCTTTTAAAAGTTTAAACTTGCGAAAAAATCTACCTTTTTCATAATTTAGGACCTTTTTTTAAAAATATTAACTACATTTATTAGGATTTAAAAATTTTTGAAAATGTTGTCCATTTTCAAATTATTTTTTTTAATTTCTCCTTTTTTGGAGATTTTATCATTTTTCAAAATTTTGATATTTTTCTTACAATTTTTGATTTTTTGCAAAGTTTCGTTTTTTGCAGAGTTTTGTTTTTTTTTGAGAAAATTGTGACCTTGCTTTGAAGTTTCATCCTTTTTGTTAATTTTTTGGCTAAGTTTTCTGGTTACCAAATGGTAAATCTGGCAATTTTTGGTTACATTTTGAGTTTCTTTTCAAAATGCGTCATATTTTCCAGAATTTCGATTTTTTCTGAAGATTTCGACATTTTTTTCAAAATTTAATCTTTTTATGAAAATTTACTAATAAAATGTTGGCTTTATTAAAAAAGTGTTACGACTTTTATAAAACATTTTATTTATCTAAATTTCTTCAAACGTTTTAGTTTTCAAAATTTGAACATTTTTTTTAAATTGATTTTGCTGCTAATTTTGACTTTTCTTTGGTATTTCGACAGTTCCAAAATTTAACAAAATATGTCAAGTTCTTTTGTAAAACTCTTCATTATTTCAAAATTGCGACTATTTTTAAATTTTTACACTATGTTTTTCAAAATTTTGCTTTTTGTTTTGAAATTTCGCAAATTTTTCAAATCGTCTAATTTTTAGAAAATGTCAACTCTTTTAAAATGTTGATATTTTTTAAATCTTCTCATTTTTTGAAAATTTTAATATTCTTTTCTTGGAAATTTTAACGTCGTTCTGCTTATTTTCAAAAATTTCGACTAAAGCTCTTGACTTCATTTTCGAACAATTTGACTTAAGTTTTTGACTTATTATAAAAAATTTTTGACCTTTCTTAAAATGGTATATTTTTGTGAAAATTTTGCTTTTTTCGGAAAATTGGAGTTTTTTGAAAATTTTAATATTTTTTTTGAAAATTTAAACCTCGTTTTGCTTATTTAAAAAAAATTGACTAAAGCTTTTGACTTATTTTCAAATATTTGACCAACATTTTTGACTTATTTTCAAAAATTTTGACTCAAATATTTGACTCTCTTAAAATGTTATTTTTTTTAATTCTGCCTTCTTTGGAAGATTTGGAATTTTCTGGAAATTTTGCCCTAGTTTCAAATATTAACTTTTATTTCTTCAAAATTTCATCATTTTTTAAAATTTTAACTTTTTAGGAGTCCGGACAATTATTTTAAAATATCGACATCTTAGGAATCATCACCTTTCGGATTTTTTTTTTTTGGTAACCCCAATTGTTCAAAATTTTTTTGATAGTTTTCTTTGGCGCTTCATCGCCATCTATTCTTGCTTCCGTATTCTACTCGCGGTGCTTTGAAGGCATAATGGGGTTACCTTTGCGAGTGGATTAAACTAAAAAAAAAAACTTTGCCGATTTTTAAACAACACATGAAGGAGTCGAAGTGACGAGAAAAAAATAAATATTTTGGACAAAAAAGACATTTCTAAATTACAAAAGTCAAAAACTGGAGAGAAATCTACAAGAATTCGCAACAAAATTACTTTCGAAGCAAAAATAAAACTTTCGTGGGAAACACGAAAATTCATTGTTTTTTTAAAAATGGAAATACAAATCTTTGTTCCCTGAAACCAAGAAAAATTAAAAAAACCAACAAAGGTTGCTCTAACGAGATCGATAGTCAAGCTATCATCTTCAGAGAGATACTTTTTTCTTTTCAGTTCACTTCTTTTCAATTTTCAACTAGTTGTAAGGATGGTATTTTTAGACCAACGAAACGTTTGTTGTATTTTATTTTCAGTTCGTGTTATGCAAATTTAAAATAAGTGTCTAAAATGAAATCCAATCCCGGCGCATTCACCAAAACGCATGTGTTGGGGTTAGTCGTTTTACCATCAGTTTTCGGCGTTTTTTTTGTGGGATAGTGGGCAGTAGGTTACATGTAAAGAATATATGTGTATTTATTCCGGCGGCCGGCGCATCCGGATTCGGAGCATTTAGTTTAGTTTCCGGGAGGAAATACCACCGGAGCTGTGGTCTTACCGGATTCAAATGCCTGCCTGTGGTCCCTTTCACCCCAAGAAGCCGTCTGCCCACTCACCCGCATTCCTGCTAACGGCTACCAATTATGCAAACCATCGTACTCTTTCATCATTCAGAAGCCCATTATTCACTGCTTAATACTCCTTGTCTTCAATAATGCATAGAGGTGGTAATTCGTTTATTGACTTGCCAAGCTCGTGTACGACCCGTTCGAGCTTTGATTTGGTTCTGTTGGTGTAATCTTCATTTACAGTTTAATTTAATATCCTAACAACAAACAAAATATGAACTTATTTTAATAAACAAAAATTGAGGTGAATGAAGTTTGTAGTATTCCGATCGCTTGGATGAACTCTTCGGTCACCTGATACTTCGTCTGCGTAAATTATAATAAATCTGATAAGATTTTCTTTAGGTACCATTGGAATGTATGACAACTTAAACAAGTTAATATAAGCAAATAATAACACAAAAGTAGTGATAAAAATATATTTTGAAACAGACATAATTTTTTCTGGTTACAAAAGTCCATTTTTTAACAAATTTTATTTTACTCACGTTTTTTCTCGATTTTCATTACTACTCCAAATTGTCATGGAAGCTGAAAAAAAAGATAGTCTCAATTAATATAACAAACGACACAGTTTTTTATTGCATGTTTCGGAGGTGAAGAATTCTTAAACTTCATTTTTTTTTTTTTGAAAATAAAAGCATTAAATTTTAACTATCCTGCCAAAATAACTTAATTTTGCAAAAGCGTAAAAAATTTAACTATTTTAAGTGCGTGCGAATCCCTGGGCTATAGTTTTAACTCCGGTAGGTAACAACTCATCAGCTTCATTATCATTTTGACTTAAATTCGAGGGAGCTAATCTTATTACCTCTCTTAAACTAAATCCCGTAACGCTACGTCCGCTAGATAAATATTTATAAGTGGTTTCCTCTATCTACGTCCGTAAAGTGACCATCCAATACAACGCAATTTTACAGTCGATAAAGAGTCAACGGGCATTAAGCCTCCCCCAATTTCTCAATATACACCGAAGCAGACCACAAGCAATTTCAATTTATTTGCAACAGAGGATTCGGCCGACTATTAGCCCTGTTTCTGCCGAATTATTGAAGCCGTCCAATAACCCCCCCTCTATCAGATCCCGGGGATGTGGATCTGTTAACTAAAACAAACCATCAAGATCACCACAGAAGATTATTTCAACGTAAAGTTAGAATATCGTTTGGTTAGAAAATTTACGCAATAACAAACTGAGTGGCGCGTTCTCCCTGCAAAATGAAAAATTACGTGTTATAACATGTGACCTGGTGGTACTTATAGAACAAACATTGTTTTTTCTAGAAGTATTTAGATTATTTCCCAAAATTTTGACTTTCTACTGTTTTCTAAGGTAACGAGAAATTTCGTCCCTTTTTCCGAAGTTTCCGAATTAGATTTTATACTAGGTTCGAACTTTTTTCGAATCGTAAACCTTTTGAAACCTGTAAGTTTTTAAAATTTCGACCATAACTAGAAATTTCAATTTTTTTTTAGTAATTTTCATTGGTGGTCAAATTAAAAAAAAGATTCAATTTTCTTCTTCTCGAAATTTCTTGAAATACTGAGCTTTTCGAAAAAGTTAATATTTCATCTGTTCTTTTAAATTTCAAAAGAGGAAATTAAAAGTGGAATATTTTTATTTTCTCCCAGAATTTCAACTAAATAAAGTACCCCCTAAGAACTTCTAAGAACGTCTACTAGATTTGAAGAATCACATAATTTAAAGGTGTCCATAGACGTTACAATTCCTAAAAATAGAACATTACAAAGTTACAATATTTTCAACTAGATTCAAACTGGTAACATTTCGAAAGTTTTACAATCTTACATTCGTTTTTTATTTTGTAAACCTACTCTGTAACTAGCTCAACCTCGTTGTACTTTTCGCCACAAACACAACTAATAGGTGAGCTTTGTTTCGCTGAATGTTTGGCAATAGCAGCAATAGAAACGAAGGGCAATTCCGTTTACCCGTAGAACATCTGATAATGAGGGACGGAGGCAACCATCGAACGCCCTTCAATTGCTTTGTTTAATGGAAACACTTTCGTTTCACGGATGAACCCTAACCAGTTATCGGTGCTCAATGGCACTAGGCTTTTACTTTCTTTTGCGTTCTATTGCTAATGTTGCACGGCCTGTTATTAACGCCGATACGTTCCTTTATTCCCGACTTTGGCTAGGTCATGAGACTCTCTAATGATCTGCGTTTTGCTTCTCTTGGTAAAATAGTTTCGTAAAAAGCTCTGAGGAGGTCTGTCTCATGCTAAGCTTATTCAAATTTTTTCAGCGACTTGTTGGTTGAGAAACTTGAATAATTTTGGACTTTAGTTGCAAGAACGTATTTGATATTTCTAGAATCCGTTGAAATTTCGATCTTTTCCTCGAAATATAGATTTTTTTCTCGAATTTTCTACCTATTTCTCGAAATTTCTACTTTTTTCTCGAAATTTCTCAATTTTTCTCGAAATTTCTACCTTTTTCTCAAAATTTTAAAGTATTTTTCAAAATTCGTTGCTGTTTTTGGAAATCTTTTTAAAATTCGTCTTTTTCTCGAAATTTGGATTCTTCTCACAAAATCCATCTTTCTTCGGACTTCAGATTTTATTTAAAAATCAAATCCTTCAAGTTCCTGGAAATTTTCAACTTTTTCATAGAAATTGATCTTTTTTTAAATTCCGATATTTTACAACATTCGTCTTTTTCATAAAGGACTAAGGTCAAAATTTTCTCAAAAGTTGATATTTTTCTTGCGATACTTTCTTTTTTTTTTGATATTTCATCTTTTTCCTTGAAATTCGCTTTTTATCAGGAAATTCCACTTTTTCACGGAATTTAATTTTATTTGCTCGAAATTTCGTTCGTTTTCTAGAAATTTCGGATTTTTTTCCGAAATTCGTTATTGATTTTAAAAATTTCGACCTTTTTCTGGAAATTTATCTTTTTTATCGAAATTTCGATATTTCTTTCAAAATACACTTTTATTGTTTCACAAAGGTTTCGACTTTTTCCTCGAAATTTATCTTTTTATCGCAATTTCGATATTTCTTTCAAAATACACTTTTATTCGAACTTTGGATTTCATTTCAAAATCAAATCATCTATGTTATTGATAATCTCAATTGTTTCATCGAAATGTGTCTTTTCAAAATTCGTTTTTTTCTAATCAACTGTGTCTTAAAATTTAACCATTTTCTGAAAATTGGACTTGCTGTGCAACATTAACATTTTTTTTTTCGAAATTTCACCTTCTTTCGCCTTTTTCTCGGAATTTCGACTACTTTTTTCAAAGCTTATTTTTTTTAAATTCCAAATTATTTTGTATTAGTTTTCTTAAAATTCGAATTAATTTGAAAATTCTAAATATCTGCTCTTCTCTTCCCTTCTCCCCCTTCTCTTCCCTTCGCTTCTTTTCTCATTTCTTTTCGTATTTTCTCTTCTCTTCTATTTTCTTCTCTTCCCTTCTCTCTTTTCTTGTTTTCAATTCCGTTATTTTCTCTTTCTTCTTTTCACTTCTCTTATTTTCTCTTCTCTTATCTTCTCTTCTCTTCTCTTCCCGTCTCTTCTCTTCTCTTCTCTTCTCTTCTCTTCTCTTCTTTTCTCTTCTCTTCTCCTCTCTTCTCTCTTCTCTTTTCTTTTCTTTCTTTTTTTTCTTTTCTTTTTTTTTCTTTTCTTCTCTTCTCTTCTCTTTTCTTCTCTTTTCTTCTCTTTTCTTCTCTTCTCTTTTCTTCTCTTCTCTTCTTCTGTTCGCTTCTCTTCTCTCCTCGTCTTATCTTGTCTAAGTTTTTTCCATCTCTTCTCTTTCTTTTCCCGTCTCTTCTCTTCTCCTTTCTTTTCTTCTCTTCTCATCTCTTTTTACTTTTTTTATCTCTTCTCATCTCTTCTCATCTTTTTTCACCTTTTCTTTCTCTTCTCTTGTCTTCTCTTCTCTTCTCTTGTCTTCTCTTCCCTTCTCTTCTCTTATCTTTTCTTCTCTTTTCTTCTCTTCTCTTCTTTTCTCTTCTCTTTTTTTCTGTTCTCTTCTCTTCTCTCCTCGTCTTTTTTCTTCTCTTCTCCTTTCTTCTCTTCTCTTCTCCTTTCTTTTCTTCTCTTCTCATCTTTTCTAATTTTTTCCTATCTCTTTTCATCTCTTTTCATTTCTTCGTATCTCTTCTTATCTTTTCTCATCTTTTCTCATTTCTTTCCATCCCTTCTCACCTTTTCTTATGTCTTATCATCTCTTCTCATCTCTTTTCACCTCTTCTTTCTCTTCTCTTGTCTTCTCCTCTCGTCTCTTTTCTTCTCTTCTCTCCTCTTCTTTTCTTGTCTCATCTAGTCTCATCTCTTCTCATATCTTTTCATCTCTTCTCATCTCATCTCATCTCATCTCATCTCATCTCTTCTCAACTCTTCTCAACTCTTCTCATCTCTTCTTATCTCTTCTTATCTCTTCTTATCTCTTCTCATCTCTTTTTATCTCTTCTCATCTGTTCTCATCTCTTCTTATCTTTTCTCATTTCTTTCTGTCTTTGCTTATCTCCTTTCATCTCTTCTGATCCCTTCTCATCTTTTCCTTCTCTTCTCTTCTTTTTCTTTTCTCGTCTTTTCTATTCTCTACTCTTTCTTCTCTTCTCTTCTTATCTCTTATCCTTTCTTATCTCTTTTTATCTCTTCTTTCTCTTCTCCTCTGTTTTCTTCTCTTCTCTTCTCTCTTCTCCTTTCTTTTCTTCTCTTCTCATCTCTTCTCATCTTTTCTTATCTCTTTTCAACTCTTCTTATCTTTTTTCATCCCTTCTCATCTCTTCTCATCTCTTCTCAACTTTTCTTTCCCTTCTCTTGTCTTCTCTTCTCTTCTCTTCTCTTCTCTTCTCTTCTCTTCTCTTCTTTTTTTTCTTCTCTTCTCTTCTTTTCTCTTCTCTTCTCTTCTCTCCTCTTTTCTTCTCTTCTGTTTTCTACTGTTCTCTTTTCTTCTCTTCTCATCTTTTCTCACCTCTTCATATCTCTTCTCATCTCTTTCTTTTCTCTTTTCGTCTCTTCTCTTCTCTTTTCTTCTGTTCTCTTCTCTTCTCTCCTCGTCTTTTCTCTTCTCTTCTCCTCTTCTCTTCTCTTCTCATCTTTTTTTATCTCTTTTCGTCTCTTCTTATCTTTTCTCATCTCTTCTCATCTCTTTTTATTTTTCTTATCTCTTATCATCTCTTCTCATCTTTTCTCACCTTTTCTTTCTCTTCTCTTCTCTTCTCTTTTCTTCTCTTCTCTTATCTTCTCTTCTCTTCTTTTCTCTCTTTTTTCTTCTGTTCTCTTCTCTTCCCTTCTCTTCTCGTCTCTTCTCTTCTCTTCTCTATTCTTTTCTTTTCTTCTCTTCTCTTCTCTTTCTTTATCTTTCCTTCTCTTTTCCTCTCTCTCCCTATTTCTCTCCTTTTTTTACCTCTTTTTTCTTTTCTACTTTTTTCTTTTTTCATCTCATCTCATTTCATTTCATCTTATCTCATCTCAACTCATCTTATCTCATCTCATCTTATCTCGCATCTCCTCTCCTCTCCTCTCCTATTTTCTCCGCTTCTCTCGTCTCCTCTTTTCTTCTCTTTTCTTTTTATTTTTCCCTTCCTTCTCTTCTCTTCTCTTTTCCTTTTTTTCTCTTTTCCTCCCTTCTCTTCTCCTCTCTTCTCTTCTCTTCTCTTCTCTTCTCTTCTATTCCTTCTCTTCTCTTCTCTTCTCTTTTCTTTTTTCCTCTTCTCTTGTCTTCTCTTCTCTTCTCTTCTCTTCTCTTCTCTTCTCTTCTCTTCTCTTCTCTTCTCTTCTCTTCTCTTCTCTTCTCTTCTCTTCTCTTCTCTTCTCTTCTTTCTCTTTTTCTTCTCTTCTCTTCTCTTCTCTTCTCTCTTTTCTTCTCTTCTCTTCTCTTCTCTTCTCCTTTCTTCTCTTCTCTTCTCTCTTCTCTTCTTTCTCTTCTTCTCTTTTCTTCTCTTCTCTTCTCGCCTTTTTTCTTCTCTTTTCCTTTCTTCTCTTCTCTTCTCATCTCTTCTTATCTTTTCCTATCTATTTTCATTTCTTCGTATCTCTTCTTATCTCTTCTCATATCTTCTCATTTCTTTCCATCTCTTCTCACCTTTTCTTATCTCTTATAATCTCATCTCATCTCTTCTCATCTCATCTCATCTCATGTCATCTTTTCTCATCTTTTCTTATCTCTTCTTATCTCTTCTCATCTCTTCTCATCTCTTCTCATCTCTTCTTATCTTTTCTTATCTCTTCTTATCTCTTCTTATCTCTTCTCATCTCTCCTTTCCCTTCTCTTTTCTTCTCTTCTCTTCTCTTTCTTTTCTCGTCTCTTTTCTTCTCTTCTCTCCTTTTCTTTTCTCGTTTCATCTCGTCTCATCTCTTCTCAACTCTTTTCATTTCTTCTCATCTTATCTCATCTCTTGTCATCTTTTCTCATCTCTTCTTATCTCTTTTCATCTCTTCTCATCTCTTCTCATCTCTTCTTATCTCTTCTCACCTCTTCTCATCCCTTTTCATCCCTTCTCATCTCTTCTTATCTCTTCTCATCTCTTCTCATCTCTTCTCATCTCTTCTCATCTCTTCTCATCTCTGTTCATCTCTTCTCATCTCTTTTCATCTCTTCTCATCTCTTTTCATCTCTTCTCATCTCTTCTCATCTCTCCTCATCTCATCTCATCTCTTCTTATCTCTTTTTACCTCTTCTAATCTGTTCTTCCTTTCTCTTCTCCTCTCTTTTCTTCTCTTTTCTACTTTTCTTTCCTCGTTTCATATTTTCTCATCTTTTTTCATCTCTTTTCGTCTCTTTTGGTCTCTTCTCGTCTTTTTTTTTATCTCTTCTCATTTCTTCTCATCTCTTCTCATCTTTCTTCTCATCTCTTTTCTTCTCTTCTCTTCTTTTCTCTTCTTTTTTCTTCTTTTTTCTTCTTTTCTTTTCTCTTCTCTTTTTTTCTCTTTTTTTCCCTTCTCTTCTCTTTTCCTCTCTCTTGTTCTCGTTGCTTCTATCCACTTCTCACCCCTCTTTCTCTGTCCCTCTTTCTATCTCTCGATTGTGTTCGAAACATTTGGCCCTTTTCGAAATTCGACTAATTTTCTTAGCATTGGGCTTTGTCTCAAAATATAAACCTCTTAGAACCCGACTTGTGGAAATGTTAGTGATTTCTTGAAGTTTGCCCTTTTCTTGTTAAATTTTCATGTTTATCACAAAATTTGATTTTTAATGTTTTTAAAAATTTCGGCATTTTTCTACAAGGTTTTGTTTTCTCCTTAAAATCAGTATTTTCCAAAAATTCGCCTTTTGCCCTAAATTTGGACATTTTGACTTTATTCTCGGATTTCAGCTTATTGGACTTTTCTTTCGAAAGTCGTCTAATTTTCGAAATTCTGCTGTTTCTCTTGATGTAAATCTAAGCAATAAATAAGAATCCGATTGTCGCTGTAAGTTCAAAATTTGAAGCATAATCTCTGTGTTATGGCTTCCAGCGGCCCTAAATTACGTGTATCGGCCGAATTGCAGTTGATGGCCGACGTCCAATAAATAAAAAAGACAAATATTCGCCCGACCGCTTGAAATATAATCCCTATTTTATATTCCATAGCATTTTGAATCATTTATCCACTTTGGTGGGTTCTTTAAAACCCTAATAAAATCAGAGGATCTCGCTGAGGCACGGATAAGATGGATGGTCAGATATCAATATAAGGAATGGCGACTCGACGCCCCTTCGATCCCAGAAGGCCGTGACCGTCTCGGCCCGCTATGTTTTACAATGTTACATATATATTGCACCCTTCCGTCAATTCGCCCTATCAACTTCGAATTCCTTAAATCGTCTGGATAAAACGCGCTGGGGCCGTTTGCAAACATTTTGATTTCACAAAAGAAATAAGCGAAGCCGAATGCGTTTCATTTCGTATTCTTTGGTCATTTTGACCCAATTTGATGGCATTCTTATAAGATAAAGGTTTTCCAGAACCTCCACATACCTCGTCATTTCACAATTCACTAGTTTTGTAATTCTAATGGTTGATACTGACCAGAAACTTGCGTATGAATTTTGATGGGATTGACTGGTCCTTGATTATCTTTAAAAATTGAAATACAAATGTTGTCCCCCGAAACCAAGAAAGATTAAAAAACAACGGTCGCTCTAACGCGTTATAGCAACCTTTGTTGTGTTTTCTTGGTTTTAGAAGACAAGTTTTGTATATCAATTTTTGTGCGTGAATGTAACAATTCCGAATTCTATTTCCTTAAGTGTAGTGATGACTTATCATTGAAGTAATATGATTATATCCAAACTGGTACATAATACACGAATGCTCTTGATGAGTAAACAACTTTGGAATTAGAGGACTACTGAATTCGGAAATGAGATGAAACTTTCATGCATTTTTAATGATGTTAAGGGTAAAAGTAGAAACTGTGGGATTTAGGTAAAGAGGACATATATTGTATGACCATGCTACGAGTCTCTCATTCATTGGAACAAATTCCCTAACAAAGCAGACACTTGGAGTGTCTCGTATATCGTCTGGTGCTCCTTTATAAATCAGGTGCGAATAAGGAAATTCCGCCGAGTGGCCAGTGGCTACTAAGTATGGGGGAGAACGAAACGAACGTGAATAGGTATTGTCCGGCCATGGTTCAGATACTTGAAACAATCGCCGTCAACTTTAGTTCTGCACTGTGCATTTCGCTGGCCGGTCCAGCGGCGCTGCTATCTGCCCTTTCTTTATCACAACATACCGTGTGACGGGTAATAGATACCAAACTCACCAACAGAGCGACTACGCTCTACCTATCTCGGCCAAAGTCGATATGTAAGAGATACGGCCGTTGTCGCAAAATGAATTTGTAGGTGCATACTGGCTAACGAGATAACATTAAATATATGCATAATTGTTCATGCATAAATGTCATTTTCAATATTAAGAGCGGAGGCTCTCGAAGTGCGAGTCATGGTAGTAGTCGCCTAAGTTAGTTAACTCGGCATACATTTTTGAAAATTGCAACTATTTATGAAACATTTATTTATAAAAAAAAAAAAAACGAGAAAAACATTTATCATGGGAGCATATATAGTTTAAAAGAAAATTGGAGAGGGGTAAATATTTTTAGAAATTTCAAGGTTTTTCAAAAAATTCTTTAAGAATTCAGAGTTCTTTGATTTTCGTATCTGAATAACGATTTATTTTTAAATGTTAAAAGAAAAAAAGACGTATACATTTCATTTTAAACTAGAAATGTGTAGTTTTGTATAAATTTCAAGAATTCTTTTATATTTAATCATTAATTTTTTTAAGGATAACAATTCTGGCGTGCTCAAAACTTTTCATTCCATGGACTCTCGGAACGAGGTTCCTCTCAAAATTTTGACTTTAGGAAGGAATCTGTAACAAAATAGCTCTTTCAACTTTTTCTTTTCGTTTCTTCTGTTTTTTTCTCTTCTTTGCTCTTTTTTGCTCTTCTCTTCTCTTCTCTTCTCTTCTCTTCTCTTCTCTTCTCTTCTCTTCTCTTCTCTTCTCTTCTCTTCTCTTCTCTTCTCTTCTCTTCTCTTCTCTTCTCTTCTCTTCTCTTCTCTTCTCTTCTCTTCTCTTCTCTTCTCTTCTCTTCTCTTCTCTTCTCTTCTCTTCTCTTCTCTTCTCTTCTCTTCTCTTCTCTTCTCTTCTCTTCTCTTCTCTTCTCTTCTCTTCTCTTCTCTTCTCTTCTCTTCTCTTCTCTTCTCTTCTCTTCTCTTCTCTTCTCTTCTCTTCTCTTCTCTTCTCTTCTCTTCTCTTCTTCTCTTCTCTTCTCTTCTCTTCTCTTCTCTTCTCTTCTCTTCTCTTCTCTTCTCTTCTCTTCTCTTCTCTTCTCTTCTCTTCTCTTCTCTTCTCTTCTCTTCTCTTCTCTTCTCTTCTCTTCTCTTCTCTTCTCTTCTCTCTTCTCTTCTCTTCTCTTCTCTTCTCTTCTCTTCTCTTCTCTTCTTCTCTTCTCTTCTCTTCTCTTCTCTTCTCTTCTCTTCTCTTCTCTTCTCCTCTCTTCTCTTCTCTTCTCTTCTCTTCTCTTCTCTTCTCTTCCCTTCTCTTCTCTTCTCCTCTCTTCTCTTCTCTTCTCTTTTTTCTCTCCTCTTCGAAGAAATGGTTTAGTTTTAATTTAGTTTTTTTCCTAAAATTTCAACCCTTAACCTCAAAATTATTCTTTAAACAGTTTTTAAATGTTAATGTCGAAAGAAAATAGACATTTCCAGACTAACATCACTTCGAGGATACGCATAAAATGAAAATGTTTTTTTTTAAATAGATTTCCAGCTTTCTTCGATTTGTTTATTTTTTCTCGGTTTTTGTAATTTGAATTTTGTTTTCTTGAAGATTTGGCCTTATGTACAAAATTTTTTTTTAGAACTGTTTGTTCTTATAGTTTTTATTAAGCTGCCCTACAATTTTTTGTTTCTACAAAACTAGCAACTATGGCATAAATATTTGCGTGTTACACGTTACTGAAAGCGTCACTCGCAATATTATCGATTAGTTCGAATGTGATTTTCGCCTTTTGAATGATGTACCGATAGCATGTCGAAGCGGAGGGGTGGAGGTGGGTGTTATTGAGACAGTATTTGTGGGGGGTAGAACGGTTTAAAAGAACATTGTGGGGTTGGCTCTAATCGATTCCCTTTTCTTTGTAGCTGATCTGTTACAGATGTCGATTTTATAGCGCCGGAAAACGCTTTCAAACGATTCCCTTAATGTCACTGCTAATATCTTTCAACCATTCGAGGCCCCCCTTGTTTCCTTGTATCGTAGAAATATGGCTTTTTGAATTTTCAGTCGTACATTAAAATACGATGCGATCTTTAATGTCGCGGTTTGTTTTATTGCTGGAAACATCAAAATATTTTGTTACGTTTCGTATCACTTGCATTTGATGTTGTGCAGTCGTAATTTATACTTACGAATGGACGGTGCTACTCAAAATAGACGCGTCTTCATCTTATTAGAACGAAAAGCTTTGCCAAAAACATACGCGATTTTCTGATTAATATGCGATATATTTCCTAAAAATTATAATTCTGTAGAGAGCCTTAGTCATAATAACATTAATTTTAAGAGAAGATAGAGAAAAATGACTATGATATAAGTACGTAATTATCTTTTAGGTTTTGATTGAAAAAACATATGTTCAAATCAATTCAATACTTAATCTAAAACCGTGAACAGTGCAGAATATTTAGAAAAAATAGGTACAAATATTACAAAGCGTCTGATCCTCGAAAGATTCCGAAGACCATAGACTTTTGTGAATCTATAAGTTAAGCAGGTGATGCCAGAGGAATTTCTTTACATCACGAATTAACGAATCATCTTTTTTTTTCTTCACGGACGCCACAACCCTTAAATATTTCGGAATAATAAGCACTTAAGTATTCCTGTAAATACAATGTACCTGTCTAGCAATTGTTTGGGCTGTTAGGACGTTTCACTGTTGGCACATTTTTCATCAACAACTGCCGGCGATAACATGCTACGAAATTAAATGGTGTGTTGTTCGAGTGTTAAACATTTATTTTCTGGATACGTCGTTATTTATATTTTAAATTTCCTGTTTAATTTTGGGAGTATGGTTAATTTTTTCCTAGGCTTTTCACGCTCATTTATTTTTTAGAATTTCTGTTATGTTTTTAGCCAAATCTGTTAAAAAAAGAAACCAAACGAGGTAAATTAGACGTAATTATTTTCATACTAGTTTCTAGTATATGAAATTATACAAATAATTCTATGGAGTAAGAGCTAAAAATTTGTAGCTCATTAGATCAGTTTACCTTTTCTCTACACCTGATAAGTACCTGCTGACCTATAAAATCGTAAACAGTTAATTGAAAGCTTGAATCAGTATCGTATTGTGGGGGAAATTTGTGAGTGGATTTTTCTCCTCTCTTCATCAGTGTTACTTTTTTCATCTTTCCAACCAAATACATGATTATATTATAAGTGAAACATCCTGTAAATCATGTGGATGCATCAAAAACTTGATCAGGATTATTAGTTCACCATTTGGTCCAACTTAAATACTACAATTAATTTAAAAATTATCTAAAGTGTAAGAAACAGCTTCCCCTGATGACAAATGAAATATGCCGATTAAGGCCGTCGCGAACTCGGTGACATAAGTTGTGAACATAACCTGAAATGCTTTGTAAGACGTCACCTGTCAAATAACCTTCTAAAGTAAACTTCTTACGGCAAAGTCAACCAATTTAGCATACCATTATCTATAATAACACACAAAATCGCAAGCATAAGTTGCTAAATTGCTAAATTGACAATATTTAATACCTCACCTTGGCATAATCTTAATACAGTTTCCAACTTTGATAATTAGTGTTCTTAAGCTCGAGTTAGACAAACACTGCACTAACGGATTTATTTTAGACTTTATTTGCCCCCTGTTTAGCAGCCGCTCCTTGTTCGATGCCAGAAAATCCGGCGAGTTGCTCTCGTTTTGTTGGGAATGTGTGAAGGAGAAACTTATGGGGGGCATTTTCCTAAATCTGTTTGCACACCTGATTGTAATTTAATAGGGATTTTTACAAGATGTACTTCTGTTTGTCTATCTGCACTTTGTAAGGCTTATAATAACCCTTTGTTTTATCCACTTGCTCCTTGCTATCGCATTTAAGAAACATCCCATCTATATTCATGAACAACCCTTTCCCATTTTTTAATCAAATATTTTCAGTTCACTTAAGTTATGTAGTAATTTAATGATACGAAATTAGACTTTATTTCTATCCCAGGAAAGATACACGACCGAGGATGGAAACTGTCTCAAGTAACTACGACGAGGTGGTAAAAAATCGACTAGTCTCTCATGGAAAGTACTCATCTCCAAATCTTATAAAAATTCTGTCAAAGCAACAAGGTCCTGATGAAATATTTCTACTTACGAACTAGTATAAGTGGTAGATTTATAGCCATATCGATAAAAACCAGTAAAATATTGTCTTTGGCAGAGGTTTCTCTCCAAGAAAAATCCTTAACAATACTCGGCAAAGCACATCAAAGTGTTGATAGCGCAAGAAAGAATAATATATTTCCTGTAAGAAGTGTGAGGGGCTTCTTTAATCCGATATATCAAATCAAAGATCGCTGGGATCTCTACACGACTGATCTTATAAGGGCTTATAAGAAGACGTACAAAAGCAGGTCTAGCCACTGTAACTCCTCTCGGATAACTTGATTTCCTATTGATTTCCTTCCATTTCGAGTTTACACTTTAATTCTACACGCCGCGACGATACTTGATTCGATAAAAACATCGAAGTTGTTTCTTTCCACCGCAAAGCTTTTGCACCCTGAATAACAAGTTAGTTTAATCCAAAAGAATGACGTTTCTTTATTTTTCTTTAACTAATTCTCGTAAAATGTACAAAAGCATGAATAAACAACATAAAAAATACCCTGACTGGAATTTGTGCAATTAATAGAGACCGATCAAAATTTTGATATTCAGTAAACATTTTCAAAAAAAAAAGTCGAATTTAGGCACAGAAGTCGAAATTTTGAATAACAAACCTAAAAGTTCTATTAAAATAGGTTTGTTCCACCAAAATGTTTGTTTTGTAGAAAATTTAAAATAAAAAAAAATGCATTACCAAGGAGATTCCAAGATTACTCACACTTTCTAGAAAAATATTTTATAAATTTTAAGGTTTCTCTATGTTCAAGTAACAAAAACTTATGTACTTATTAATTTTAATTAACATCTCTGTGACCCAGTTTGGAAATATTTACATTTTTAATAATAAAAGTTGACAATATTCTGAACAAAACATATCTGTAGAGCTGAAGACTCGTTAAGCAGCTAAATATAGACATGATTGTATCAACGAATTTAAACAAAACATCATTCTGCAATCTGCACGAACTTCTTAAAACTAGGCACCCCGGATTAGATTATTATTATTATTATTACGTCTTGTTTAGCAGCTAAATATAGACATGATTGTATCAAAGAATTTGAACAAAACATCATTCTGCAATCTGCACGAACCCCTAAGACTGGGTACACCATATTCGATTATTATTACATCTTGCTAAGCAGCTAATTATGTACAAACATGATTGTATCAACTAATTTGAACAAAACATCATTCTGCAATCTGCACGATCTTCCTAAGACTGGGTACACCAGATTCGATTATTGTTACATCTCGTTAAGCAGTTAAATATAGCCCTGATTACATAAACGAATTTGAACAAAACATCATTCTGCAATCTGCACGAACTCTTTAAAACTGGACACACCGGATTAGATTATTCTTACATCTCCCTCAGCTAAAAATGAAAATGACTGTATCAACGAATTTGAACAAAAAATCATTCTGCAATCTGCACGAACTCCTTAAAATTGGCCACACCAGATTAGATTATTATTACGCCTCGCTCAGCAGTTAAATATACATGATTGTATCAACCAATTTGAACAAAACATCATTCTGCAGTCTGCACGAACTCCTTAAAACTGGGTACACCAGATTCAATTATTATTATATCTCGCTAAGCAGCTAAATATGTACAGACATGATTGGATCAACGAATTTGAAAAAAAAATCATTCTGCAATCTGCACGAACTCCTTAAAACTGGTCACACCGAATTAGATTATTATTACGTTTCGCTAAGCCGTTAAATATAGACATGATTGCATCAACAAATTTGTACAAAACATCATTCTGCAATCTGCACGGACTCATTAAAACTGGCCACACCGAATTAAATTATTATTACGTCTCGCTAAGCAGTTAAATATGTACAGACATGATTGAATCAACGAATTTGAAGAAAACATCATTCTGCAATCTGAACGAACTCCTTAAAACTGGTCACATCGAATTAGATTATTATTATTCTCGCTAAGCCGTTAAATGTAGACATGGTTGCATCAACAAATTTGAACAAAACATCATTCTGCAACTTGCACGGACTCATTAAAACTGGCCACACCGAATTAAATTATTATTACGTCTCGCTAAGCAGTTAAATATAGACATTATTGCAATAAGGAATTTGAACAAAACATCATACTGCAATCTGCACGAACTCCCTAAAACTGGGTACACCAGATTCGATTATTATTACGTTTCGTTAAGCAGTTAAATATAAACTTGATTGCATGAACGAGTTTGAACAAAACATCATTTTGCAATCTGCACGAACTCTTTAAAACTAGAGACAACGGGTTAGATTATTATTAAGTCTCGCTTAGCAGCTAAATATAGACATGATTGTATCAGCGAATTTGAACAAATCATCATTCTGCAATCTGCACGAACTCCCTAAAACTGGGTACATCAGATTCGATTATTATTACGTCTCATTAAGCAGTTGAATATAGACATGATTGCACGAACGAATTTGAACAAAACATCATCCTGCAATCTGCACGAACACTTTAAAACTGGAAACACCGGATTAGAATATTATTACGTCTCGCTAAGCAGCTAAATATAGACATGATTGTATCAGCGAATTTGAACAAAACATCATTCTGCAATCTGCACGAACTCCCTAAAACTGGGTACACCAGATTCGATTATTATTACGTCTCGTTAAGCAGTTAAATATAAACTTGATTGCATGAACGAATTTGAACAAAACATCATTCTGCAATCTGCACGAACTCTTTAAAACTGGACACACCGGATTAGATTATTCTTACGTCTCGCTAAGCAGCTAAAAATGAAAATGATTGTGTTATCGAATTTAAACAAAACATCATTCTGTATCTTTTCAAAATTTCGAATTTCTTTGAAAATCTTGATTCTTTGCCATTTCAATTTTTTGCATAAGTTTTAAAACAATGATGACTTTCTTGGCAAATATCGATTTTTTTCAAAGCTCGACAATTTTTTAAAACGTGGTCCTGTTCTAAAATTTGCTACTATTTTTCAAAATTTCTACTTAGTTTTCAAAATCTGCGTTTTCTTGAAAAATTTTAAATGCTGAAATTTTGACTTTAAAATTTCTACTTTTTTTTCAAATTTTTGCCCCCTAGTTTGCCATATTTAGCCTTTTAATTTTTGTAAATTTTGGCTTTCAAAAATGTTGATCTTTTTTTCAAACTATATCTATTTTTCCAAACTTTGACTTTTTAAAAATTTTGAAATTGAAAATTCAAATTTTTGAATTTTTTTTCAAACTTCGAGTTTACGTAAAAATTGCCTTATTTATTTAATTTTAAATTTTTTTTGAACAATTTTTACTTTTTTCGAAATTTTAAAATTTGAATATTTTGAATGACCACTTTTCAATATTTTGGCCTTTTAAAATTAACTATGTAATTTTTTTTCTAAAGTTTCGTCTTTTTTGAAATTTTCTTTTTGAAAATTTTAACTTTTGATTAAATTTTCGACATTTCTCAAAGTTCTTATAATTTTGACTTTAACATGTCCACTATTTTTTCAAATTTTCGTCTCCTTTTTCTAATATCTTAACTTTTTTGAAAATGTTGGCTTTAAAAATCTCAAGCTTTTTTCAATATATATTTATTTTTCCAAAATTTGACTACTTCAAAAATTTAAAACTTTTTTCTAAATTCTCGAGTTGAGTATTTTAAACCTTTGTTCTTTTTAACTCCTAAGTTAAGTTATATAATATAAAAACTGCATTTATTAAATTTTGAAAATTTTCCGATTTTTCAAAATTAAAAATTTAAAAATATTGAGTTAACTATTTTTTTAAATTTTGTCTTTTTAAAATGAAGTATACGATTTTTTTCAAAATTTCAATTTCTTGAAATTTCGGATTTCACTTTGAAAATTTTAACTTATTTTCAAATTTTCGACATTTTTTAAAATTTTCTTTCATTTTTCAAAATTTTGACTTCAAACTTACTAGTATTTTTTTTAGACTTTCATCCCCGTTTTGCTAATATTGCAACTTTTTTAAAAATGTTGTCTTTAAAATTTCAATCTCTTTTCAAATTATATCTATTTTTTCAAGTTTTGACTTTTTTAAAAGTTCAAAACTTTTTTCAAAATCCTCGAGTTAAGTTTTTTGAAACTTTTGTCTGTTTGACTCCGAATTTTTATGAAAATGGCCCCTTTTATTAAATTTTTCACTGCTTTTCGAAAATTTTGAATTTTTTCAAAATTTTCAAATTTGAAAATTTTGAAGTTCCTTGCTTCATTTCTCAATATTTTGCCTTTTTAGAATAGATGTATGAATTTTTTGCACTTTTCTGAAAAATCTGATTTCTTTTTAAAAATTTTAAGTTATGAAACTTTTAACATTTTTAAAAATTTTACTTTAAAATTTTCTTTTTCTTTTTAATTTTCCCTTATTCGCTATTTTAAAAATACCGACAATTTTTGGAAATCCATCTAAATTTCAAAATTTTCCAAATTTTTCAAATTATTCCACATATTTTGTATTTTAAACAAATTCCATTCATTTTTGAGAATTGCGCCGTTTTTTGAGCGTTTAAATTTCAATAAAATTTTGATTTTTTTGGAAATTTGGTTTTTTAATGAAATTTTCCAAATTTTTGACAATTGTACTGTTTTTTAAGTTTTTAAATTTTTAGAAAAATTATATTTTTAAATTTCAAAGCTTTTTTAAATTTTTGACCATTTTTCAATATTTGGAGTTTTTCAAAAAATAAATCAAAAATTTTTCTAAAACTTTAATTTCGAGCTTTTCTGAAAATTAAAAATTTCGACATTTATTTACGACTGCTATCAAAATTTTCGAATTTATCCAACATTTTGACATTTTTTCAACATTTTACTGTTTAGCATTTTAAAATTTGGAAATCTTGGAATATTTCGCTTTATTTCGAATTAAAAGTTTTGGCAATTTTTCAAAATTTCGACATTTTTCAAAATTTCGACGACTTTCGAAGATTTAAACTTTTCTTGAGGATTTTGGTTTTTTTTTTCGAACTCAGTTTTAATTCAAATTTTCGACCTTTATTGAAAAAACTTAAAGAATGGCATGAATTAATTTTCTACAATACTTATGGGAGGTACGACATAAAGGTTGGGAACCATGGCCATCAAATACTATATTTTTTCAAGTGTACTCTTCTGGAAAATACTGAAAACATGGTGACAGCCCCAAATTTCACTATATCTGAAATTACTTAAATTAAATTAAAAAAATCAACTAAAACATTATTGTAACAAAACAAAATAACACTTCAATGCAACAAATTTAAAAACGTTTTATAATACGAGTTCATTTTCAACTTGAGTTCTTCCTTCCAAACATTTTTGTGCCATTCATACACCTGAGTTCTTAAAACAAGTATCTCCAAAATATGCTTCTAGTCTACAAAGAATTTCGGGAGCTTTACACCTTCAAAGGCAAGAAATTTAATAATAATGCACTGCGCAACGTGCGGATGAACCTCTTGCTCATTTATTGTATTTACAAGTGACAAACGGCGAGAAAACAAAGTAACACTTCAATGCAACAAATTTAAAAACGTTATATAATACGAATTCATTTTCAACTTGAGTTCGTCCTTTCAAAAATTTCTTGTGCGATTCATACACTTGAGTTTTCTTCAAACAAGTATCTCCAAAATGTGCTTCTAGTCTACGAAGAATTTTGGCGGGCTTTACACATTCAACGGCAAGAAATTTAATAATAATGCACTGCGCAACGTGCGGATGAACCTCTTGCTCATTTATTGTATTTACAAGTGACAAACGGCGAGAAAACAAAATAACACTTTAATGCAACAAATTTAAAAACGTTATATAATACGAATTCATTTTCAACTTGAGTTCGTCCTTCCAAAAATTTCTTGTGCGATTCATACACTTGAGCTTTCTTCAAACAATTATCTTCAAAATGTGCTTCTAGTCTACGAAGAATTTCGGCGGGCTTTACACAATCAACGGCAAGAAATTTAATAATAATGCGTTGCGCAACATGCGGATAAACCTCTTGCTCATTCATTGTATTTACAACTGAGGAACTTCGAGAACGAAATTGGCTTGGGCGCAGGAAGTCACATGATATCCCCACCTAACATGTCTAAGAGAATGGGCCCTCATGGCGACATGATAAAAATTCCGGTTCATATTTGATTTACCCTCTAAGTTGGACGTTTTCCTGTTAAGTTCAGTTAGGTTTTCGGCAGAGGAAGGAATTGGCTTGAGCGCAAGAAGTCACGTGATATCCCCACTTAATATGTCTAAGAGTATGCGCCCTCATGGCGACATGATAGAAATTCCGGTTCATATTTGATTTACCCTCGAAGTTTTTCCTGTTAAATTCAGTTAGGTTTTGGCAGAGGAAGGAATTGGCTTGAGTGCAGGAAGTCACGTTTTATCCTCACCTAACATGTCTAAGAGTATGCGCACACTCCTGACGCCCCCATGGCGATATGATAGAAATTTCGGTTCCTATTTGATTTACCCTCGTAGTTGGACGTTTTCCTGTTCAGTTAAGTTTCGGCAGAGGAAGTCGCCCATAAAAAAAAGAACCTGCTGCTTCCCCTCTACGAAATTTACTAAAAAATATTTTCGTGTTAAACCGATTTCGATAATTACTCTCCTATTGTTAAATTGTCTCAGGAAATATTCTCTTGAATCGCTGCAGTGTAACTAGCAAAGAGTCATAAACAAATATTCTAATAAAATATAACTCTAATGGTTAGTAATTTATCACTTTCAGGAAAGTTTATTGTGGGTCTGATTAAATGTGATCCCAATTCTTTCATGAGCCTTTTAGGTCAGGGTCTATTGGGCATTTGTGGCCAGGTATTTCACACCTTTTATACTAAAATTTTATTAAACTATGAAGTAAATCGTCTTTCTTCAATGCATAAACAATTTTCTTGTATTCTATTTCCGGATAATTCTCAGCTTAAGGTCAGAGTTTATAACAAACATTCCAAATCGAGTAGTTCTCTTTTTTTTATATGCGTAAACCGTCGAATCAAAGTAAAATCTGTAAGACAGGATCATATGAGGATTTTTGACACTATGGGCTGGTGTGCCTGTCAGTCAGTCATTTCGATCCCACATCAAACGTCTTTCGCTTTGCGCTTCATTTCATGCGAGCGTTTTTTGTTCTGTTCTCGCAACGGAATCGTTCCATCTCTGTCCGTATCTCATCGTCCACTGGGGCATTGTGTAACGTTTTGTTTTCTCCTGTTGGTATCAATATAACTTTGAGTGACACGTTATATATTGAAAAACGTTAAACGTATTATTAGCTGCAGCAGTTTAATATTTAATACATATTTATTAGCCTTCCGACTACGAAATCCAAATGCCTACAGCACAAGAATGTAATACCTATCACTGTCACGGGATGTCATAATACAAATTATGGACCATAGAGTTTGTATGTTTTACGAGGAAAGACGAAATGCTGATAATATAATATGTCGAACTTTGTGGGAACAGGTGGACAACTTAATATTGATAGAAATGTCACTCTTTAGTAAAAGTGTAACTACGATAATCACGGATGCTTTCGCTAGGTAGCGAAATATAAGCACGATCGTATCAACGAATTTGAACAAAACATCATTTTACAATCTGCACGAATTCTTTCAAGCTGTGCATAGCTGATTAAGCTATGTGGCAGATGCAGTCTCGGATAATGGCTACCTAAATATAGCCAATTACAGGAAAAGTATACTTGACAGTTCATAGATATTTTCTCTAACCTAAAAATGGTGTTAATTTTAATTGTCGTCTGATTATTTTTATTATTAAAACCATATAAAAAATTGTGACCTAAATGAATTGAAAATGTATGCAAACTACGAGTAGTCATGCGTTTGAAAGCAGCATTGAACCAGAGACTTATTGAACACTAAAGCGAAATACAGAACTCGAAGCGGTTGAACCACTTTTGGGTTGTAGGGCTTTTTGTCATATATCTACGATCTATAATGGATATGAACCAGTTCTATTATATCGATTGTTTATTTCGATTCAAATATTCAAATCAAAGGATTTCAATACTTCCTTTATAAGCACACGAACAAAAAAAGCTTCTATCTAAATATGAATAGCTTCTGATCTTATTGATGTCTTGATTTAAATGCAGGTGTACGCGATGAAAGGAAATTTCTATTTAAAAATAGAACGCCCAAAGCTGTGGGCGTTATTGTGAATAAACTAATAAAATATGAGGGTTTCCAGTGGTTCCGTTTTTGCATAATCGTAATTTGAAATTATACATCGATGCTTGATTTCGCACGTTAGGGAAACATGTTGAACTAAGCATCCTCAAGTAGCAAGTCCAATACTGCTTCTCGTTACCACTTAAAATCTTAAATGTTTCCACCCAATCGCTTCTCAATCGGACTACCTTTTGCAGAATGGAACCAACCCCAAAATAGTTAGTTAAAGTTTTATTTATAAATTACCAGCACATATTGACCAATAACATATTTAGACGTAAAATATGTACAAAGAATATATTTACTTGCACTTTACCAAAAATAACTTATATACTAAAATTTTACGTTTCTTGAGTTGATTAATTTTTGCAAAATAAAACTAAGCACGTTATTGTATAAAAGGAAGATAATTTAGAGAAAATGTCAATGTTTCTAAAAACATAAAAAGATGAATATAAAGAGAAATGCAGCTTTTCGAAAAAAAAATCAATTTCTGACATTTTCTTTCAAAAAGTAACATTTAAAGGATCAATTCAGAAAAACATGATTTTCGAACAAAAAAGTCTAAATTTCTAAAAATCAGTATCAACATTTGAGCTAAAAATCCAAACTTTAGGAAAGAAACTTTAAAGCCAAGCTTTAATAATCCAGTCAAAGCGTGTGAAAATTTGGATTTTAAAAGGTGAAACTTAAAAAAAACCAATGCTAGGAAAAAGGGCAAAATTTTAAAAGGAAAACGACCGAAATTTTGAAAAAAACTTCGATAATCGAGCAAAATTTCAAAGAGAAAACGATCGAAATTTTGAGAAAAACTCCAAAATCAAGAAAAAATTTGAAAATTTTTAGGGAAAACGATCAAAATTTTGACAAAAACTATGAAATCGAAGAAAAATTGGAAAGTTTTTAGAGAAAGTCAATTTTAAGAAAAGAAGTCGAATGTTACAAATAATGTTGAAATGTAAAAAAAAATAATTTGAAAAACTGATCGAATTTTCGGGAAGAAAAATTTGGGAAAAATGTGCAATTTTTGCACAGAAGCACTAAAGGTCTAATAATGCTGAAAAAAAGCACCTTATTTTCAGAAATAGTTGAAATACAGAACTTGTTCCCTGAAACCAAGAAAGATTAAAAAAAAAACAACAAACGTTGCTCTAACGCGTTTCGACAGCCGAGCTCTCAGCTTCAGAGAGATACTACTACTACTAACGTTTGTCGTGTTTTTATATCTTTCTTGGTTTCAGAGGAAAAATTCTGTATTTCAATTTTTGAAGATAACCAAGGACCAGTCCAATCCACCAAATTCAGAAAAAGTGAAAATTCCGGAGGACGGATTTAAGGAAAATACGACATTTTGCGAAAAAATAGATATCTCGTGTTGAAACAATCAGATTTTGAAAATATCTCCGAAAAAAAAAACAAATTTCCAGAAAAAAAGAAGAATTTTTGCACAGAAATTAAATAATTTTGAAAAAAAAGTCAAAATTCCGAAGACGAATTTCGACAAAAATACAAAATTTTCAGACAGAAAACGATCGAAATTTTGAGAAAAACTCCGAAATCGGGAAAAAAATTCGAAATTTTTTAGAGAAAGTCAATTTTAAGAAAAGAAGTTGAATGTTGCCAATAATGTTGAAATGTAAAAAAAAATTAATTTCAAAAACTGGTCGAAATTCCGAGAAAAAAAATTTGAGAAAAAAAGTGGAAATTTTGCATAGAAATCCAAAAAGTCTATTTTTCCTAATAATACCGAAAAAAACAAATTTTTTTCAGAAATACGAAATTTTGAAAAAAATGGGTATTTTGTGTTGAATGTAAAATTTTCAGACAGTTAAATTTTGAAAATTATTCTCGGAAAAACAAATTTGCAGAAAGAGAAGAATTTTTGCACAGATATCTAAAAGATATTTTTCCGAATAAAGTCAAAAATTAAAAGTCGAAAGTCGAAATTCTAAAGACGAATTTCGAGAAAAATACGAAATTTTGAGAAATATAGAACAATCGAAATTTTGAGAAAAACTCCGAAGTCGAGCAAAATTTCAAAGAGAAAATGATCAAGATTTTGAGAAAAACTGCGTAATCGAGAAAATATTCGAAATTTTTTATGTTTTTTATGTTAATAATGTTGAATAATGTTGAAATGTAAAAAAATAATAATTTTAAAAACTGGTCAAAATTCCGAGAAAAAAAGTTAAGAAAAAAAGTGGAATTTTTGTACAGAAATCCAAAAAGTCGATTTTTCCTAATAATACTGAAAAAAAACAATTTTTTTTCCAAAATAGTGAAAATTCCGGATGACGAATTTGAGGAAAATACGAAATTTTGCAAAAAAAATGGATATCTCGTGTTGAATGTAAAATTTTAAGAAACAGTTAAATTTTGAAAATCATTCCGGGAAAAACAAATTTGCAGAAAAAGAAGAAGTTTTGCACAAAAATTTAAGTTATTTTTTCGAATAAAGTCGAAATTAAAAAAAGGAAATTTTTAAAAAAAAGTCAAAATTCCGAAGACGAATTTCGACAAAAATGCAAAATTTTCAGACACAGAAAACGATTGGCATTTTGAGAAAAACTCCGAAATCGAGAAAAAATTCGAAATTTTTTAGAGAAACTCAATTTTAAGAAAAGAAGGTGAATGTTGCAAATAATGTTGAAATGTAAAAAAAAAATAATTTTAAAAACTGGTCGAAATTGGGAGAAAAAAATTTGGGAAAAAAAGTGGAATTTTTACACAGAAATTCAAAAAGTCGATTTTTCCTAATAATACTAAAACAAAGCAAATTTGTTTTAAAAAATAGTGAAAATTCCGGACGACGAATTTAAGGAAAATACGAAATTTCGCAAAAAATGGTATCTCGTGTTGAATGTAAAATTTTGAGTAACAATCAAATTTTGAAAATATCTCTGGAAAAACAAATTTCCAGAAAATCAAGAATTTGTTCACAGAAATTAAATAGGGCGATTTTTCTGAATAAAGTGGAAATTAAAAAAAAGACATTTTGAAAAAAAAGTCGAAATTCCGAAGACGAATTTCGAAAAAAATATGAAATTTTGACAGAACAGAAAATGATCGAAATTTTGAGAAAAACTCCGAAATCGACAAAAAATTCGAAAATTCTAGAAAATGTCAATCTTAAGAAAAGAAATCGAATGCTGCAAATAATGTTGAAATGTAAAAAAAATTAATTTCAAAAACTGGTCAGAGTTACGAGAAGAAAATTTGAGAAAAAATGTGAAATTTTTGCACAGAGGTCCAAATAGTCGATTTTTTCGAATAATATTAAAAGAAAGCAAATTTTTTTCAGAAATAGTGAAAGTTCCGGACGACGAATTTAAGGAAAATACGAATTTTGCGAAAAAAGTGATATCTGGTGTTGAATGTAAAATTTTGAGAAACAATCAAATTTTGAAAATAACTCCGATAAAAAATAAATTTCCAGAAAAAAAAAGAATTTTTGCACAGAAATTAAATAAGGCGATGTTTTCGAATAAAGTGGAAATTAGAAAAAGGAAATTTTAAAAAAAAAGTAGAAATTCCGAAGACGATATTTCGAGAAAAATACGATATTTAGAAAAACAGAAAACGATCGAAATTTTGAAAAAAATTCCGAAATCGACAAAAATTTGAATTTTTTTGGAAAATGTCAATTTTAAGAAATGTAAAAAAAATAAATTTAACAACTGGTCGAAATTCCGAGAAGAAAAAGTGGAGAAAAAAAATGGAATTTTTGCACAGAGGTCCAAAAAATAAATTTTTCCTTATAATGCTAAACGAAAATAAATTCTTTTAGAAATAGTGAAAATTCCGGACGACGAATTTAAGAAAAACACGAAATTTTGCAAAAAAAGGAGGTCTTGTATTGAATGTAAAATTTTGGGAAACAAATTTTAAAAATAACTCCAGGAAAAACCAAAGTTCTAGAAAAAAAGAATTTTTACAGAACTTTAAAAGCGATTTTTCCAAAAAAAGTCAAAATTTAAAATAAAATTCTTAAAAAAAAGTCGGAATTCCGAAGACTAATTTCGAAAAATATACGAAATTTTGAGAAACATGTCTATTTTGCAAAAAATGTAATGTTTTAAGATACTCTTTATGTCGACAAATTTTGAAATTAGTCTAACGAATTTGAAGGGAAACAGCGAGAAAGCTGTAATTTCGGAAAAATCGGAAAAAAAAATAAAACAAAACGAAAACGAAATTTTATCAATCAAAAATTAATTTCACCAAACAAAAGCGAATTTGATAAAAAGGCGCAATTTTGAGAAAAATATCGAGGCTTCAACAAAACACGATCAAAATTACAACAAAAATATCAACTTTTTGAAAACAAATTTATTAAAAATTGGAAATATTTTAGTCAGATTTTGTCGAAATTTCGAAAATTGGGCGAATTTTGGGAAAATGTCAGAAATTGCTGGCTAAATATTTGTTTTCTTTTGAGTGTTTAAGCCAGAGGTAGACGAGCACTCCACCATGTCCAGAATTGAAATGGTTGTCAAAATTTTGAGAAACAAGTCGAAATTTTCAGAAAGTTAAATTAAAGAAAACTGAAATACAAATCTTGTCACCTCAAATCAATAAAGATTAAAAAACACATAAAAGGTTGCCTTAACGCGTTTCGATGGCCAAGCTATTATCTTCAGAGAGATACTAGCACCTAATCCTAATCCTCTCCTGAAGATGATAGCTTGACTATCGAAACGCGTTAGAGCAGCCTTTGTTGTAGTTTTTTAATCTTTTTTGGTTTCAGGGGACAGGAATTAAGTATTTATATTTGTGAAGATAACCAGTCCGTTGCACCGAAAAGAAAAAAAAACTGTTGTAATTCCATAAAAAAAAAATTGTTTAGGATTCCTTGCCCTTATACAAAAACTGTAAAGCTTCGAAAAATATTGTTCAAAAGTTTTATTGTTTCATTAAAAAATCCATCAAATTTAAAAGAAGGCAAATTTGATAAGCCAATCATAATTTATATAGAATTTTAAGAAATTTTCAAAAAAAGTCGAAATTTGAGGAAGAGTGTAATTTGGAATTAAAAAAACAACGAATGATTTTGAGGTAACATTTCAAAATTATAACAACAAATTCAACAAACCATAAAAATTTAAATATTTCCAAACTGGGCCGAAGAAATGTTAAATAAATTGAAAAAAACAACAAATTCAAAATTACAAAAAAAGAGAAATTTTGTGAAAGAAGATGAATTTTGAGGAAAAAAAGTCGATATGATTAAATTTCAAATAAGAATGGATTTTGAAGAAAGATGGATTCTGGAAAAAGGCCTTCTAGTCGAATATAAATTTTTGATTGATTGGTCGAACCAGAGGGGATGAATACTATGCCCTACCCTATTTTAGCTGCGTCTATGAAAAACATTTAAACATAATAAAAAGTTAATAATATTGGTGGAACGGACTGGTCCTTGGTTATCTTCAAAAATTGAAATACAAATCTCGTCCCCTGAAACAAAGAAAGATTAAAAAACACAACAAAGGTTGCTCTTGTGTTTCTTAATCTTTCTTGGTTTGAGGGGACAAGATTTTTATTTCAGTTTTTGAAGATATCCAAGGATCAGTCCGTTCCATCAATATTATTAACTTTTTGTTTTGCAGAAAGAAACTAAAGCACTTGACAGGTTTCTTTATCCTGCCCAACTCATTCAGCTGAATGGTTTTTTGGTTAATAGGTGGTGCTAGGTTTTAAAATGAGACCTGGTCCTTTTTTCCAGCAACTGCTATAATTTCTTCTGAACGATGTGCCAAAAATTCAATTTTTAGGAATCTGTGGCTTGGTTTTGTCTGCAAAAAGCCAAGGCAATTACCCCTTCAATGCCCCATCTAAAATCCTTTTCATTATTTGTTTGTAATAACTAAATTACTACGTACCTGGTCCCACCAAATAGCTTATAAATTACACCTTTAATTGCCAACTTAAATAGTTTCTTTAAATATGATCATTAATTATTAATGTCATTTGTGTCATTTTCTATTGACCAAAAAAAAAGTCGTATTTCAGTTAACTATTTCTTGTCCACATAAAAAGGTCCTTAGGTCCTTCATATAATACTATTTAGGCTAGTCGGTTGAATCTTTTTTGAAATTCCTAATTTTTTTTTTGAAATTGGGTGCGTAGACTTGTAAATTAATTTTTCAGTTAAAATTTTTGAGTTTAAAATTGAATTTTCTTATATTTTCTATTTCAAGTATAATTAACATTTTTAGTTTAATAATTTCGAAATTTCCGTAAAAGATCTGGTCAAAAACTTAAGAGTTCTGTTAGGTATCAACTTTCGTTCCTTTTCTTCAATTTAGTTTTCTACGGAATTTTTTTTTAAATATTTACTTTTTTAATCTACGTAGAACGATACAAAAATCGACTTTACTGCAAGTCCGTTCGCGTCGCAAAGTTTTCCTTTTAGCAAAGGTCATGAACATAAGAAAAACTCAAAATTAAGAGACAAAAAATGTTCAAATGCAGACACGAAATTCTGAAAAATAAGTTAAAAATTTCTAGTAACAAGTCAACATTTCAAGATCTCACAATTTATTATTGAAAATGAAATTTCGATTTTACAGCAGAAATTAAAACACAGTGTTAATAAAAATGTCATTTCGAGAAAAGAATCCGCATTTTGGAAAACTTTAAAAAAAAAATTAAAATTTGGCACAATTCTTTATAAATATTCAAAAACTTAAAATCAGAAATTTCGAAACTGAAACCAGAGATTTCTAGTTTAAGAAAAAATTCGTGTTTTTTCAAAATAATGTTCAAATTATTGTAGTGTATTAAATTTTTTACTTCAAAGTAAATTTTACTTTTGATTTTGTTTCCAAATTCTTTAAATAACTGTTTTCTAAAATTTACAGCTTAAATTAGAAATCTCCAGATGAAAGCATCATGTTTCGAGAATGAATCAAAATTTTGAATTGAGTTTAATGAGTAAATTCCTTGATTAAAATCGAAATGAGAGAAAATTAAAATTACAAATTTCTAAGAAAAACTAGAAATTATTTATAGTAATTTCAAATTTTAAAATCAAGTCAAAAGTTTGTGGTTAAAATTAGAATCTCGAGAAAAAAGTCGAAAAAACGAGATAAAAATTAAAATTAAAAACAATAAAAGTTTAGGAAATATTAAAAATTGCTGAAAAAAATTTAAATTTAATTTTTTTAATGGCGGGATGCTAAATTAGTGTTATTTTAGGAAACACTCAACATTGATTTTTTTCCTAAAATTTTATATTTTCTGGCAGAAATTTGAAGGAGATCCTCGGAATTTGTTACTTGTACTTATTCAAAAAAAAATGTCCTAGAGCATCGCTTACTGTAAAAAAATGAAAAAGGCATGAAACATAGATTAGCAAAAAGCAAGGGATCTTGCTTTTTGCTATTTTTTAACAAGAAATCTTGCTCTTGCTAAAAAAACTTCTTGTCTTATCTTGTGCTTGCTCATAAATTTCTAGTCTTGTTTTTTCGACAAGAACAAGACAAGAAGAAGAAAAAGTAAGACAAGAACAACTTTTTCGTAAAACACTAGCTGGAGGGCAGCTAAATCATATCAACGAATTTAAACATGGCATCAATTCTGCAATCTGTACGAATTCTTAAAAGATTGTGCCAGCTGATTAAGTTAGTTTTGCTTCGGTTATCCCAACTATGTAATTTTACAACTGAAAAAGTATATGTTTGATCCACAGCACCATCAATCGCTTCTGACACTAATCTACTCTATAATCATGAAATCCGGTCACTCAACAGAAATAACTAGACCACTTCCCCTCAAAAAAAGACAGGTTCACACAATAGGAGAAAACAAATGGACATTATAATGACGCGACCGACCAAACTTGCTTTGGTGTGTGAGATAAGAGATTTTCAAATAAAAACAAAGAAAAAAATTATTCAAATACCACGCTTTGCTCATGGGGGTTGAATAGACTATAGTTTTTTCCTCAACAAATAAAAATTCGAAGGCGAGATGTCAGCTCTATTTTTATTACAAAATAATCGTACTCATCGCATTCATTGTCTTTGTTTCTTTTTTAGCGTTAATTAAAAAGCTTTGGGTATACACCTTTTTTGAGTGAATGATCAACCTTTTTAAAACAGACAAACTCGAAAGAAAGTTGCCATTCACATTGAATAGATATGCGACCAATCAATCAATGAGCATCTCACGGAATGTCCGGCGCATCCATCCAAAAGTTGACCTCTGTAGCGTGTTGATTCTCTTATTTTTTTATTTATAAATGGTAAAAAAACGTTTTAAAATAGACAAAATCAAAATAAAGTTACCAATTACATTGAATAAATATGCGACCAATCAATTAATCAGTATCTCACGGGACGTCCAGCGCATCTATCAAAAGCTGACCCCTGTAGCTTGTTGATTTTATTTTTATATTTATAAAAGGGGAAACAAACTTTTTAAAAGAGACAAACTCGGAAAAAAGTTGCCAATTACATTGAATAGATATGCGACCAACCAACTAATCAGTATCGCACGGGACGTCCGGCGCATCCACCAAAATGTGACCCCTCTGGCGTGTTCAGCTTTCTGATTCTTTTATTTACAAAAGGGGAACTATGCACGTTTTTCATTGACTTAGGTAAATTCTGAGGTTCGATAAAGCTTTGGTTAGAAGCTGAATACATTCGATTAAAACTAGTTGGCTTCTAAGGAAAGTGGAGCTTATAGATAAATATTATCGTTTAATTAAATGCATTTTGCGACTTACAGACGCGCGACTACAGATGTTGTTCCCGCTGTAAAGTTTGTCGATGACTTCTTAATTAACAAGCATCCATGTCGGATAAGACAATTGATTCCGGCACGTAAATTGAGTGTAAGATTGTGATTAGGAGAAGGAAAGGAAACAATAGTCCCGTATTCAGGAATCATACACATGAAATAGACATGTATTATCTGCTATTCAATACGGTAGGCGCTAAATCTAAACTTGCATCAAGTATAGCTTTGAAGTTGACAATTCAATTGTTCTGCCAAACCTTATCGTTCTATTCCTCTCATCCGTTCGAAGCCCGGCTGGCTGAATTTTCTAGTGTTGCCTTTGCCTGCATGCATACATGCGGATAATTCACTTGGCTTTCTGATAAATTCGCCATACAATTTCTTACCATGAACACAATTCTGATAAAAAGATTTATATAATGAAAGATTTGGAGCCAGTGCCAGTGGTGGTTTCCAAATGATTAGCTCTCGCTTCGTAAGAAAGCTTGATACATGATATTAACACTCGAAGCTAAACTAAAGACAAGCCACATTATACGTAGAACGTGCCCTAGCAGGCAGGTGGTCCGAGTATCTTGAAATAAGAAGGCTGAGAGATGCGACGCACCGATGGTCACTTGTCTATCCGCCTGTCAAACTCCAGGCGAACCTTTGATCGCGGTTGGTCAGTAATTACACGGCCTACTCCGATACACTTAATTATAAATGGAGATTGAGCCGGTTAAACTGGTTTTTAATTGGTTGTCAACTTGTTACTCGATACCATTTAAACTATACAATAACGCTTCAGTTGTTTTACTTCTTCTCTTTTTCGTTATCGTGTTCTCTACTGGAAATTATATGATATCGAAGCTGTCAAGACTCTATAATACATCAAGCGGGACTTTATATGCACCGAACAGCAAGATGTATTCTACAAAAATAGGACCGATGTTATGAGGTAAGTGCCAAAGGAAGTTAAGATTAAATGGTATGACTATCTGGTGATGCATCGGAATATTTCCATGAGACATACTCAGATAATCTTCAAGGGTCTAATACTTCCCTGATATCGAAGTATTCCACGGCCAGAGACACTACAAAAACTTCTTCCGGAATTGGACAGTGTCAAAGGACAAAAGTGTTCTAGGTTTGGATTTCTCGATTCTCGACAGTCTGAAGTGTATAACGATTATTATATTGTAACGCAATGTAAATAGATAAAATAGGATTTAGAATAGAATTGTAGAATTTAGTAAATAAAAAGAGTTTCTAGAAGGATCTGATAAGGGGAAAGCGGCCGCGATAACGAAACAAATGGCAGATAAGCGTTCCAGAAATTTCGGCAAACGATAAGCCTTATCTGCGGAAAAGTTCTAGAAGACAGGGGCCAAAACTATAAAAGGCGGTCAGCTTTCCCTCGAGCCAGTTAGTTAAAAGTCAGTGTAGTTAGTGAGTTAGTAAGAGGTCAATAAGTGAGTTCATTATCCAGTTGTAGTGATCCAAGTTGAGTTCAGTAATAAAGTGGGTATTATTCGATAAGTGTAATCAATTCGAACAGATAAGCTCGCAACAATATGGTCTGTGCATTTACGGCCATTACAGGATGTTGACAACGCATGATGGTGACACATGATGGTAATTCGAAACCATAAGTTTACTACCTATATAAAATCACCAAATGCGCCTAAAGAAGTTCTAGGTTTGGATTGCTCAATTCTCGATAGTCTGAAATGCATAACGATAGCCTTTGCGCGAGTAAGCTTATATCATATGTTACTGTGTATTTACTGCTAGTAGAGTATGATAGCAACGCATGATGGTAACGCTAAACCATAAGTTTACTCTCTATACAAAATCACCTAAACGCGCCTAATAAAGTTATTTTATAAAGTTTTGTATTTTTTAAAAAACAAAATTTTAAACGAACTTCAGCTTTTATAAAAATTTTGAAAAAAGAAGATTAAAAAAATGTCGATTTTTTAATAAAAAAGTCAAAATTCTTAGACTTCCAAATCAAAAATAAAATAAAATTAATATTTAAAAAGAAGTCATAAATCAAAAAAAAAATTGAAATTTTAGAAAATGTTGACATTCTAATGAATAGTTAAAATTTTAAGACAAAAATCAAGCCGAAATTCTGAAAAGAGAAATCGAAATTTTTCAAAATAGTCGAGAATGAAAAAAATTGAATTTTGAAAAAATCGAAATTGCCGAAAAGGATCGCAATTTTTGAAGTCCTTAAGATTTTAAAAAGAAAAATTCTGTTAAAGTTAATGATTTTCAAAAAGCTAAAATCTTTAAAGGTAAAATGTTGAAGAAATTTGAGGAGAGCAAAGAAATTCATTGAAAAAACGCTAAAATTTCAAACAAAAAAATTTGAGAATTTAAGCGATTTCAGATTTTTTAAAAATTTTGACAAAGACCATTTAAAAAATGACTTTTTAATAAAAGAGAAAGAATTCCTAGAATTCCAAAAAAAACAAATAATTATTTAAAGAAAGCTGAAAATTGCAAAAAAGTCGAAATTTCAGAAAATGTTGAAATTCGAAAGACTTCGAAATTTTAAGGCAGCATTTCCAAAAAATGTAGAAATGTTCAAAAACTTGAAAACTGGAAAAAAAGTAAAAATGTTCAAAAACTGTGAAAATTTAAAAAAATGTCAAAACTGAAAAACAATTTGAAATTTTTAAAGTTCCAAAACAAAACCTGAAAAAAATTGAAATATTATAAGGTCGAAAACTTTGAAATAAATCAACATTTTTAAAAAATCTCAAGATTATTGAAACAGTTAAGGTTTTTGTTAAAATAACAAAATTTTCCAAAAAGTTTTATATAGTCGAGGTTTTCAAAAAAAGGACCCAGAATTTTTCGTATAGTCAAAGCATTCAAGAGTGAAAATTTGGAAAAAGGTCGAAATTTTGTAGTACAATCGAAATTTGAAAAAAATGGGACTATTCGGAAACGTCAATATTTAAAAAAATCAATTTTAAAAAACAACCAAAGAAGCCATTCTAAAACACCCAAATTATTGAAATAAACTTGAAGGTTTGAAAAAACTCAGAATTTTGGAAAAAGTCAGAATTTTAAAATAAGTGGAAAATATATTTAAAAATTCGTAAACTCGAAAAAGGGGAACTTTGAAACTTTAATTTTACTAAAATCCAGCCTTTCAAAAAACTGGAATTTAATAATTTTTAAAACAGTCAGAATTCCGAAAAAAATCGAAATCTTACAAAATAGGTTTCACTTCTGAGGTTTCATTGCCTAAAAAAGGTCGCAATTTTTAAAGTCGGTGAGATTTTAAAGAAGAAACTTGGATAAATTTAAAGATTTTCAAAAAGTCGAAATTTTTAAGGTTAAAATTTGGAAAAAATTTAAGAATTGCAAAAAAATCTAATAAAAAAACGCTAAGAGCTTTAAGTCTGCATTTCCAAACAAAGTAGAAATGTTCAAAACTGTTGAAAATGTGAAAAAAAGTAAAAATGTTCAAAAACTGTGAAAATTTAAAACAATGGTAAAACTAAAAAAGAATTTGTAATTTTAAAAGTTCCAAAACAAAACCGGAAGAAAAATCGAAATATTAAAATGTCGAAAACTTTGAAATAGATCAACATTTTGAAAAAATGTCGAAAATATTGAAATAGTCAAGGTTTCTGTAAAAAACACGAAATTTTCTAAAAAAATTTCAATAGTCGAGATTTTCTAAAAAATGTACTACAAATTTTGTAATACAATCGAAATTTTGAAAAAAGTTGGATCCATTCCGAAACGTCTATATAAAAAAAAACGAGAAAATTAAAATTGCACAAGTCAAACCAAAAAAAAAGCCTTCATTTTGGAAAAACTAAAATTCTTGAAATAGACTCGAAGTTTTGAGAAAACCAAGAATTTTGAAAAAAAAATCTGAACTTTAAAATAAGTGGAAAATATTTCAAAATTCAAAAACTTGAAAAAAAGGGAAATTTAAAAACTTTAGGTTTACTTAAATCCAGCCTTTGAAAAAAAACAGGAATTCGAAAATTTTCAAAAAATTCAAAATTCTGAAAAATGAAATCGAAATTTTACAAAAGAGTCGAGAATTAAAATAACCTGAGGTTTAAAAGGATCGAAATTGCCTAAAAAAGATCGCAATTGTTGAAGTCGTTGGGAGTTTTGAAAAAAAAAATTGTAAATTTAAAGATTTTCAAAAAGTCAAAATTTTTAACGTTAAAATTTGGAAAAAATTCAAGAAGTGCAAAGAAATTTAATGAAAAAATATTTCAAAGTATTTCGAAGTTTTAAGTCTGCATTTCCAAAAAAGGTAGAAATGTTCAAAAAGTGTTGAAAATTTGAAATAAAGTAAAAATGTTCAAAAACTGTCGAAAATTTAAAAAATGTCAAAACTGAAAAAAATTCCAAATTTTAAAAGTTTCAAAACAAAACCTGAAAAAAGAAACGAAATAATTAAAATGTCAAAAACTTTGAAATGAATCAACATTTTGAAAAAATGTCGAGATTATTGAAACAGTCAAGGTCTCTGTAAAAAAACGAAATTTTCTAAAAAAAATTCAACAGTCGAGATTTCCAAAAAAAAGTACCTACAATTTTCCTGAAAAGACGAAACGTTCAAGAGTGAAAATTTGGAAAAAGATCGAAACTTTTGTAATACAATCGAAATTTGGAACAAAAATTGGACCATTCAGAAACGTATATATTCACAAAATCAATTTAAAGAAACCACTAAAAAAGCCTTCATTCTGAAACACCCAAATTTTTGAAACAAACTCGAAGTTTTTTGAAAAAACTCAGAATTTTGAAAAATAGTCTGAATTTTAAATAGGTGAGAAATATATTTAAAAATTTGAAAACTTAAAAAAAGAGAAATTTTAAAACTTTAGTTTTACTATAATCCAGCCTTTCACAGAATTGGTATTCGAAAATTTTCAAAATAGTCAGAATTCTGAGAAAAGAAATCGAAATCTTACAAAATAGACAAGAATTAAAAAAACCTGAGGGTTGAAAAAATCAAAATTGCGTAAAAAGGGTGTCAATTTTTGAAGTCGTTGGGATTTAAAAAAAAATTGTGTAAATTTAAAGATTTTTATAAAGGGAAATTTTTAAAGTTAAAATTTGGAAAAAATTCGTGAAGTACAAACAAATTTAATAAAAAAACGTTAAAATTTAAAAAGAATTCGAAGTCTTAAGTCTGCATTTTGAAAAAATTAGGAATATTTAAAAAGTGTTGAAAATTTGAAAAAAAGTAAAAATTTTTAAAAACTGTTTTAAATTTAATAACTGTCAAAATTAAAAAATATTCCAAATTTTAAAAGTACTAAAACAAAATCTGAAACAAAAATCGAAATATTTACATGTCGAAAACTTTGAAATTTTGAAAAAATGTCGAGATTATTAAAACAGTCAAGGTTTCTCTAAACAAACGAAATTTTCTAAAACACTTTCGTTAGGCCAGATTTAAAAAAAAAGTACCTAGAATTTTTCTGTAAAGTCGAAACGTTCAAGAGTGAAAGTTTGGAAGAAGGTTAACATTTTTTCCCCCCTTGGACCACTGTGACTCCCGAAAATATTTACTGTTGAGAAAAACGTCGAAATGTTCAAAAAAAGTCGAATTTTGAGAAATTACGAAATTTTGAAAAAAAAACGACAAATTTTGAAATAAAGATTGTCCTAATTTAGAAAAAGATAAATTATATATTAAAAACAGTTTTGGGGTAAAATTGGAGTTTTCAAGAAGCAAAATTTAATTTAAAAACCACTGCGTTTTATAAAATTTCAAAAATATCGAATTTTCGAGATTTTGGAATTTAAAAATTTTCGAAGACCCAAACAAATTTTGAAGAATATACATTAAAAAATCGAGGAAAGGGGTAACATTTTAGGAAAAGGGAAGAAAGTTACGAGAACAATTTAGTAAAAAATCGAAATTTCCCAGAGACTCAAATTTCGTCAAAGTTTCGAAAAAAGGTCGAATTTTGAGAAAAATATTTAACATTTCAGAAAAAAAGTCGAAATTCAAATTAAAGAGCCGACATTTCTGCACTCAATATTTGTTTTTTGACGCCTGCCTTTCCCCTGGACCACTCTGGTTCTAGAAAATTTTTACTATTGAAATAAACTTCAAAATTTTCAGAAAAAGTCGAATTTTGAGAAATTACGAAATTTAAAAAAAAAACGACGAGTTTTGAGATAAAGATCCTCCTAATTTAGAGAAAGACAAATTAAAATATAAAAAAAAATTGGGGTAGAGTCGCAATTTTCAAAAAATAAAATTTACTTTAAAATTCTAACGTTTTATACAATTTCAAAAATATCGAATTTTTGAGAAAAAAAATATTTTCGAGGTAAAAATCGAAACCTTCGAAGACCCAAACAAATTTTGAAATAAAAAAATTTAAAGGCCGAGGAAAAGGGCGATATTTTAGGAAAGAGAGAGAACGTTTGGGAACATTTAGTAAAAAATTGAAATTTTCCAGAGTAAAATTTTTTTAAGTTTCAAAACAATGTCGAATTTTTGAGAAAAATATTTAAAATTTCAGGAAAGAAGTCGAAATTAAAAAAAAAGAGTCGACATTTTTTCACTCTATATTTATTTTTTGACGCTTGCCTTTCCCCCTGGACCACTGTGACTCCCAAAAATAAATAAACGTCTACGTTCTTAGAAAAAGTCAAATTTTGAGAAATTAGTAAATTCTGAAAAAACAAAACGACGAATTTCTGGATAAAGATCGTCGTAATTTAGAGAAAGACAAATTAAAATATAAAAAATAAGTTTTGGGGTTAAGACGAAATTTTGAAGAAATAAAATTGAATTCAAAAATCTCGTGCTTTTTAAAAATTTTAAATATATCGTATTTTTTAAAAAAAAAACGATTTTTGAGGTAAAAATAAAGTCAAAAAACCGAGGAAAGGGGCGAAATTTTGCAAAAAAGAAAAAAAATTTTGAGAATAATCTAGAAAAAAAATCGAAATTTCCCAGAGTCAAATTTTGTCGAGGTTTCAAAAAAAGAGGTCGAATTTTGAGAAAAATATTTAAAATTTCAGGAAAAAAGTCGAAATTGCAAAAAAAAATCGACATTTTTACACTATATATTTATTCTTTTACGCCTGCCTCCCTTCTGGATCACTGTGACACCTGAAAACATTTGCTATTGAGATAAACGTCTAAATTTTTAGAAAAAGTTGAATTTGGAGAAATTACGAAATTTTGAAAACAAAAAACACGAATTTTGAGATAAAGGTCGTAGTAATTTAGGGAAAGACAAATTGCAATATAAAAAAAAAACTTTTGGGGTAAATTCGGGATTTTAAAGAAATGAAATTTAGTTTTAATTTCTTAGAAATCTTAAAAATATCGAATTTTTGAGAAAAAGTCGATTTTTAAGGTAAAAATCGGAACTTTCGAAGACCCAAATAAATTTTGAAAAAAAATTTCAAAAAACCGAGGAAAGGGCCGAAATTTTAGTAAAAAGAGAAAAAATTTTGAGAATAACCTAGTAAAAAATTGAAATCTCCCAGAGAGTCAAATTTTATCGAAGTTTCGAAAAAAGGTCGAATTTTGAGGAAAATATTTTAAATTTCAGGAAACGAGTCAAAATTTCAAAAAAAGAGTTGACATTTCTCCACTTTATATTTATTTTTTACCGCCTGCCTCCCCTCCTGGACCACTGTGTCTCCCAAAAATATTTCCTATTGAAATAAATGACGCAATTTAAAAAAAAATATCAAATTTTGAGAAATTACGAAGTTTTCAGAAAAAGCGACGAATTTTGAGATAAAGATCGTCGTAACTTTGGGAAATACAAATTATTATATAAAAAAAAACTGTTTTGAAGTAAATTCGGAATTTTTAAGAAATGAAATTCAATTGAATAGTTTCGCGTTTTTTAAAAATTTTAAAAATGTCGAATTTTTGAGAAAAAGACGATTTTCGAGATAAAAATCGGAATTTTCAAGGACCCAAACAAATTTTCAGAAACAAAATCAAAAAACCCAGGAAAAGGGTGACATTTTAAGTAGAGCGAGAAAATTTCGAGAAGAATTTAGTAAAAAAATCGAAACTTCCAAGAGAGTTAAGTTTTGTCGAAATTTCGAATAAAGTCGAATTTTGAGAAAAAGATTTAAAATTTCAGGAAAAGAGTCGAAATTCCAAAATAGGGAACCTACATTTCCCCAATCTATATTTATTTTTTGACGCCTGCCCCCCCCCCTGAATCACTATGACTACCGAAAATATTTACTATTGAGATAAACGTCGACATTTTCAGAAAAAGTCGAATTTGGAGAAATTAGGAAATTTAAAAAAAAACAAGGAATTTTGAGATAAAGATCATCGTAATTTGGAGAAAGACAAATTATAATATAAAAAAAAACACTTTTGGGGTAAAGTCGGAATTTTCAAAAAATGAAATTTAATTTAAAAGCCTTGCGTTTCATAAAAATTTAAAAAATATCGAATTTTCGAGAAAAAGATGATTTTTGAGGTAAAAATTGAAACTTTCGAAGACCCAAACAAATTTTGAAATGAAAAAATTAAAAAACCGAGAAAAAGGGCGACATTTTAGGAAACAAGGAGAACATTTTAACAAAAATTTATTAAAAAATCGAAATCTCCCTGAAAGTCAAGTTTTGTCGAAATTTCGATAAAAGTTCGAATTTTGAGAAAAATAATTAAAATTTTAGGAAAAAAGGCGAAATTTCAAAAAAAAAGAGTCGACATTCCTCCACATTATATTTATTTTTTGATGCGTTTCTCTTTCCCTGGACCACTGTAACTCCCAAAAATATTTATTATTGAGATAGACATCCAAATTTTCAGAAAAAGCCGAATTGTGAGGAAATAGGACATTTTGTAATAATAATATAAAAAAAACAGTTTTGGGACAAATTCGGAATTTTTAAGAAATGAAATTTAATTTAAAAATGTCGAGTTTTATAAAAATTTCAAAAATATCGAATTTTCAAGAAAAAGATGATTTTCGAGGTAAAAATTGAAACTTTCAAAGACGCAAACAAATTTTTAAACAAAAAAATTGAAAAACCGAGGAAAAGGGCGACATTTTAGGAAAGAGAAAGAAAATTTCGAGAAAAAATTGGTAAAATATCTCCAGAGGGTCAAATTTTGCCGAAATTTCGAAAAAAGGTCTAAATTTGTGAAAAATATTTAAAATTCTAATAAAAAGGAGTGGACATTTCTTCACTCTAGATTCATTTTTTGACGCCTGCCTCCCCCCACGGACCACTGTAACTCCCGAAAATATTTATTATTAAGGTAAATGTCGACATTTTCAGAAAAAGTCGAATTTTGGAAAATTACGAAAGTTTGAACAAAACGACCAATTTTGAGTTAAATATTCGAAATTTTTAGAAAGTCGGATTCTGGAAAAAAGACGAATTTCAGAGTTAATTCTAAATTTCAAAAAAAACCAAGAAATTTTATTTTTAAAAAGACAGATTTTGAGAAATAATTTGGAATTTCAAGAAAATGTCGAAATTTAAAGAAAAAGGCTAATTTTCAGAAAAAATGAAAACTGAAAAAGTTCCCGCAGTTGAGTTTTTAAAAAAAGTCAATATTTTAAATTTAAATTTTAAAAAGCCTCAAATTTGACAAACCCAAATTTTTTAAATAAACTAGAAGTTTGGAAAAATCTCAGAATTTTAAAAATAAGTCTGAATTTTAAAATAAGTGAAAAATATTTTTAAAAATTCGAAAGCTTGAAAAAGACAAAATCTAAAACTTATAATTTAGAAAAATCCAACCTTTTAAAAAAGAGGAATTCGAAAATATTGAAAATTTGGTCGAATGTCTACGCCATCGGAGGTAACTAAACCTTAATATTACTGGACCGGTTCTTTAAATAATTAATTATATAATTACAAAAAAATCACAAATCGGGTAAACTGTAAAAGTGTCGAAAAATGGAGGTGTTTCGTCCCTGTACATGTGGCCTACTTAAAAAGCAGTTGTTTGTTTGGCAAAGAAGGATATCCGCAGGAAACCCGCGAGTAACCTCCTAAATCTAGTGGCCAAGTGGGCAAATATAAAATACGAAGAAGAATGGGCTTTTATCCCCTAAACTCGGTCTATTTTATTCGCCCCATCTGTCACTATCGCTGTTTGCCAATATTTATCTCTGCGAAAGTGGAAACGTCTGTTAACCCGTCGATGGGCGCGCGCGGTCTCTCAGACCGCACTTATATTTATTATTTTATATTTCAATAATTAGATTGCCAATAATGCTCATTTTTGGTTTAGCTGAGTTTTATAACATCACAAATGTAATGGTTGATCAAGTGATTAATTACATCTCCATTTTTGTAAGTTATAGCTATTTGCATTATGTGATACCGCGCGCGCTCACGCATGTTAAATTGTTTTGTCATTATAGTTCCAGATATAAATTGACTTTTGCTAGGAAATAAGGCTGTAGGGGATAATTCCAAACTAGTATGGTCCAAATGAAACCTATTTTTGGGCCCAAACCCTTAAATATAATATTATCGGAAATTTAGTTCCCTAATTCGTACAATAATTTGGCCTTTGTATTTGGCTAAATTTTTTGTTTATAGGTTAAAGCAATGCATGATTTGTAATTTAATTTTATTAACAAATATACAAAGATACCATATTTCATCATAGAACCAAAAAAGGTTAATAAATAACATTATTTATAGATGTGGTCTCTGAGACCGCGCGCGCCCCTTCGTGTTACAAAGTATGGCGCGCCCACTCTAGGGTTAAGCGGACACTCCTGTCGATTTGGCTGATCCCTTTTTAAACGGCTTTGATTTATCGCCAGAGGAACGATATAAACGCTTTTTTTTTTGACGTTGACTATCCCTTACAAGGATACGTTGGCGAACTTGGGGGAGATGTTCAAGTTTCATGGTTTTAAGCAGTAATTTTTAGGAGTGATTCACCCAGAATTGAATTAAAATTAAGGCAAAATGTATAACAATGGTTACACCTTTTCATTGTATTCGAAAAGTGTGATGTACTCCCGATATTATTCCTAATAAATTTAACATGACGTGGGAGTGTGAAAGAAAATAAAGAGATTCTATATTGTCTCTATAGACGTCTCGTTATTATCTTTAATATGCCCTAACAAAACAGTGATATTGAATCAAATGAAATAACAATTGGTTGTATTTTAAAGCAAATACACAACGCGCTGTTATTGGATTGAATACATCAATTTTATTTTCTTATTGTCATCTCCCACGTATCTTATTCTAATATTTTTAAATTATATGCGCTTGTTTACTGTTTGTATTGTTGGGTACGTATTAAAATGCATAAAACAAAACTTGGTATTATAAATTAATTAACAAATAAGATCGCTGACAGGATACAACCGACAATAAATTCAAACTACTTATAAACAAAAGTGTATTTTGTTTTCTAACTGATAACAAACCTTCTCGATTTGACCAAGTAATTTGTTTGTATCGCACGAAAAACCTTTTCAAGATCGCATAATTTTCTTGAAGTATACGTACAGCAGATCGTAATTCAGTTGCAAGATTCAAATCAAATGTTTATATAAATTGATTATTCTATCGTACAGATATTGTTGCATGAATATTGAATTGTAGGTAAGAGACATTAAGAAAATAACATTGTGTTTAAGCACCTTAACATATGCAAATGTGTAAAACGGGGAGGCAACCCTAAATTACCTCCGTTGCTTGTGCAAACAGTTCGCAGTTCTCCTTTATCAGAGGTATCTTATTGTTTGCATTTGATTACTTATACTATTGTAAAACATTTCCCTAAAATCAATTGCTACAGGGTTGTCGTCTAAGTTGGTCCTTGTTGTATTCCTCAAACATCAGAAATGATTCTTTATTTAGCTATACATACTAGATAGTAATAATTACAATTTGCAACTTATTTACATGATTATAGATGATGATTTTTGGTTAATAAACGCTTAATTTTAGAAAAAAAGTTAAGAGGACTGATGGTTTTAGAACAAACCGGGCAAAATTTTATGATTACTGGATTTGTTGTCAAATAAACAAGTTGTATCCAAAAATAATTCTCGGAACGCTTATTTCAAATGTTGATTCATTTAAGGAAAGAAAATAAACTAACACATTCTGTTCATATTATATTTTTATAAAATTGTGACATGCCACCAAATAACAACAATCTTTAAACTAACAGTAACAAATTAAAAATATTAATAAATACACAAAGAACATCAGCATAAAGAAATATGAATGTAACATGTCAAAATTGTTCCCTACTGGTGGAAACTTGGAGCACAATCTGCAAACAAAGTAAAATTCAAACACACTACAAAAGATAACACAATCCATGATGTTTTCATATACCTAACCTGAGACTAGCAAACTGATGGACTAGTAAATTAAACTTGGCATAATTATAACAAAAAAAACCCTGCGAATCGAAATTGCGTATTATTGAAATTTAAAAATGAGGAAACACTGCAAATAGAAAAATAGAAAACTTACCAATACATCCTCATGGTACAACGGTCATTGTTTACGCTCGCGTTGACAATCAATGAGTGAAGGAATGGTAGCAAATGATATGAGGTGTAAGCAGTTCTTTTATAGCCATCAGGCTTTCACAAAAAAAAACGTTATATATACATATCCCTTTAATAAAAAGGTTTTGCCGCACACCAAGGGCTGTACTCTCTCACATAAAAGCGGTACTTGGCACATTAACTAATAAGGAGGGAAATCGACCACCCTCACGCTAAGAATGTACACGATACATCGATGTATCAAAAACATCGCTGTTTTCGTTTCGACGTCCCATATTTTTGTATCGATACAAAAACGTTGAATATACATACCCCTTAAAAGTGTCTATCGCCTTTATTGAGAAGAGTTCACCGCACACCAAGGGCTGTACGCTCCCGCATGAAAGCGGTACCTGTCACATTAACAAATAAAGAAAAAAGTCGATTGCCTTCACGTTAGGGATGCACACGATAAATGGAAGTATCAAAACCATCGATGTTTTCATTTCGACGTTCGATAATATTGTAACGATACGAAAACGTTAACGTAGACACTTAAAAGTGTCTACCCTTTTTATTGAGAAGGTTTTACTCCACACCAAGGGCTGTACTCTCCCGCATGAAAGCAATACCTGGCACATTAACTAATGAGGAAGAAAGTCGACCGCCCTAACGCTAGGAATGTACACGATACATGGATGTATCAAAAACATCGATGTTCTCGTTTCGACGTCCCATATTTTTGTATCGATACAAAAATGTTATATATACATACCCCTTAAAAGTGTCTACCGCCTTTATTGGGAAGGTTTTACCGCACACCAAGGGCTGAACTCTCCCGCATAAAAGCGGTATCTGGCACATTAACTAATAAAAAAAAAAGTCGATTGCCTTCACGTTAGGGACGCACACGATAAATGGAAGTATCAAAAACATCGATGTTTTCATTTCGACGTTCGATATTATTGTAACGATACGAAAACGTTAACGTAGACACTTAAAAGTGTCTACCCTTTTTATTGAGAAGGTTTTACCGCACACCAAGGGCTGTAGTCTCCCGCATGAAAGCAATACCTGGCACATTAACAAATGAGGAAAAAAGTCGACCGCCCTAACGCTAGGAATGTACACGATACATCAATGTATCAAAAACATCGATGTTTTCGTTTCGAAGTTCCATATTTTTGTATCGATACAAAAACGTTGTATATATATATATATATATATATATATATACCCCTTAAAAGTGTCTACCGCCTTTATTGGAAACATTTTACCGCACACCAAGGGCTGAACTCTTCCGCATAAAAGCGGTACCTGGCACATTAACTAATAAAGAAAAAAGTCGATTGCCTTCACGTTAGGAATCCAACGATACATGCATGTATCAGAACCATCGATGTCTTCATTTCAACGTTCGACATTATTGTAACGATACGAAAACCTTAACGTAGACACTTAAAAGTGTCTACCTCTTTTGTTGAGAAGGTTTTACCGTTCACCAAGGGCTACACTCTCACGCATAAAAGCATCAATGTATTAAGAACATCGATGTTTTCGTTTCGACGTCCCTTATTTTTGTATCGAAAAACGTTGTATATATATATATATATATATATATACATTTGCAACATGTACTATGTGACCTGCAAAAATTATATGTAGCATTCGCTGTGACCTCTTATATTTCGCTGTGGCCTCCAGGTCTGCAGGTCACAACGTACCCCAGCTTAAAATTCACCCATGTCTTCGGAATGCTATTTAGAGCTCATAACCGAAAATTTTGCAAAAGGTCATTTCGACCACCTGGTACCGGCAAAAGTGTCCGGTTAGTTCAGCACTTTGCCGCTGGCGCTGGAGGTCTATATGCATTATATGTGCTACGTACCGTGTGGCCTTTGCGCATATTTGACCAAGTGAAATTGTATGGCTCGTACGTTAGGCCCTTTCGCCAGCGGCAACGTCGAAATGCCGCATCCTCTATCGCATTTCGCGACTTCTCTTTCTAAATTACTACATAGCTGCGCGACGAGTTTCGTTTTGGATTTAAAATAGTCTCCGTGCGGGGAACTCTACTCTCCGTACCTACTTTACTCATAAACAAGCGCCAGCGTCTACTATTTATGATTTCGTTATTAGTGGAGATAGAAAATCGGTTAAATGGGCAAAGTATTGCAGACTTTTATGGCTATGAACATGACATTAAGAAGATAATTGAATACCGGCTTGTTTTAAATTCTGCTGAAAATTCTTTATTTGTAGTCCGATTAAGAAAAAGACCGCTAATCATTTTGGCATAGTTTCTCAAAATCTTCACAGTAATGCGATTAAGTATTTTTATGTTGAATAATTTCTGAGAAAATTATATCTGCTTAGTTTTTATTATAGACGTTATATTGGATTATTTTCTTTTCCTAATTCAGTCAAAAGTGAAACACAGTAGTTGTCTCAAAAAAATTTATTTCAAGTAGTAAGCCATGTAAAAATAACTTTCTTGAATAAATAAATGCATTAATAACTTCGATGTATAAATAAATTTTTTTTCGACCGTGTACGTATCTGGTCCTTTCAAGAAAATAAACTGAATAAATTTGAGCTTTAAGGTCTTATAGATTTAAAGTTTACTAGGTCCTGCAAACATTTTACAAATTGATAGTATTTTGAATGTATATAATTATTTTTAGTTCGTTTTGGATTTTGTAATGAAAATCTGACAAAAATTTTAATATGTAAGAGGTAGCTACTCGGCTTGTCAAATAATAGTCTTCTAGTAACAAAATTTATTCACTCGATCACACTTGCCATATTGTAACATGAACGACTGTATATCAACTTGAATCGACTTGTCTTTCTAATGTCTAATAATGCGCGGGAGCAGCCAGTGACAGTCAAGCAGGCGTCTGTCATTGCGGTTGACCGCCAAATTTAAATTTAAATTTTGTCGTCCTACAAATAATAGGGCTAATAAGTTTTCCATACCAGTGACACAAGAAAGTTGCCCAACGTTACCAGAACTGTGATCGACAGATATCAGAGGCGTAGCGCCCCCTGAGATACAAATTCAGAGGGCGGCACATTGTGATCTAGCAGGATCAGATAACTTTGTTGCCATCGGAATATGTTGTCATTAGTACTATTAGTACTACCTATGCTCTTGTATTAGAGTTTTTCTATTTAATTTATTAGATATATTTTGTTGAGGAAATTCATGATACTTCCAGCGGCGGTTTAGGTAAAAATTTTTTAGGCTTGAACTGTTAAAATGAAAGAAATAAGTAGGTATTCTAAAGTTTGAAAAAGAAACCAAGCATTTAAATTCAGTCAATAAATAATTTAGTAATTTGTATTGGGAAACAGTTTTGAAGAAATAGTTACAATTTAACATAAAATTAGCATTGTATAAAAAAACATTAAAAATTTTAAAAATATTAGTTATTGTTTTTGCTTAATGATTCAAAATTTCTTGAAAATTTAAAATTGTCACAGAATAGTCGAATTTTTTTGAAATATCTCACATTCATTCAATGTTAAGACTTTTTTTTTAAATGTTAATTTGTTTTAATTAATCTTTTCATTTTAAACTCCGGGTTTTAGGAAGCAGTAAAATTTTGAAAAAAAAAATAAAATTTTGCTCAACTTTTAAAATATCTAAAAAAAGTTGAAATTTTAAGGAAGTTTGTCCTTTTTTAGAATATTATCTGTTTTAACAAAATTCTCAATACCAACTTGCAACCTTACCATAATAAAATAATTTTAAATTATTTTAACCTTCATTATATTAAACAATATGACGTCACACTTTGTATAAACTGTTACATGTAGAATATTATTACCATTTTGTTTTAAGTTAGTTACCCAAATTACACCAAATTCTAATCAAAATGGCGAGAAGATTATAATCGTTCGAAAAAACCGCATTTCGAAGATTTTTTCCAAAATAAAATTGTCAATAAATTAAGGAATACAGCAATTAGCCATCTAGATGCTCAAATATGAAATATCCATGTTTCAATTAATGGAAAAAGCAGGAAATGATAGATTAAGTAGATTTTTTAAAAATGTTTAACTATATTCTAATAGATGACAGCACTGGTTTTTCAACATAAATATTTACATTGAGCATTTAAATACAACCGAAAATTCAAACATTTCGCCGCTCTCTAGATGCCAAAACATGAAATATATGTTTGAATTAATAGAAAAAGCAGTAAGTGATGCCTTAGGATTTATCTTTTAATGTTAGCTATATTCTGAAAGATGACACCACCACCTTTTAAACAAGATTAAATACAATTAAAAATGCAAACGTATTCACTAAACTTGAATTTGGCGCCATTAGTGGGGAAACGAACGTCAAGATATTAATCATCTTTCATAACATTGCAATGCGAAAATAATTCTTACTGCCGCTTGTCGTAAGTCTTAGTACGTAGCTGTAATTAGAGTCAGTACAAATACCATAAAATGTACAAGTTTAACTTGCAGAGCCAGTGTAAGACGCAAATATTATGTTTTAAAAAACGCGGGCCTGCCAACTTAAATGTCCAACCAATAGAAATTCACAGATCACCTGAAAAATTTGAACCAATAACATTTTAGAATGCGTCGCGGTTTTTAACGCTACATTTAAATATTGCTTCCAGCACATTCATTACAGAAAATTTGTGAACAATACTTCGTATTATTTGTTGCCCCTTACTTAATTCAACATTAGCCAAATTTCTCATTTGCTGTTAAATTATGTGTAGTTGTTTAGTATTGATAAGATTTAATTACTTTGAGATACGTTATGAAACATATTCACAAATGTCTGGATTTTCAGTACCTTTGCCTCCGACTTATCTCCATACCACCTTCATAAATCTTTCAAGTATTATATCATGATATTTGTCAAAAAATAAAGTGAAATTAAGTCGAAATATAAAAAAGATGTTTGGTAATCATCTGAAAAAAAAAACAGTTATTCGAATTTTTATTTGACATTAAGAGAAATAAATAATAACAATAATATAAAATAAATATACAATACTTGAATAAAGGTCTTTGAATAAGATATTATGTTCTGTAGCACTGAAATAAAGCCCTTCGATTAAACTATTACCTGTTAAAAAGTTACAATTATACAATGAAACTTTACATTATAGTTATCACAATGTATCATTTGTTAGGAATTTTATATCATTTAACTTACATGTGCTTAAAAATCAAAAAAAAATCGCACTGAAAGGGGTTTGTATAAATTGTAAAACCATATGTGCATATATGAATGAAAAATTGGATTTTCAAAAAGTAAGGCACAGTTATTTTATATGCTCACTTTATTCATGCATTACTTTTAATAAGTACACTTGTTCTATAAAGCGGTATTACGTGGAATTTGTTCACTTAGATTTTAGGTAATACCAAGGAAAACTATAGAGAAGTACACTATGATTGTCTGAACACTGAAACCGTTAATGCATTAACATTTCTTGCATAAATTCTTCAAAACTAAAAATGTGGTTGTTTAATTCACAATTGTGTATCTTCATCTGGAATAATTGATCGGGAGCATCGTTGTCTGGAACTTATCTAGAAGTCCTTGTTAAAAGACGTAGACTCCGTTTATGCAGAATTTTGAACACTAAAATAAGACTATCGTTACCAGTGATACATGTGAACATACCCTACCAAAATATTTTTAAAATTTGTCATATTTACCTTATTACATGCCAAAATTGAGCGCCGGTTTCTCAACATACTTGAAAACCAAAAATAAATGTTCAAAAAATTACATTAACCTCAACGAGTCATTGCTTCAATGACAGATGACAGAAGGTTTTGTTAACAATATCTACTTAGGCTCGCATGTATTAAAAGAACAATTTGTCTACAAAGCAGCGGAGTAAATTTATATGTACTTAATTTTTCAGGATGCGGTGGCGGCAAATTCAAATATTTATTGATAATAACATATCTTTACTGACATATAAGTATTATTTATAAGTTAATTCCTTCATTCTGGTGTCTAAATGAAGTGAAATTTACATTTAAAAAAAGTCAATTCAATAAACCACCAAATTTGGAACATTCTTGGACAGGCCGAACTTGATTTTTAAGAACTCTTCTTTCTTGATAATTTCTTAAGAGCAAAAAAATACCTAGTACTAAGACGAAAGTGTTACTAAACATTTTGTTAATCATAATTATTTGAGCGACATTTTATCTAACATATGGATCGGCAGGAGGAAAGGTGTAGAGAGGTTAATCATTTGGTTTTTTTTTCGCCCCACACTTCTTCATATTGTTGTCCAATTGATTAGTAAAATTCACATGGAAATTAAAATTATTTGAATTGAATTTTTGTTTATAGGAATGTCTCGAAAAATATCAATGATAATGTCAGTTAAATATCATCTAACTATGATAATTTTTAAAAAATTGGCGATGACTTCATAATTCGAAATCCAAAAATTATCGAATGTCTACAATTTGCAAAAAAATTATTGGTAAAATTTATATATCAGAATCGACCGCTTCTATAATTTTATTTTAAATTTTAGCCATTTTCATTTTATTTGCATATGCAATATTCTGGTTTTGGAAACATGTTTAAAAAATCAAGCAAATATAATAGCCATGTTATGTGTAATTTATTTATTTTAAATGGGATAATTTCTGCCATAATACAAATTTAGCATTCAACGCAGCATTTGCGTTAGAGCGAGTAAACCCAAATAGACTGGAAAGCTATTTAGTAAAAGCGCTTTTTGAATGCAGCGCCTTTATCTTACCCAGTATTGAAACGCAAAATCTATCCGTAATCCCTAATTGATATATAGTGCAGAAGATCATAGAAAAAATGCATCTTATGGCCTTCCTTACGATTCAATACTTGGCAACGTTGAGGAAGGCTACAACGAACGAGCGGTTAAAATAATTGCTCTATATATTGCAGGTAACAGTGAACGGCGTGTGCAATTTTTGTTTGAAAATTTATTTTGCGAAAATCGCTTCCCCTCTCTAGGAATCTTGAAAATAGAGTTCCCCCTAAACACATACATATATGACAAAAGTTTGCCATAAATATTGTCAGGACTAGTGGAGGTCAGGTCGTCTTATATATACCATGCAGGTCACAAAGATAGAAATATACCTATATATATATATATATATATATATATATATACCCCTTAAAAGTGTCTACCGCCTTTATTGGGAAGGTTTCACCGCACAACAAAGGTAGTATTCTTTCGCATGAAAGCGGCAGCTGGCACATTAACTAATAAAGAAAAAAGTCAATTGCCTTCACGTTAGGGATGCACACGATATATGGATGTATCAAAAATATCGATGTTTTTATTTCGACGTTCGATATTATTGTAACGATACGAAAACGTTAACGTAGACACTTAAAAGTGTCTACCCTTTTATTGAGAAGGTTTTACCGCACACCAAGGGCTGTACTCTCCCGCATGAAAGCAATACCTGGCATATTAACTAATGAGAAAGAAAGTCGACCGCCCTAACGCTAGAAATGTACACGATACATCGATGTATCAAAAACACACGCCTTTATTGGAAAGGTTTTGCCGCACACCAAGGGCTGAACTCTCCCGCATAAAAGCGATACCTGGCACATTAACTAATAAAAAAAAATTCGATTGCTTTTACTTGAGGGATCCAACGATACATGGATGTATCAAAAACATCGATGTTTTCATTTCAACGTTCGATATTATTGTAACGATACGAAAATGTTAACGTAGACACTTTATTGACAAGATTTTACTGCACACCAAGAGCTATACTCTCACGCATGAAAGCATCGATGTGTCAAAAACATCGATGTTTTCGTTTCGACGTCCCATATTTTTGTATCGATACAAAAACGTTGTATATACCCCTTCAAAGGGTCTACCGCCTTTATTGGGAAATTTTACCGCACACCAAGGGCTGTACTCTCTTGCATAGAAGCGGTACCTTTACATTAGGGATGTACACGATACATGGATGTATCAAAAACATCGATGTTTTTATTTCGACGTTTGATATTATTGTAACGATACGAAAACGTTAACGTAGACACGTAAAAGTATGAACCCATTTCGTTGAGAAGGTTTTATCGCGCACCAAGGGCTGTATTCTCCCGCATAAAAGCAATACCTGGCACATTATGCACACGATACATTGATATATCAAAAATATCGATGTTTTCGTTTTGATGTTCGATATTTTTGTATCGATACGAAAATGTTGTATATACATACCCCTTAAAAGTGTCTACCCTCTTTACTGGGAAGGTTTTATCGTACACCAAGGGCTGTGCTCTTCAGTATGGAAGCGGTACCTGGCACATTAACTAATGAGGAAGAAAGTCGACCCCCTCACGCTAGAGATGCACACTCATAGATGTATCAAACGACGTTCTCGTTTCGATATTTTTGTATCGATACTTTCGTTCGGATATATCGATGGCATCGATTAATTTTTTCAATATATTGTCTCGTAACATTGATTAAAAAAATCTTCCTTTTTCGACGGTTAAAATTTATCTACGGAACAGCAAATATATCATCCGATCCCATTCACTATTTCACAGCCACTACTTTAATTTGTTTAAATAAATTGATTTTTTTAATATCACTTTTTTAAAATTTTTGCCTATAAATTTAGTCTTTCTCTCGCATTTCGACGTTTTTTTAAATTTCCGACTTTTTTCACAGTTTCGACTTTTTTCAGATAGACTTTTAAAATTTCGACTTTTAGAATTTGGCCTTTTAAAATGTCGCCTTTTAAAATTTCGCTTTCTTTCAAACATTCGACTTTTCCGAAAATTTCAACTTTTTTCAAAATTTTGCCCACTTTACTTTAATGAAAATAACGATTTATTTTTACTGTTACTCAGCCTATTACACAGTTAATCTATTTCTGACTTTTAAACATTCTAATTTTTTAATTTAGAATTCCTGAAATTTCAATTTCCCTGGAAAAATCAGAATATCAAGTTTTTTAATGAATTTTTTTATAATTCCGACTTTATTTCCAGAAATCAAATTTTTTATCAAAATTTAAACTTTTTTAAAACTTTAGTTTTAAATTTTTTTTCAGGCAGTTATCAACTATCCAAAATTTCGACTTCTTTTAAAATTTCACTTTTTTGAACATGTTGACATTTCTGATAATTTCGAATTCTGTTTTAAATCTTTCTAAAAATTGGAATACAAATCTTATCCCTTGAAACCAAAAAAGATTAAAAAACACAAAGAGGTTGCTCTTACGCGTTTCGATAGCCAAGCTATCATCTTCAGAGAGTTACTCTCTTTGATTTGTATTTCAATTTTCGAAGATAACCAAGAACCAGTCCGCTCCTTCAAAAAAAATCTTTCTCTTTCGAAACTTAGATTTTTTGGAAAGCTTGACGCCGAAGATTTTTTAAAATGTCCAATTTAAAAAAATGTATTTTTTCAAAATTATGATTGTATTTCAAAATTTAAACCTTTTCGAAAATTTCGACTTCTCAAAATTTGCGTCTTTTGGGATTTTTATCTTTCAAAATTTCGACCTTTTTAAATCTATCTTTTTAAAAAAATGCTTTATTTTAATTTTGGCTTTTAAAAATGTGGATTTCATTTTCCAAAATTGACACTTTTGAAAACTTTGACTTTTTGAAAACTTCGACGTTTTTTCCAAATTTTCATTCCTAAAATTCTAACTTTCTTAAAATTTAACCATCTTTTAAATTTTGAAAAAGTCGAAATTTATAAGAAGGTTAAATTTTAAGAACTTTAGAATTTTAGGAGTGTAAATTTGGAAAAAACGTCGAAGTTTTCAACAAGTCAAAGTTTTTTGAAAGTTTATTTCAAAATTACGATTGTATTTCGAAATTTAAACTTTCTTCCGAAAACTTTGCCTTCTTAAAATTTGCCTTTTTTAAGACTTTTGACTTTTAAAATTTTTATGTTTTTTAAAATTTACTTTTTTGAACATTTCGATCTTTCCGATAATTTCGACTTTTTTTTTATATATTTCTCTTTCGAAAATCTTATATTTTTTGGAAAGCTTGACACCGAAGATTTTTTAAAATGTCCAATTAAAAAAAATGTATTTTTTTTTAAATTATAATTGTATTTCAAAATTTAAACCTTTTCGAAAATTTCCACTTCTCAAAATTTGCGCCTTTTGGGATTTTTGTTTTTCAAAATTTCGACTTTTTTAAATCTTTGTCTTTTAAATAAAATATTTTATTTTAATTTTGGCTTTTAAAAATGTAGATTTCATTTTCCAAAATTTTTACACTTTTGAAAACCTTGATTTTCTGAAAACTTCGACGTTTTATCCAAATTTTCACTCCTAAAATTCTTACTTTCTTAAAATTAGACTTTTTTTTTAAATTTCGACTTTTACAAGAATGTCTTCCTATTTTAAAAACTTTGGATTTTTTTGAAAATTTCGACCTTATTTGATTAGAGTTGTTTTGATATTCTGAACTAATTTGCAAAATTTCTAATTTTGTTCATACTTTCGCTGGCTTTAAAATTTTCAATTTGTTTTATAAATTTCAACCTAATTTAAGTGTCGACTTTTTACAGCTTAAAAAAAATGATGACTCTGAAGAATTTCGATGTTTTTTGAAAATTCCAATCTTTCTGGAGATATTAATTTTGACTCTTTAAAAAACAAACATTTATATATTTTTTTTAATTTCAACTACCCAGACTTTTTCTGTTTCTCAACAATTCTACTCATGATTTCTAGGTCCTTTGGAAGTTTGGAATTTTTTGATAATTATCATTTTCTTCAATATTTGGGCTCTTCAAAAATTTCGGCTTTTTTTTAAATTTGTGAAAAAGTTTCCCTTTTTTAAATCTTCACCTTTGTTCAAAATTTTGATTACTCACCTGCTTTTTTAAATTCGAATTATTTTTCAAAATTTCTACTTTTCTAAAAGTTTTTTTTTTAATTTCTTTATTTGATCAAAATCTTTGAATTTTTTGAAAAGGTCGACTATTAACAGTATCTTTTCAAAATGCTGACATTATTTTTCAAAAGATTGATTTTTTTAAATAAAAACTTCCGATAAAAATTACGAAAAATTTCGAAATATCGTTATTTTTAAAAATTTTGTCTTTTAATGATTTCCACTTTCTCATTTTGCTTTTATCTAAAAGTATCAATTTTTTTAAATCGATTCTTGTTAAAATTATTTTGCAAAAATTTCGTTTAATTTAAAAGTTTTTTATTTACTTTGAAAACTTGAACTTTTTCCATAATGTCGATTTTTTTCAACATATTGACTTTTTTTGAAAACCTTAACTTTTTTTGGAAACTTCGACATATTTTTAGATTGAATTCCTTGTTGAGATTTGTGACTTTCTAACTTTTTTCTCAAAGTTTTGACTAACAAAAATTTCAAAATTATCAAGAAATTCGAAATCTTAACAGTTTTGACTTTTTTCGGAATTCTAGTTTTCCAAAGATTTAAGTTTTTAGGGAGAGATTTTACTGAAAATTCTTCATTTTTATTAACTCTTGATATTTCTTCATAATTTCAGAATATTTTTTAAATTTTAGACTATTTTTAAAAATTTAAGCTTTTTTTTGGAAAATTTGACCCTTTTTTAAAATGTTGATTTTGTTTGTATCCTTAGGTTTTTTTGGCAGTACTAACTTTCTATAAGAGCTTGGACATTTTTCAAAATTTTGACCCTTTTGGTAACTTGAAGTCCACATACTGAATACTAAGGCAAATTTCTATTAGGGGTTGATTACATCTCATCGGATTTGAGTTTGGGGGTTGGCATATCGCTGGTTCTGGTAATAAATTGATGAGTTCGGATGTTATTAGGGTACATATTATCTTAGGCAGTGGTTTAGATATGTAGTGATTGCTTCGAGGAGGTTGGGTTCGGTATTCCCGCAAAATCAACAAGTAGACTTGAGGTTAATTATGGGCAGTTAATTGCAGACAGGTGTTCTATAAATTAACCCCTACGGTTATTATTGTTAATCATGTAGATATTATTGCCTTACCAACACATTTTCCAATATCCTACTTTAATGCCTCCCGACCACGTTACACACAATTTGCAGTGTTCCATTCATCCCTTTTACATTAATTAAATCATGTTGAATTTCCTAAATTATTATCTGACAGTAAATCGATTAATTTTACAATAAATTCGATCAGTATTTTTGTGCATAGCATTAATGATATTTTTCACAGTTAGAAAATTTTGGTGGAACAGACTGGTCCTTGGTTATCTTCAAAAATTATCTTGTGTCCTGAAACTAAGAAAGATTAAGAAACCAAGAAGTAACCTTTGTTGTGTTTTTTAAGCTTTCTTGGTTTCAGGAGACAAGATTTGTATTTCAGTAGTTAGTAAACTTTGAAAATAATGCTGCGTTATATGAGGACATTTTTAACGTTGCATACCTAACTATAGAAAGGTGCAGCCTTTTTCAATATTTTACATACAGGTCATTGACCGTTCATGTTCGTCCTATAGGGCATTGACCTTTAAAAAATTGCTTGATAACTCTCAAAAAAAGTGCTCAATATTATGGTTACCAAAAATTTAGGTGTCAGTTAAAGTATTTAATAACATATTTTTAAATGTTGTTGTATTTATGTACCCCAATTTTTATTTTAAAGTTGTAATACCTATAAATTAAATACGACCTAGGCGGCAATAGGGCAAGCTCTCTAGATGTGTAGTAGCTAGACAATTTGTCAGCATTTGAATTGGAGGCCAAATTACGAGATCTAATTAGACTAAAACCGGTCTTTGGTTCCTAAAATCTAAATGTGATAAATGATACCTATGCTTTCGAATAAATAGTACCTAAATTTTAAGATGTACTTAAGGCGTGAAGTTCATCGTAAAGCTTTGCTACAAGGAAGAATAATTGTCGAATTAGGAGATAATCCAAAGAGAGGAAATTGTAGGCGTAACCCATCAACAACTTAATAAATGAAAGAAATTCTTAATTGCACCTTCCTCCGTATGTATGAATTATCTGAATTAACGGAATCAACAAAGTAAAAGTGCTACATAGTTTCCAAGATAATCCACGAGACGGTGGCGTAAATTGCGTTAACTTTAACTGATTGAAATCCCCATTTGTTTCCGTTCAAATAAGGAAATACAAATCCAATTTAAGTTGGCTATGTCTACTCCACTCCCGACTGTCACATGTCAATCTCGGTCCGCTTCGATCTGTCCCGGTACGCGTCCCATTTCACAGCCTCCTACAAGATTCAATTATGTCGTTAATTGGAATCAATCGTATGTCTTCCTCGGTATTTCTTGTTTTATCAGCGGATAAGAATGCCCCTTTGTTCTTAGTAACGCGGCACGAAGCCCCGACAATGACTCAAATAGCATCTTTTTATTGGCATCTGGAGGAAATTAATTGAAAAATTCAAAGCGATAAAGTCTGTCTGTAAACAAGGGGTTCTCGAGATCAAGTAGCCAATATTTTAATTAAGCCACTTCTTGTATTGCCACAACCCAAACCAATTTCTTCGCAGTTTTCTGTTTTATTGACTTCGTCGTTAAAACTTTTGATTTCCTTTTTGTATTGGAAGCGTTCGCTGTAACTTTGTCTCCGCATATATTTAATTTCAGATACAACTTCTTAATCATTGTAAGATTTCACCGTAATTAATTTTTTTTTGTTTGGTGAAACGGACTTTGGTCCTTGGTTATCTCCAAATCTTGTTTTGAATTTCAATTGTTAATTACGTATTGTTAATTTTGACCTCGTTATAAATGCGAAAGTGTGTTCGTCTGTCTGTGCGCTTTCCTCGGCCCAATTCCTAAAGCTATTTTAACGAAAATTGGTATAGACATACCTTGCCAGGCGGGATCGTTTGATCATTTGATCACGAAAGATTGTTTCAAGGTTCTAGCTGCTACAAAATCAATATTATATTCAGAAAGAGTAAGTAACTTTTCCCATTTCTTCATTTCCCAGGTAACTAAAAAAAATAGAGCACAAGCTTACCAGAAATTTGTAAAATTCTGATAGTGCCATCTGACTTGATAAGGTGCCCCCAATATACAGCTCTAGACTCGGTAGGCACCTCAATGTACACATTATTGTACCAACGAATATGAACAAAACATTATTTTGCAATCTACATGAATTCTTTTAAAGCTGTGATTAGGTTATTTACATTTAAGCAAACTAATTCTACAAATGGCAAAGCACGTTTGATCGACAACACCATTTATCATTATTTTACAGCAGCATCATTATCTTACAGCAGTTTACTAGTTCTGGTTCTCAATTAAAAGCAAAGACAAAATCATCAAAACGAAACAAATTGATCCATTAATTGGTAAATTTGGAAACTATCTTTAATTTTTTTGAAAAGGTTTAAGGGAATTATTAATTTAATTTCGCATACAAAATCGCTCAACATATTAAAATTATTCTCAAACTTGCAAATTTTGGCTTTCTTCCTAAGCAGTTAAATTTTGGGAAATTTTTGCAGAAATTCCTAGATTTAATAAATACCTCGCCTCTAACATAGTTCCCCGGCAATAATCGTTGCTTAGAGGTTTTAAAGCTGCGCTGTACATAGCAAGACGTAAGTGCCACGATTTTTAGTATAGACTCCACGCGTGGATATAATAATAGAAATTTCCAAGTCCCTTTACAATAGAATTTCTGGATCGACAACACAGCATAAGGCATCTTAAAGGAGTAGTGAAGCTGCTACGTAACCACTACTTTAAAATATTTCCCTGACGATCGCAATGAAAGCCAAACAGTTGAAATTTGGGGAAAAAAATCAAAATTTTTACAGTAATTCCTAGATCTGATAAAGACATTGCTTCTAACATAGCTCCCGGCAATAATCGTAGCTTAGAGTTTTTAAAACTGCGCAGTACACAACAAGACGTAAGCACCACTAAACGATTTTTAGTATAGACTCCACGCATGGATACAATAACACAAATTTCCAAGATGCTTTACAGTAGAATTTCTGGGACGACAACACAGCATAAGGCGTCTTAAAGCAGTAGTGAAGCTGCTATGTAACCGCTCCTTCAAAATATTTCTCTAACGACGATGGAATGAAACCCAAAAAGTTGAAATTTGGGGAAAAAATCGAAATGTTTACAGTAATTCATAGATTCAATAAAGACATCGCTTCTAACATAGTTCCCCGGCAATAATCTTAGCTTAGAGTTTTTAAAACTGCGCTCTACATAGCAAGACGTAAACGTCACTAAACGATTTTTAGTATAGACTCCACGCATGGATACAATACCACAAATTTCCAAGACGCTTTACAGTAGAATTTCTGGGTCGACAACACAGCATAAGGCATCTTAAAGGAGTAGTGAAGCTGCTATGTTACCGCTACTTAAAAATATTTCTTTAACGATGACGGAATGAAACCCAAAAAGTTGAAATTTGGGAAGAAAAATTGAAATTTTTGCAGTAATTCCTAGATCTAATAAAGACATCGCCTCTAACATAGTTGACCGGCAATAATCGTAGCTGAGAGTTTTTAAAACTGCGCTGTACAGATCGAGACGTAAGCGCCACTAAACGATTTTTAGAATAGACTCCACGCGTGGATACAATAACACAAATTTCCAAGTCGCTTTACAGTAGAATTTCTGGGTCGACAACACAGCATAAGGCATCTTAAAGGAGTAGTGAAGCTGCTATGTAACCGCTCCTTCAAAATATTTTTCTAACGATGATGGAATGAAACCCAAAAAGTTGAAATTTGGGGAAAAAATCGAAATGTTTACAGTAATTCATAGATTCAATAAAGACATCGCTTCTAACATAGTTCCCCGGCAATAATCGTAGCTTAGAGTTTTTAAAACTGCGCTCTACATATCAAGACGTAAACGTCACTAAACGATTTTTAGTATAGACTCCACGCATGGATACAATAACACAAATTTCCAAGTCGCTTTACAGTAGAATTTCTGGGTCGACAGCACAGCATAAGGCGTCTTAAAGCAGTAGTGAAGCTGCTATGTAACCGCTCCTTCAAAATATTTCTCTAACGATGATGGAATGAAACCCAAAAAGTTGAAATTTGGGGAAAAAATCGAAATGTTTACAGTAATTCATAGATTCAATAAAGACATCGCTTCTAACATAGTTCTCCGGCAATAATCGTAGCTTAGAGTTTTTAAAACTGCGCTCTACATATCAAGACGTAAACATCACTAAACGATTTTTAGTATAGACTCCACGCAGTGGATACAATAACACAAATTACCAAGTCGCTTTACAGTAGAATTTCTGGAATCGACAGCACAGCATAAGGCGTCTTAAAGCAGTAGTGAAGCTGCTATGTAACCGCTCCTTCAAAATATTTCTCTAACGATGATGGAATGAAACCCAAAAAGTTGAAATTTGGGGAAAAAATCGAAATGTTTACAGTAATTCATAGATTCAATAAAGACATCGCTTCTAACATAGTTCCCCGGCAATAATCGTAGCTTAGAGTTTTTAAAACTGCGCTCTACATAGCAAGACGTAAACGTCACTAAACGATTTTTAGTATAGACTCCACGCATGGATACAATAACACAAATTTCCAAGTCGCTTTACAGTAGAATTTCTGGGTCGACAGCACAGCATAAGGCGTCTTAAAGCAGTAGTGAAGCTGCTATGTAACCGCTCCTTCAAAATATTTCTCTAACGATGATGGAATGAAACCCAAAAAGTTGAAATTTGGGGAAAAAATCGAAATGTTTACAGTAATTCATAGATTCAATAAAGACATCGCTTCTAACATAGTTCTCCGGCAATAATCGTAGCTTAGAGTTTTTAAAACTGCGCTCTACATATCAAGACGTAAACATCACTAAACGATTTTTAGTATAGACTCCACGCGTGGATACAATAACACAAATTTCCAAGTCGCTTTACAGTAGAATTTCTGAATCGACAGCACAGCATAAGGCGTCTTAAAGCAGTAGTGAAGCTGCTATGTAACCGCTCCTTCAAAATATTTCTCTAACGATGATGGAATGAAACCCAAAAAGTTGAAATTTGGGGAAAAAATCGAAATGTTTACAGTAATTCATAGATTCAATAAAGACATCGCTTCTAACATAGTTCTCCGGCAATAATCGTAGCTTAGAGTTTTTAAAACTGCGCTCTACATATCAAGACGTAAACATCACTAAACGATTTTTAGTATAGACTCCACGCGTGGATACAATAACACAAATTACCAAGTCGCTTTACAGTAGAATTTCTGAATCGACAGCACAGCATAAGGCGTCTTAAAGCAGTAGTGAAGCTGCTATGTAACCGCTCCTTCAAAATATTTCTCTAACGATGATGGAATGAAACCCAAAAAGTTGAAATTTGGGGAAAAAATCGAAATGTTTACAGTAATTCATAGATTCAATAAAGACATCGCTTCCAACATAGTTCGCCGGCAATAATCGTAGCTTAGAGTTTTTAAAACTGCGCTCTACATACCAAGACGTAAACATCACTAAACGATTTTTAGTATAGACTCCACGCGTGGATACAATAACACAAATTTCCAAGTCGCTTTACAGTAGAATTTCTGGGTTGACAGCACAACATAAGGCATCTTAAAGGAGTAGTAAAGCTGCTATGTTACCGCTACTTTAAAATATATCTCTAACGATGACGGAATGAAATCCAAAAAGTTGATATTTGGGAAAATAAATCGAAATTTTTACAGACATTCCTAAATCTCATAAAGACATCGCCTCTAACATAGTTCACCGGCAATAATCGTAGCTTAGAGTTTTTAAAGCTGCGCTGTACATAGCGAGACGTAAGCGCCGGTAAACGATTTTTAGTGTAGACTCTGTGCGTGGATACAATAACAAAAATTTCCAAGTCGCTTTATAGTAGAATTTCTGGGTCAGTAACACAGTATGACACAGTATGAGTCATCTAGGAGGAGTAGTGAAGTTGCTATGTTGTCGCTTACTTCAAGATGTTTCCCTAACAAGTGGAATGAAGCATCGGAATTCAGTGAGGCTTATAATTTCAAACTGCGGTTACCTCAAAACGATACCGATAAAAACCCTCTTATTTTATTGTTACTATATATGTGGTACTATTTTATATTATTCGCAATACCAGCTTGCTTAACATATTACTTATTTATTAAAATCTATAGAACGGTCTGGTCGCAATAAATTAAAATCTTTTCGAAAATATTTTTCGCTTACACCATACATGTTAAAAATGGTAACATCTGACAGAATTTTAAAGAAAATCTATAAAAAAGTATTCATCCGGTGAACTATCTTAAAGCTTGCTTTCAAAATTTTGACTTTAATTTGAAAATTTAGACTTCAAATTAGAATCTCTTTTTTATTTTGTATCCTCATTAATTTGAGATAATATATAAAGTTAAATTCATTTTAGTTTTGCTCAGGTCAGTTTGGAAATATATTTTAATTATTATTTAAATAAATAAAAATTGTGGACATTAGAAAACGTTTTTGACACAAATTGGCTTTCTTTGGTCTTCCAAAATTTTAACGTTATTCTAAGAATGGTGCATTTTAAGGTAATCTTTTTAAAAAAGTCTAATTTTTGAAATTCCGCCATTTTTCTTAATATGTTAATGTGTCTTCTTCCAAAACTTTGATTTTTCTTTCAGTTTGACTGTTTCAAAATGTGACGTTTTATTTTTCTGAAAATTGGCATTTTCCTGAAACTACAACTTTTCCAAATTCGTGTATGTTTTTAAATTAGGTTGCAATGTTAAAAAATAAGTGAAAATGTCGAAAAAAAAAAAAGCTTTTTTTAAAAGAGTACCTTAATTCTTTTAAAAAAGTCTTTTTTTTTCGAAACTTTTTAATTTTTATTATTATGTCTCCTTACAAAACTAAGATTTTTTTTTAATTTGATTTTTTTAAAATGTAGCGTTTTATTTTCTTGGAAATTGGCGTTTTCCTTGAAACACCAACTTTCCCAAATTCGTTTATTTATCTAAATTAGATCACAATGTTAATAAATTAGTCAAAATGTCGAAAAAAAAACTTTTTTTAAAGAATACCATAATTCTTTTTAAAAAAGTCTTTTTTTTTCAAAATTTCGTCATTTTTCTTAATATGTTAATATGTCTTCTTCAAAAAGCGTGATTTCTTTTAATCTGACTTTTTTAAAATGGGACGTTTTATTTTCCTGACTAATTGGCGTTTCCTTAAAACTCCAACTTTTCTCAAATTCGTTTATTTTTCTAAATTAGATCGCAATGTTAATGAATTAGTTAAAATGTTGAAAAAAAAAGACTTTTTTTAAAAGAATACTTTAATTCTTTTAAAAAAAGTCTTTTTTTCTTCAACATTTCGCCATTTTTCTTAATATGTTAATATGTCTTTTTTCAAAAGTGTGATTTCTTTTAATCTGAAGTTTTTTAAAATGTAACGTTTATTTTCCTGAAAATTAGCGTTTCCTTCAAACAAACTTTCCTCAATTCGTTTATTTTTCTAAATTAGACCACAATATTAAGAAATAAGTTGAAAATGTCAAAAAAAAGACTTTTTTTTTAAAAGAATACTTTAATTCTTGTTAAAAAAGTCTTTTTTTCGAAATTCTGCCTCTTTTCTTAATATGTTAATATGTCTTTTTCCAAATGATGGGATTTGTTTTCAATTTGATTTATTCAAAATGTGACGCTTTCATTTTCTGAAAATTAACGTTTCCTTGATAACTCTAACTTTTCCCAAATTTGTTTGGTTTTCTAAATTAGATCGTAATGTTAAGAAATAAGACAAAATGTCGAAAAAAAGGAACCTTTTCTCCATTTTTCCTAATAGGTTAATATGCCTTCTTCCAAAACTGTAATTATTTTCTTATTTAACTTTTTCTAAAATGTAACGTTTTATTTTCCTGGAAATGGGCATTTCCTTGAAAGTCCAACTTTCCCAAATTCGTTATCTTTCTAAATTGGGTCACAATGTTAAGAAATAGGTCAAAATAGTCGAAGACAAAAAGCCCTTTTTTAAAAATAATATCGTAATTCTATTTGAAAAAGTCTTTTTTTCGAAATTCCGCCATTTTTCCAAAACTGTGTTTTTTTTTTAATTTGACTTTTTTTAAATTTGACGTTTTATTTTCCCGGAAATTAGCGTTTGCTTGAAACTACAACTTTCCCAAATTCGTTTATTTTTCTTAATTAAATTGCAATGTTAAGAAACAAGTCAAAATGTCAAAAAAAAGGCTTTTTAAAAGAATACTTTAATTTCTGTTAAAAAAGTCCTTTTTTATTTTTAAATTCCGCCACTTTTCTTAATATGTTAATATGTCGTTTTCCAAATGTGGGATTTGTTTTGAATTTGATTTTTTTTAAATGTGACGTTTTATTTTTCTGGAAATTAACGTTTACCTTGAAACACTAACTTTCCCAAATTCATTTGGTTTTCTAAATTAGATCGTAATGTTAAGAAATAAGTCAAAATATTGAAAAGAAAGACTTTTTTTTAAAGAAACCCTTAATTCTTTTTTAAAGTCTTTTGTTTTTCGAAATTCCTCCATTTTTCTTAATATATTAATGTTTCTTCTTCAAAAACTGGAATTTTTTTTTAGTTTGACTTTTTCAAAATGTGACGTTTTATTTTCCTAAAAATTGGCATTTCCTTGAAACTACAACTTTCCCAAATTCGTTTATTTTCCTAAATTATATCGCATGTTAAAAAGTAAGTTAAAATGTCGTTAAAAATACTTTTGAGAAATTTCAAGAACAAGACAGTTAACAATTATGGGAAAAATATCTCTGAAAATTGAGATGTTTTTTTCACAAAATTCGACCTTTAAAAATTTAAATTTTTTCCAATTTTCGACATTTTTCGAGTTTTTCTGAAAGATTAGGTTTTTCTTTTCAATTTGATTTATTGAAAATTTCGGGTTTTCCCCAAATTGGTTTCTATTTTTGAAGTTTCAACTGAAAAAATTAATTTTTTTAAATCCATTTTTCCTATTAATTAGTTTTCTTTTGGGAAAACTTTTTTATTTTAAATTGACTCAAAAAAATTCCAGCTTGTTTCCCAAAACATCATTTTGCAATCTGCAGGAACACTTAAAGTCATTATGAAGTTGGTTAGTTTCATTTAACCAAACTAATTCTATAAATAACAAAGTACTTTTTATCTTACAGTGATCTACTAGTTTTGGTTCTTAATTAAAACCAGAAACAAAAAGATAAAGACACAACAAACTGATCTATCAATTTAGTAATTTAGAAGCTCTCTCCATTCATTCATCTCGAAATTTTTCCCAAAACTGGGTTATTTCCTGAAATTTTAAAGGTATTTTTTAAAAAATATATTTTTAAATCCTTTTTTTTTTAATATTCGATTTTTTTGAATAATTTCTATAACTTTTAATTTGACTTCAAAAATTTCAATTTGTTTCCCGAAACATTATTTTGGAATCTGCAGGAACACTTAAAGCTCTAATTAAGATGGCTAGTTACATTTAATTAAACTAATTCTAGAAATGACAAAGTATTTTTGATCGACATCACCATGTATCATTTTGTTAGAGTAATCTACTAGTTCTGGTTCCTAATTAAGACCAGCGACAAAAGCATAAAGACAAAACAAACTGATCTATTAATTTAGTAATTTAGAAGCTCTCTTTATTTATTTATTCATCAAGACATTTTTCCCAAAATTGGGTTATTTCTTAAAATTTAGACAGACTTTCTCAAAAAATTATTTTTCTTAAATCCATTTGGTTTTTTGGGAAGCTTTCTTTTTCTTTTAAATTTACTCCGAAAATTCCAACTCGTTTTCGAAATTTTGAAGGCATTTTTCATAATTTTCGTGGAACGGACTGATCCTTGGTTAACTTTAAAAAGTGAAATACCAATCTTGTTCCCTGAAACCAAGAAATATGAAAAAACACAACAAAGGTTACTTCAACGCTGGCCAAGCTAAGCAGCTTGAGAGAGAGAGAGAGAGAGAGAGAGAGAGAGAGAGAGAGAGAGAGAGAGAGAGAGAGAGAGAGAGAGGGAGGGAGAGAGAGAGAGAGAAAGAGAGAGAGAGGGAGAGAGAGAGAGAGAGAGAGAAGAGAGAGAGAGAGAGAGAGAGAGAGAGAGAGAGAGAGAGAGAGAGAGTATCTCTCTCGGCATTTTTAAAAAAATTATTTTTTTTTAAATCCATTTTTCTTAATATTTGGTTTTTTTGGAAGTTTTCTTTTTCTTTTAAATTTACTCCGAAAATTTCAACTCGTTTTCGAAATTTTGAAGGCATTTTTCATAATTTTCGTGGAACGAACTGGTCCTTGGTTAACTTTAAAAATTGAAATACCAATATTGTCCCCTAAAACCAAGAAATATGAAAAAACACAACAAAGGTTACTTCAACGTCTTTCGATGGCCAAGCCAAGCATCTTCAGAGAGAGAGAGAGAGAGAGAGAGAGAGAGAGAGAGAGAGAGAGAATCTCTCGGCATTTTTCAAAAATTCAAAAATAATTTTTTTTTAAATCCATTTTTCTTAATATTTGGTTTTTTTGGAAATTCCTTTTTCTTTTAATTTGACCCCGAAGCTTCCAACCTATTTCTGAAAATTTGTTTTATTTAGAAATATTAAAAATACTGAAATTTCGATGGCTTGTGTTTCTGGAAATTTCTACTTAAAATTGGGCTTTTTGTCAAAATTTAGACTTTTTCTCAAAATTTAGACCTTTTTTCAAAATGTAGGCTTTTTCCCAGAATTCGTTTATTTTGTCAAAATTGGATAGAGGTTTTAACAAAAATATAAAAATTCTGAGAATAATATTTGTAGGAAATTTTGGCAAAGCGGTTTCTTATAAACTTCAAAATTACAGCAAAACCTCCTTATAACGAACCTCTATATACCCAATGCTTCTATATAACGAATGGTTTTTTAGAAAACAGAGCATTTTAAGCAAATATTTAAATAAAATTACCCCCATTTAACGTACACAGTATCCCCACACAGCAAATAATTGAATCAGGATTTTCCAATTGGTTTTTAAGTGTTTCTGTTCGGAAAAATTTCTTTATTTTTAGTATACCCACACTAATGATTTTCCAAGTTTAAATTAAGTTTTAATTGTATTTGGTTTAGAAAATGTTCTTAATTTTTACAATACCCCATTCTACTTAATTTGTGTGTCGGTTAGCACAAGAAAAAATTATTTTTCAGTCTATTTCTCGCACCAGAAAAATAAGAAGAGTAAAATTGCAAATAAAATGTCCAAGAAAAAACTTTAAGACTTAGCGAAAAAGTTCAATTGATAAATAATAGTAAATAATCAGAGTTTATAAAAAGCCTCGCCAAGAAGTTTGGCATATAAACATTTACATGATTTACGTATTTTTAAAGCAACCTTCTAATAAAGAAAACCTCTCTATAACGAATTTTTTGCAGTATTCAGGAATTCGCTATATGAAGATTTTACTGTATGTCAAAATGTGATCCAAAGTGAAAATTTTGGAAGAAATATTCTTAGAAATTGAGTTTTTTGCCAAGTTCTAAAATTTCTTTAATTTTGAAACTTTTGCTAACTGTTTTCGCAAAGCTTGGGGTTTTTTCAAAATTTAGAGTCAATCTGAAAATTCAGCCGCCCCAATTCACATAATTAAGTGATTATATACATTATACTCAGCGAGAAGGTTTTTCTGTTTGTTTTTTATTGGCTCATCATTTTTCAAAATGATTGTTGTCTCCCCCGGAGAAAAATACTGCCTAAACCCATGAAAATGGTTAAGTGGTGTTTCTGAAATTTTGAAAGTGGTTTGCAAAGACAAAAAGATAAAGCAACTCTGGTATACGGTGTGTCTCACAGGATGTGGGATCGCGTGAGTATCTTCGTTATTAGTGGAGATGGAAAATCAGTTAAATGGACAATAATGCGGAATCTTTTGCCCATCAACGTGTCATTAAGACTGGCAAAAAATGTTTTTCAAAAGTAATCAATTCGATTTGTAACCATTAAACTCTATTAACGATTAAAAATTCCAAAATGTTTCGATAAATATTTGCTAACACCGGACTAAGTTTCGCATTGCTGCATCATCGGCGGTCATACTAGTAAGTAAGGATTAGGAAATGTGTCATTAAGAAAACAATTTGTCTAGATTTTGATTAAGAACATATAATTTCTAAAATCTGTCGCAAATTCATTATTTGTAGTCTGTCTGAAAAAAATCTTGAACTGATTTTTGCTTGGTTTCTCAAACGCTTTACACTGACGTAGGTGTTTCGTGTTGAATTATTATTCTTGAAAAAATATGGTAAATTTGTTTTTTCTTATAGATTGCTCATTGGCGAATGTGGCCCAAACTTTTCTGAAAGATTTGATATGTAATGCCATCTCTCAAAAGTGAAACATGGGCGTAGTCATAAGAAGAAACAATTTTTATGTTATCGTTTTCAAATAGGATGTACAGCAAGTAAAGTTAAAAAATTGTTGATTCTCAATGCTGCTCATGGCTTAATTTTGCCTAAACCGTTCCATGTTTAAATATAATTTTCAGGGCTATAATAGAAGACGTTTCGGATCATTATTCGACTCGATAAGTATTGTTGAAACGCTATAAACAACACATAACTAGGTTTCGTTATCGAGAAGCAAGATAACCGAAAACTGATGGCTAAATGATTTAATCTAGCAATAACTAATACACGTTGCAGTTCAAGAGCGATATGCTAGGGATAAACATGTTATAATAGTCCGATCTCACGCAAAGCGATAAGCAACTGATAGCCCCTAGTTGGTTAACTCGCTCGCAAAACTCTTGCTTGATGAATTGCTTCTGGATTTATTGCTGTTTATGATCTTCGGATATCGTGGCAGTTTCATAAGGGCGGCGTTTGATATCAACTTTGCAAGAAATGCCTGATGAATTTTGCGTGATTCCGCATGAATCCCTGAATTATGACATAATGGGAGATTTACTGGCCCCCACCATATCAACAAATTCCCAAACTATACATTTAAAGCCTTACAACGACAAATAATTTGGATTCGTACGTTATACATATTTCAAGAAAAAAAATGGCTTATAGTAATCAACTATCCAAGGTTACAAACAGATCGCGCCAAATAAAAATTGAGGGATGAAACTAAAATTCCGAATGCAAGAAGAATGCAACCTAGACTACAAATTCATGCAGCCCTCCAGGCGTGTATAGTGAATCATAGGTAGCTGAACTACCAACAGTTGAAACACTGCGCCACCTAGCGAAGCGGTTGCTCTCTAGGAGAGTTCCCAGAAGACGAGGATTCTATAATGCACAGACCAATAGGTTTGAACATTTATTAGATTCGAAGTTTGGAAACCAAATACCGGTTTCGATCTTGTTAGATCTCGTCAGTTTGGTATATCCAACTCGAATGCTAATAAATGTTCCGACAAGTAAGTACTAAAACAATCACAGGCGTCGAGCGAGTGACTCTTTAGTTCCTGGAAAATATTTAATCGGGTTTAGGAACAGGGGTCGCCAATCAACAAATTCCAAACTGTAACATTTAATAAGCCTTACAAACAACAAATAATATGACATTCGGTACAACGGTATACATATTTCAGAGACAAAAATTGGTTTATTGTATCAAGCTATCCAAGGTTACAAACAGTTCGCCGCCAAAAAAAAATTGAGAGGATGAAACTAAACTCCGGGGGGGAGGGGAAGATTTTTTTTTCATTTCCAGCCTTGTTTGCAGTTTTTGTTTAAACTTTTAATTTTATTTTGTTTCTCCCCTAAAATATAACATGTTTAGTATTACGTAGTATTACATATGTATAATGTAAACGTGTTACTGGAAATATTTAATCGGTTAGGAACAGGGGTCGGCAATCAACAAATTCGCAAACTATACATTTAAAGCCCTAAAACGACAAATAATTTGAATTTGTACAACGTTATACATATTTCAAGAGAAAAATGGCTTACGGTAATCAACTATCCAAGGTTACGAACAGTTCGCACCAAATAAAAATTGAGGGATGAAACTAAGACTCCGAAGATTTGTCTTTCATTTCCAGCCTTGTTAGCAGTTTTTGTTTAAACTTTTAATTTTATTTTGTTTCTCCCCTAAAATGTAACACGTTTAGTATTACGTAGTATTACATATGTATAATGTAAACGTGTTCTTGGAAATATTTAATAGGTAGGAACAGGGGTCGGCAATCAACAAATTCCCAAACTATACATTTAAAGCCTTAAAACGACAAGTAATTTGAATTCGTACAACGTTATACATATTTCAAGAGAAAAGTGGCTTATTGTAATGAACTATCCAAGGGTACAAATAGTTCGCGCCAAATAAAAATTGGGGGATGAAACTAAGACTCCGAAGATTTTTTTTTTCATTTTCTACCTTGTTTGCAGTTTTTGTTTCCTATTTTATTTTGTTTCTCCCCTAAAATATAACACGTTTAGTATTACGTAGTATTACATATGTATAATATAAACGTGTTCCTGAAAATATTTAATCGGTTAGGAACAGGGGTCGGCAAACCGCGGCTCGCGAGCCACATGGGGCTCTTTAAATTTTTAAATTTCTCTAAAAAAATAAATAAATAAAAGCTAGCGTGGACAGCCCCACAGAAAATAAGTATTCGTTAAACAAGGGACCTACAGAATTTGAAATTTCCAAAAATAATTTTCTAGGAATTTTTACGTTTTGCCTAACTTTTGACAAAAAAGTTATGATTTCAAGAAGTAATTTTCGATTTGAAAAAACACATGCAATTTGAAATTTCTAGAAAAAGACCAATTTGATGAAACGAAATTTCTAAAACATATTTTCTCATGATTTCAACATTTTTATTTGTAAATTTTCTACAGCCTTGAAATTTCGTGAACATAAATTGAATTACTTTTATGAGAAAAACAAACTAAATTTACAGCAACAGCAAATATCAAAGTTCGAAATAAAAGCTGAAATTTCCAGAAAAAGCCCAATCCTGAGAAACAAGAAGAGATTTTGAAAAAATTGGTAAAAAGATGGAGACTTCGAAAGAAATGAGAAAAAAGAGAGATTTCGACAAAAGTGAAAAAGAGTAAGAGATTTTGAAAAAAATGAATTTATCAAAAGTTCTTAAAAAAAGGTGAAATTTTGGAAAAAAACGTCGAATTTCGACAATAGATTGAAAACCTGAAATTTTTAGACAAATCTGAATTTTTTGAAAAACTGTAAAATATCAAAAATGAGAAATTGTAAAAATAAACTGGAAGTTAAAAAAAAAATTGTCGAACTTTAAAAAGATCGAGGTTTTTTAGAGAAGAAGAAAAAAGTCAAATTTTAGGAAAAATTTCAAGAAAAATATCAAAATTTTAAGAAAAGCTCGAATTTTTGTCGAAAAATTTGCAATTTTCCAGAGAAATTTTAATTTCCAAGAGAAATTTAAATTTCCAAGAGAAATTTAAATTTCCAAGAGAAATTTAAATTTCCAAAAGAAATTTTAAATTTCGAGAACAAGACGATTTAAAAAAAATCCAAAGTTTCTGAAAAATTCGAATTATAAGAAAATTGGTAAAATAATTTTGAAAGAAAAGAGAATGTCGACAGATAGATTCGACAAAAGTATTTAATTTTAAAAAATAGTCAACATTTCCCAGAGAAAATCAAATTTTTGGAAAAAAATCAAATACTTAGGTTTGAAAATAGATAAATTTTGTTCCAAATGAAATAAAATTTCCATAAAAAGCTTAATTTTGAAAAAAAGAGTTTTTGAAAAAAATGAATTCGTCAACAGTTCTCAGAAAAAGCAGAATTTTAGAAAAAAACTTTGAATTTCGACAATAGATGGAAATTTGAATGAACAAATTTAAAAACCTGAAATGTTTAGACAAATTTAAATTTTGTGAGAAATTATAAAATTTTGAAAAGAGAAATTGTAAAAAATTAAAAGCATAAAAATAATTGTCGAACTTTTTTCAGAAGTCGAAAATGTTCGAAGAAGAAGAAAAGTAAACGATTTGCAATTGTTCAGAGAAAGTTAAACTTTGAGAATAAATTGAAATTTTCGGAACAAGACGAATTAAAAAAAAACTCCAAATTTTAAGACTAAATCGAATTTTGAGAAAATTTGTAAAATAATTTCGAAAGAAACAAACTGTCGATTAAAAGTTCCAGTTTCGAGAAAAGTATTGAACTTTGAAAGAAGGTCAAAATTTCCCAAAAGTCAAATTTTAGGAAAAAAATATAATTTTGAGATTTGAATATAGATGAATTTAGTTCGAAATAAAAGTTGAAATTTCCGAAAAATAGTGAATCTTGAAAAAAGCAGATTTTGAAAAAAATGAATTTGTCAAAAGTAAGATATAGATTGAATTGTTTCTTTTCTTTGTTCCTGAAGAAGCCCCATACGATGGTGGGCGAAACTTCGAACACTTTTAGTAGTTCTTTGACACGGTCCAATCCCGAAAGAAGTATATCCTGTTCTGACTCTGATCATGGAAGCCTTCGTTATCATATAGATTGAAACCCCGAACAAATTTAAAGCTTGAAATTTTTAGACAAATTTAATTTTGTAGACAATTATGAAATTTGGAAAAGAGAAATTGTAAAAAATCGTCGAACTTTTAAAAAAACCCAAGTTTTTCAGAGAGGAAGAAAATGAAAAAATTGCATTTTCCAGAAAAAGTTAAATTTTAAAACTAATTTTGAAATTTCGAGAACAAGACGAATCAAAACAAAACTCAAAATGTTCAGATAGATTCGAATTTTGATAGAATTGGTAAAATAATTTCGAAAGAAAAGACAATGTTGATACAACTTCTAGTTTCGAAAAAAATGTTGAACTTAAGAAAAAGGTCAAATTTTAAGAAAAAAAAAACAATTTTTGAGATTAAGTCTAACATTTTGAAAATTGACGAATTTCATCGAAAAAATCGCAGCTTGCAGGAACAATAAAATGTTAAATTTTAAAAGTCAAAATTTCGAAAAAAACCGAATTCTGCGGAAAAAGTCGAAATTTTTAGAAAATAAATGAAAGTTTAAATATATAGTAAAAGTCAATATTTGGGCAAAATGACTAAACTTGGAAAAAGGACGAAGAATATAGAAAATTCAAAAAAAATGTTGAAGTGTTGAAAGTCAAAATTTCCCACAGATAGTTAAACTTTGAGATTAAGTCAAACCTTTTGAAAATATGTAGACAAATTTTGTCAAAAAAAACCACAGTTTGCAGAAACAATAAAATTTCGAATTTTAAAAGTCAAAATTAGGAAAAAAAAACCGAATTTTGTGTAACAAGTAAAAATTTTTAGAAAAAAAAGTTTAAATGTTTAGTAAAAGTCAATTTTGGGGAAAATGCCGAAATTTGGTAAGAAGACGAATTTAAAAAAAATTTAGGAAGTTCTAGAAAAAAGCCGCAATTTAGAACAAAGTCGAAAAAATGTAATTTGGAAAAAAGTGAAATTTGAGAATAGATCTAAATTTCGAAAAAAGAAAACTTTGAAAAAAAGGTCGAAATCTTCAAAAACTGTTTTAATTAAAATCTTCAATTACTTCAAATGTTTAATTTTTTTGTTAAAAATCGACAAAAGATGAATTTTTGAGGAATAAGTCGAATCTTCCAGTAAGTCGAATTAGAAAAAAGTAAAGATTCTCACAAATTGTCGAGTTTTGGGAAGAAAGGAAGATTTGGGACAAAAGTCTAATTTTAGGAACAAAATAGATATTATAGACATATGTATAATATGTAGAGAGAGAGAGAAAGTAAAATTTTTAAAAAGGACTAAATTTCGAGAAAAAGAAATAAATAAATGCAATTTTTGAATTTTAAACGACATTTTCAAAGGAGTCGAATTTTTGTAAATAAGTCAAATTTACAAAACAATCAAAATTGTAGACATTTTGAAAAAAGTCGAAATTTTCAAAAAAAAACAAAACTAACAGAAGAGCAAAAAAAAAGTGAGTCGAAACTTGAGACATTTTGAAAAAAGTCGAAATTCTCAAAAAATCAAAAATTCAAGAAAAGCAACATTTTTAAAAAATGTCCAAATTCTCATAAATTTGATATTTTAAAAAGT